>CM065327.1:12224161-12824161 GCA_033032175.1 Saturnia japonica | reverse complement strand
ACTTGTGTGACCCTCGGTCTTTTCGTGAGCCTTGCAACCAGCAAAGACAGCGACGCGTACGACGAACGACTTCTCCATCCGCTTGTAGCGAAGTTAGCGAGAAAACTGCCCGGACCAAAACGCACGTTCATTGTTGAGAAATCAGTCGAGGATAAGACTGAACCTTCAGTGAGGACTGAGGAAATTGTAGTCGAAGAGAAGCCGACGGTCTTAGCCACGACTAACAGTAGATTGTTCGAAGCTTATGAAGTTAAGAGATCGCCAACGCCGGTCAGGACTAGATTGTGATCATTTCTTTTGGATATAATCCGGTAACATTTAGTTTTCTGTTTAAAAAAGTTACGAGAGACAAGAATTGTTGGCCCTTTAATGTTGGTGCTAAAAAGATGACCCAACGATTTATTTGCACTCATGTAAATATTGGATTGACGGCTTATAGGAATCGTTTTAAATAAATGGATGAAGTGCATCCAAGTTACGTAAGGATTGGTCTATCAGTCCATCTATTAAAAGTTAAAATTTAGAACTTGAAGTAAAAATAAATTATAATATTACGTCATCGTAGTCAACAGCTATGAATAGCAAGCTTTAAAGCCTTCAATCCTAACTAAGGCCAGCCAATAATAAGTTATGTACCTTTTTATCTAAGAACTGAGTTGGATCATCTTGTGTCAATGTGTGTTGCCATCAGGTTAGGAAAAGAGGAACTACTTTTTGATATAAAATAGTGTGGCTTTGTCACTTAAGAACCAAACCTTACACGTTAAGATTTTTTAAATTATACAATGCTTAGCCTGTAAAGGCTGCGTGTATAAAAGAAATCTATATAAATTAAGTAAATATTAAAAATTAATCAAATGTCTGTATGAAACACAACTTAAGCCAAAGATATTTTGGGTTTTTTCTTTTTAAATAATTATGGACGTTTGTTACAGACAGAGTGAAAGTTTCAATAATTAAATACACATTTATATTGTTTTATATTTACGGAGTAATTTTAGTATTATTTGTAAGATATTTGTTGTATTTGTAAGATTTTATTGATCCCAGTAAATCTCATTAAATTTTTTTTTAGTATTTATATAGAACAATGGTGATTGTCGAATTCTGGCAGTGATCACTATCTGGTAAGATTAAAAAGACCACGATTAAGGCTCTAAACAGTTGGATACAAATTGATGATTCCAACACATGTAGGTATAATAATATACTTAGAGCTTGTTATCAGCCTGGAGCTTGGCTTACAAGTTTCTCTTTCAGTAAAGTTTAAATGACGGTGGTACAAGTTTTTAAGGAATATTTAAAGTTTGAAGTACCTTTACGGCCGTTTTCAATGACATATCTAAATTTACTCTCCCCTTTTATTACATATTTGTATAATATTATGTACTATCTTTAACTGAAGACATACATTGGCTTCCTTCGTATCTATTCAAGATAAAGGATATGGATTTATATTTTGTAGATACGAAAAACTATCCACTGATAGATTATTGAAAAAAATAATTGTAAAGACAAAAGGTTATATTTGTCTAACTGTAGTAACTGAAACAACGAATAGATGTGTTATTGAAAACGTTATAGTCGTAGGTTGATATTATTTGAATTTGTCAATTTTTAACCGATTTCAAAAAGAGACGGAGGTTACTGTTTTTTTTTAAATGTTCAGTCATAACTTCTTCGTTTATGAACCGATTTGAATGCTTCTTATTTCGTTATATAGCGGATAACTCAAGGGTAGGCCCATTTTAATTTCATTGTCATTGGACTTTCAACTTCGAAGTTACAGCAACTCTTCAAAATTAATGTACTTGGTATTTTATTTTGTTAAAAATTGTCTTGTATTAGATATTTTTTTGTCGTTTATTAGGTTTAACGTTATGGCCATAATTTCATCTGGTGATAAGTGACGATGTGGCCTAAGATGGGGCACGCTAATCCTTGTGTGGATGGGACAGATTTTCAACTAGAGGGTGGTAGCTAGGTAAGCATTAGAGAATGCCCTACCACCATGCTATGGTTTCTTCATGATGTTTTCCTTCACCGGGCGCTCAGTCTCAATGCAGGGATTCGAACTCACGTCGATCGACACGGAGGCCGTACACGCTACCACAAAACCATCATCTAGCTAGTACCCGGTCGCTCCACGAGGCGTATGCTTTATGCCTTTCCAAATCTATCCTATATTCTATTCCATGAGATAACCAATTTCTAAGCAAATTTCGTTAGAATCCGTCCAGCCGTTCATGTGTGATTGATGAACTAACATTCAAACGTACTTGCACATTTGTGATAAATATTTAAATTTATATAGATTAGATTTATGATTAAGTAATATATTATAACAAAGATGCAAATATATCTTATTATTAGATATTAATACAACGTTATAAAGTTTTTATTTAGATTCTTTGTAAATATTTTATTGCTTCGATAATTTTTAATTTGATAAAATATGATTATTTATCAAGTAAGAAATGTTATAATATATAATATATTAAATAATTAATAATATATAATAATATGTCAATTAAAAAAAAAGTTATACAATTTTTCTTATGTAATGTATTGTGATAATAGAATAATTCCTTTGAATTTTTAAATTAATTACTTATATTTACATAAGTAATTAATACTTGAAGTAATTAAATTAATTGCTTTAATTAATTTAAGTTTCGTTGTTTAATGTATTTCGTCTGTGGTTTTTATGTACTTATAAATAAATGTATGACTTATTTAATATAATACATAGGTACTGCAAAGTTGTATTTGGTATAATTAGTAGATTTATATAATATTTATATGAGTATTCCACAAAAGATATATACATGGATATATACTATGCGCGATGCAAAATTTATTTAATATGGTTTAATACAAATAAGTAAATTTAAAAAAAAGTTTGTTGGAGTGTGCTAACAGATAGCAGTGTTTTAAATTTTAATACTTATAATTTACAATCTCAAAACGATATTGGTTAATATTTTAAGCAGATATTAAGTTCCTTTCAATTTACAATAATAATATTGAAGTATTATTTAATTATGTATTTGTACAATCAAATAGTCATGTTTGTCTAAACTTTATTTATTTTATTTTCTTTACCTTGCAAACTACAAAGACTAAGAAAAGTAGGAAGTTTACACTTTAAGAGATCCTGTTTTAGATGATAATGTAAGATATTACTATGATGTTATAATCCTGGACAAAAGTCTGTCGGGAGAAACCATGCCAAATTATATAAAAATATAAACATAGATTTGAGTAAAGGATAGAATAAATATAATTATTGTAATGATATTTATTTGTCTTAATACGCCATTTTGCCGAAACAATATAAGTGAGTAATAGTTATCTTGATATCCGCTAGATGGCACTATAACGGTTTTTCACGAGCATAAAAGTTTTATCACACTTACCTATTTCCATACCGTTACTTGATGAAGTTTACTAATTATGATTATGATGGATGCCGACGAAGCAAGACTTAGAATAAGCGTGCAATAAAATAATTCATTTAAATGAGAATAATTTTTAGGTAGTGTATTATTATAAAAATGCAGGCGGTGCCATTCTCCAAACCTTCTAATAATGTATTTTATTATAATATTGTATTTATAGGTTAAATAAAAAGTATTACAGGTATTTAGTTTGTTATAGTAATGTATAATAAATGATAATAATGTCATTATTATTATGTTTTTATTAAAATATACCTGAAATGAAACTTTTAATTATGAATTAACATAAAATAATTCATTTTATTTGTAACTATTACCTGTCCAATTTTTAGCAACGAACCTTCGTTTATCAATTTAGTATTTTGGTAACTTTGGTAAATATTTTTTGACTATGTCAAATTTAATTGCGATCGGTTCAGAGATTTACCTTAACAGTAACAAAGAGACACACGGGGAAGTTACTTAGATTAAAGATTTAAAAAAAATTAAGGTTTGAGAATTTTATACCTGACAAAAAGGTATTTGAGTAAAAGTTTACCATCTTAGAAACATATTTTTTAAAAATTAGGGTTTGAAGATTTTCCTCATGATAAGGGTCAATCAGAGTAACAGTTTATCATTATTTGAGACGGTTCTTTACTTCACCACAAGGCGAAGGTGGTGGGACCTGCTCAGTTTTCAACTGCGGAAGCTAGTGTTACAAGGTTCAGCTTCCTCTTCCAAAACGTGATCTATCTATATAATTAATAAAATTGAAGTGTCTGTTTGTAATATCAAAATTACAATATTTTACTAAATGCATTTAAAAGTATATACGTTACCTTTAACAAAAAAATTTTTTTGTCTGTCAGTCTTTTTGGACCGGGTTCATCTCTGAAACGATTGGACCGATTTTGGCAGGATTTTCATTGGAATATAGCTGATGTTATAAGGAGTAACTTAGGCTACTTTTATTTTAGAAAAAGAATTAGGGTTCCGCGCATATTAATAAAAACTGGTAATGGAAAATCAATTCGGGTGCTAAAATAGCTTACGCTACCTAAACCGTAAGAGATACGTCAAATTAATGTTGTACATAATTTGTACACATTAAAAATACCTACAAAAAGTCAAAAATAGTATTTGTCTATATTTTAAGGATCTCCCACAATAAGCATTTTTATTATTAAAATAACCGGGAGCGAGGGTTGTACGACTTGCACATGATTCCGATCAACGGCATTCTGTACTCCACGCGAGCGCAGCCGCGGGCACAGCTAGTAAAGAATAAAATAAACATTTCAAATTACGTCAATTTGAATCTCAATCAACATACGTCCGCTTCGAACATAATCTAAATTATCGCTAGAATGAGTTCATATCCGAGGAACTGGCATTTCAAAACGCGATTTCCGCAAATGCTCTTGTGCGGATCCTGAACCTATAATGACGGAATGCTATCGGTTGTTACGTGGTTTCACGTTGGAAGGAAATTTAGTTTACATCCTATCATGTGCAATTTCCGTACTTGCCTACAGTTTACCAAATTACTTGACGTCCACGGCTACTGCTCCGCTTCTGTGTGTTGTACCGTAAAGTTATATAGCCTATAACTTTTCGCAATAAATTTTCTCTAAAATATAGAAATAATTTTTCAAACTTGAGTTACAGTTTCAGAGATTAGTGCGTTCAAAGAAACAAAAAACCACTTTTGAACCGTAATTTTAGGAAAATCGCTTTTTTCGTATTCTGCGAAGCTGTAGTCGCTACAAGCACGACAAATCTACTTTCCGTTACTTAATTATAGTTTAACTCCCTGAGGATTATGTACTAACAAACTTTGTTATTTACTTTTTGTAGTTTTATGGTTCCGTTGGTTGATTTATAAAACGAACCCTTATAAACTCGTTGCCGATGTTATCGTCGTTGATGTTTAGTGAGTCCTTACAGGCTTTAAAGGCTCCACTGTCCTGCAAACACCAAATACAACTAATCAATTTGTACTGTACCGAAATTGCCGGCACTTCTAAATACCGCCAGTGTCAGAGCGACTGACTGACTGACTGACTGAAAACTTGTATTGGAATTTAATAAATAACAATATCACAGACGATACCAAATACATCGAGCAGCTACAGTTACGCGGTAACATGGCCTCCCAGGGAGTGTTCTATCGTCTCTAGCATGGTGAGGGTTCAGAAGAGATGTTCAATCTAATTCCGTCCTCTCCTTTCTATAACAGGGCCACACGCACTGGGCTTTGGAAACACAGTTATTACAGTAACCTCCATCCCAGTACGAATTATAAGAATCTCTATGTCTTATCTTTGTCGTACCGTGGAGCTGTGAAACCATCTCCCGCTCAACGTGTGTCCCCTTCTTACGGCATCAGATCCTACAAGCGTAACGTGAAGATATATTTATATAGTCCAAGTTGATAGCGGTGACTGCCGATGAATTTTGATCTCTCAGTGGTAGCCGTTGTGTTTGGATTGTACTGTGTTTATCATCAGGGACAATACTATCAATTTATCGAGCTACTATAAAAAATACTAACTAAGCTAACCTAGTTAATCAATTTATGAACCTTAACATAATGACCCATCTTTTAATAACTTTACTTACTTTGCATTTCTATGATTACCTCTTAGGTAGCATGCTCCTTGCATTCCTCCCCCTCCATCCTGCTTCTCCATGATATTGGGTCCTTCAAATGAGGCGTAAAGCTATTTGCTGCCTAACATGCATATGCATGAAGAAGCAATGAAGTCCCGGTGGTAACGTGTATGGATATCACGTCGATTGATTTGAGTTCGAATCCTTGCAATGAGACTGAGTTGTCGGTAAAGGACAATATCGTGATGAAGCCATTACACGGTAGTAGGGCTTTTTCAAATGCCAGTTTGGCTAGCTACCACCCTCAAATTAAAAAATCTGTCGCCAAGCACTTGTTTGTTTTGGTAGCTGCACTTGAGAGCCAGTCACTAGCCTTAGCGTGCTACAATTTTGGGCCACATGTCACTTAACATCAGCTGAGATAGTGAATAAACGTTAAACATGTGACGAATAAAAAAAACATAACAGTGACCACTGCAGATACAATTTTTATCTGATCGTTTTTGTTTCTGGACTGTGGTTCGACAGATCAGTTTTAAAATTTGAAATATGAAAAATATTATGGTGTGTACACGGTTCCACTCACCTTGGGTTGTTGTGATTCGAATCTTGTGTCCCGGGACGTGGCTTCGCTCCAGAGATGGTTTCATGCACACACGGCACAGTTTTATAATAAGTTTTACAATAATTTTCGTGCGTGAGCAATTCGGTTCTCGTAACGGCTGAACGACTTTTCAAAGACTCGCTAGATGGCACTAGCTGAGCCCGTATTGCTATTAAATAAATATCATACGGAACCCGTTATAATCCACATGGTTACATAGGCTCAAGCGGTACGTATAAAGTTATCTGTATTAGTTAGGTAGTTAGGTAGTGATTCATTTGTCCTTTTTCTTAGAAAGTTTGTTAGTACAAACTTTTAAAAACTTTTCTTGATTTTTCTCCGGGGAATTTTGATAAATACAGCTATTTAATGTATCCTACAACAATCAACTCATGTCCCTATTTTATATTCTATATGTTTGACAAATATTTTGCATAAATTTTGGCCAAAGAAGGCGCTTATATTGTTGATGTTAATACACTACTAAACGGTTCAGAAAATAGTAGTTCTTGTAAGAAACTCGATCGGGTTTATTAACATTTTTTAAATGTTTCTTTCATATATATTGTTTATAGTTATTAAAAATATCAGTAGATTTAAAAAACGTATTCACTGCAATTTACGTAATGGTACACCCTATAATTACCCTTTCGACAATAAAATTTGCTTAACATGATTCTTGAGCTTATTATCCGGCAAATCGGAAATGTGCTTGGGAAGTTTATTATAGAAACCATAGAACCTAACACAAAACCTAAAAAATCAATTATTTGTCTTACTAAGTCTAAAAGATGAACGAGTGAATGAAGTTATATATCATGGAACAACTTCCCAAAGTTGTATCTCAATCAGATGAATGATTGATGACGGGACTAACAAACGTACAACAAAACAATTTTTAACAAAAAATTAAAACAAGTTCAATAGTTTTGTAGAGTTCCCTGGTGTCGAACGAAGTTGTAGGTCCAAAGTCAATGTAATTAAAAAGGCACCTACCTTGAGGTATCCCCTACCCAACTAAAAATGAATCATCCAAATCGGTTCATAAACAAAGAAGTTATGGTTGAACATCCATTAAAAAAAAAAACATTCAAATTCAGTAATCTCAGTCTTTTTTGAAGTCTTATAAAAACATGTCATGCAGTTTACACGCGGTAGAAGTGATATCTTCGGATGACGTAAAGATATCTTCTTTAAAATCCCTGTAAAAAATACCTATATATATATCAGCGGGACTCGAAATATCGACCACTCGCGCTGTACACACGACAGTACGTACAAGTTTGGTTATCAGTTATCGCACAGCCAGGCCAATTCGACGACGATCATAGTCGTGAAAATCAGGACTTCAGGAATCATTAACCGTGTATCATTGTATTTCCATCTGATTATCTCGTAGGCAAAATCTTTTAGAAGTACGAGTTTATCTTTTTCTAGTGTCGCTTTGTCTTTTCATCGCGTTTCAAATTACAACGAGAAAGAGAACCTTTAGTTTTTAGATAAATTATATAAAATAATAGACCTATATAATTTTACATTGATTTCAAAAAAGTTGGATTTCTGAAATCTAAGCACCCTCCAAAGAGAATCGCCTTTTTTCAAGTTAATTTAACAAATTGCCTAGCCTAATAATGTTGTCGAGTTTTAGACAGACAAACAACAGTTTACAGAGGGCGCTGGAGAGCGATTGAAAGATTCGTGTCGTCTTTTCACATCATTATGTCGACGTGAAAAAGCTTTTACGTCCCTTACTATTTGTTTTATTTTTGAATATTTACTGTAATAAATTAAACAATTTAATTTATGAATAGATAGGTATATAAATTTACAATTGTAAATACAAATAAATAAAAATAAATATAAATGTTTTAAGAAAATACGTCTAAAAGCGTAGTAACAAACAAGCAGTAAAGTGCATGTAAAAAATTATAACACTGTAAACGCTATAAATGAATTTGGTAAAATTCGCGTTGATAAGCGTCTCTTGCATAACTGCATCAAGATGACTGTAATATACAAGGTAAAATCTAAACTAAAGTACAAGCGAATTCTTTTAACGATTAGCGTTTTCAAACCACACAGTGCTTGTGCTATCATTGTGACGGTGTTCTGTCGATAATATTTAAGTTTCACTTGAAAGTCCATATATTAGTTACTCTACGTACAGTTACTCTGTAATAATTTTACATAAACAATATAAATAACCTATAAGGTTAGCATAAGATACTACGCTGATACATTAACCTAAAGACAGTGTTCAACGTTTTTTCCCCTCTCAACTCTTCAGAATGTCTTCTCGCTAGCAATGCGTGATAGTCTCACTAACCTAGGTGTGTGTATTTGCAGTGACCTAAACTCGTTTATTACATCAGGAGTGTTACTACATCTCGGAGAATCGGAATCCTGAACAGGGTGCGAACGTTTTTCCCACCCGGTCACCTGTACTTTTTTTTCCAAGTCACAAATTTGGCCGTGTATGGTATACTATTCACATTTCTGGGATGGTCCCGTAAAATATGTCTTCGATTCTCTTGACAGGTTACAGAGACGGGTTGTTTGCATTGTTATTGATACCAAATACATCGAGCCACTTCAGCTGCGCAGGAATATTGTCTCGCTCAGCGTGTTCTACCGTCTGTATCATGGTGAGTGTCCTGAAGAGGTCTTCAATATATTTCCCTCCTCTCCCTTCCACAACAGAACCACACGCGCTTGTCTTCGGAGACGCAGTTTAAATGCCCTCCAAGACGGAAGAAACTATAAAGTTCTCTATGACTTATCTTTGTCGTATTATGAAGCTGTGGAACCTTCTCCCGATCAGTGTGTACTCTCTTTCTTATGACATCGGTTCCATTAAGCGAAACGTGAAGAGATATTTATGCAGGCCGCGACCGCCGATGGATTTTGACCTTACGGTGTTCGCCGCTGTATTTGGATTGTACTGTGCTTACCATCAGAGACAGTAGCGTCAATATGCCACGCTATTAAAAAAACCGTACAGAAGATCGCAGTCAAATAATCTTGTGTTGTGTTCCTGCGGTGAGTTGGGTTCCCAGAGCTCCTGTAATATTTATGGTATTACAAGCGTCCATAGGCCACGGTACCCACTTACCGTCAGGCAGGTCGTATGCTCGTTTGTTACCTTATTTGTGTATAAAATGACTCAAATGTTTAAGTTTAGCGCTGAGTTGAAAATAACTGCCAGACACGACGCTGGCGAATAACACGTAGCGACGTCCCGTAAAAAGGCTTTTACTCTCGTTAAAACGCGCCATTACATGTTTGACATCAAGAGAATTTCAATTTATTTACGATCTTATCTCAATTGCCGACTATCGAATAAAATTTGTATCTTGGTAGTGGTATTTACTTTGTATTTTATATAATGTCGTGTTGATTAATTCGTTCATTATTTACAGAGGCTAAAATGGACTCAATAGAGACTTCAAAGAGATTATCTTTCCTCAGACAAGAAGTATTAGAATTTTTTGATTAAAACTTTTTAATAAAATGTGATTAAATTCGCTCCTACACTATAATAATCTTTGTAGTAATTTTTATTGTCACAAGTGTGTTCAGAAACACTCAAGTATTTGTTTATTTATTTAAATTGGTATCCTAAAATACTTCACTCCACATAAGAGTGAAAGATATGAGAAAAGAGAAACAATAAAAATTCTTCAAATGTAAGTGGTACTCAGACAGTAAAGCCGATATTGTACAATAATTTAGATTTAGATTAAAATCTGAAGAGAGAATATTATGCTCTCAGATCACAAATGTATCTTTAAAATATAGTAATAGATCAAGAATTCAAGAGTTAGCGAAAATGTCAGTTACGGTATTGCAGTAACTAGCGGTCGCCCAATGATCGAAATTCGACCAGCGACTTTTTAATCATAGACTATTTTCTGTTTGACATTTGCAGTATGAACCTAAACAATGAATATTATATCACTTGCTGTCACTTTTCATTCAGTGACAATGTCAATAATTCGACGGGTCTAAGTTCAATGGCAATTGTTATATTACTTAATACGTGAAGCAAAAACTTTGTACTCCTTTTTAATTATCTATAACTTCTGTTACTAATATATTAAATTAAATAAATTAATACTGCGAATCCTAACCGACGAGTGCCATTGAACTTAGACTGCACAAAATATTGACATTGTCACTCAACGAAAAGTGACAGCAAGTGATGTAGATAATACTCAGTTTAGGTTCATGAATATTGCAAATGTCAAACAGAAAATAGTCTATGATCAAAAAGTCACTGATCGAATTTCGACCTTAGGACGAACGCTAGTAAGCTTAAAAATGTAAAAAGGGAAAAATCTATTACTCGTGTGGGAGGTATTTTATGGAGTGAGTTTTACAATTGGCTGATTATGCAATCTCTTTCACTGTAAAAAAGGGAGAATAAAAATGAGTTATTACTGCCGACCCCGCGTCGACGAAAGCGTAATATTATCTCGGTAAACCTGACAATTGCGTCCGGTGCTAGGGCTGGCCTGCCCGTAACTCAAAATGATTCATACGGGGGGCGGGTATTTTTCCTGAATTACACGCCCTAGTCGTTTTGATTCTACGATGACGTAGATCCGGTTGGTTTTCGCCTTGAATTATATTTACGCTTATGTTCAAAGGCTTGGCAAACCATGTAGAGAAAATAAAATTGTATTTTTTTATGTAAAACATCTAATGATTGCAGTTGGAAGTAAAAATCAATTGTGTAATGCCATCACGGTAAGATGTGTTTTAATCGCCACTTCCCGCCCATTAGTCGATTTCTTTTCATTATTCTATCAGAAAATCTAGACACACAGTAGTTGACAAGTTACGAATCCCATATCAAAGAAAGTAACAAAGTGTTTTGTAAATGAATCGAAGAACGTACAACCCTACAGCTGTAATTAAAGGAACAGCTATGGAAGTTGGCAGGCGTAAGATCTCAGCTCTTTTATCGGTGGCAACGACTAATCCAAAAGTCGTTTCTACCATACTTGAACCTTTTTCAACATTTATGTTTTGTTGTTTTTTATGCTATCAATATTTTCATTCTATGAAGATTTTTCTTTTTATATATCTGAGTTGGATTTGATGCTATGGATTTGCATGTTCTGCTGTTAAACTAATTAGCTAATGTAACTTGATTTGTAGGTATGAAATTGACAATTATCAAAACTTAGCATTTTTAATAAACGACTTAGAATAATAGAGGAGGTTGGTTCTCAATTAGATCTTTTTTTATGGATGTTCAGCTGCCTCGTTAGCCTAGTGTTCGTTAGCGCGATTGCTATGAGTGAGGTCCTGGGTTCGAATCCCAGGTCGTGAAAAGTGTTATTAGGGTTTTCCTATGAAATTCTCAGCAGCAGCTCTGAGTTTGGTTTCGTGCCCGATTAATGGCAATAGGCTCGTCCCCTATTACATGGGACCTAAAAACATACTCGGTGAACTGTGGGTGTACATTAGTACACCTCTGCCTAACCCTTCGGGGAATACAGGCGTGATGGTATGTTATGTTCAACCATATCTTCTAAGTTTTTGAACCGATTTAGATGATTCTTTTTTCTTGAAAAGGGGATATACCTCAAGGGTGGTCGCATTTTAATTTCATTGGCAATGGACCTTCAACTTTAAACAGAAAACTCCTCAAAATCATTGAAGTTGGTTTTCTTTTTAATGTTAAAAAACTTACATTAACCTCTCATTATGCAACCGTTTCATAAACTATTATTTTTTGGCTGCAGTCGGGTTTTTTGTTTAATTATAATTTTAATTTTTTTAATTTCGCT
Source organism: Saturnia japonica (assembly GCA_033032175.1). Classification (NCBI taxonomy): domain Eukaryota; kingdom Metazoa; phylum Arthropoda; class Insecta; order Lepidoptera; family Saturniidae; genus Saturnia; species Saturnia japonica. The sequence goes on along the minus strand of CM065327.1, from coordinate 12,811,703 downwards.
TGATAATTAATTTTTTTATTAGTATTATGATTTAACTGATTGATTTGTTTTTTTAAGAACAATGGGGTTTGATGTGTCACATTTGCCCAGAGGTCTAATAATCAGCTCTTTTTTTTAAACTTGGCGTACTAAAGGCACCACACTTTATGGTAAGTAAGTTATAGTTCGTGAATGGTGTCAACATCCTACGACAACCGACGGTCACCAACACGCAATTCTAAACCAACCACGCTGGAAGTTACATGCACTGACTTATCTAGAAACAGAAAGTACAAAACCTATTTATTCACTATTAGTAATCGAAATCCATTTTACTGGAAATGATTTACCGGCACGTTTTCACGTATTTTCGTATTTTGTTTGGAAGCGTGCCCACGAACTTGATCTAGCTTGGGTGGTTTTTATAAATAGATTTTAGCACTTGACTACATCTTACCTGATGTTAAGTGATCGGAAATAGTAACACGCTTAGCATAGGAGGGACCCGCTCTCAAGTGCAGCTGCCGAAATACATTTATAGTTGCTTGGCAACATATTTTTAACATGAGGTAGCAAGCCAGGCAGTTAGGCAGGCATTATTATGGTTTTATTATGATGTTTTCTTTCACAGAATGTTTTTTTTTTATAGTTCTGACCTGTAATAATTATCTTAGTTATATTACCTAAAGTAGGCAAATAATATTTTAATTATAGTTATATACTAAGGTAGCATTAAGGTTATAAGTATTACAATTATTATCTTGTTTATTATTAAGGATGTTATAGTTAATTATGTTTAAAATTAATATTAATTATTCTAATTGATAATTGCTAATGATTATAATTTTTTTTTTCATAGAACGGTTAGGCATATTGTTGGATTTGAATCTACGTCGGACGACGCGATGACCGAACACTGTCTGTTAATCATATACGCTGAACTAGTTATGCCCCACAGTTTGACATGTATAAAAAAAAATACCATAGACATTTTGAACCCCCGTTACACCCTTTTAAGGACTGAATTGACTGAAAATTCGTGTGCATTTCAGCTCAATCCGTTTAGTGGTTTGAGTCCTTTTATATATAGGTATTTCTGTATTTATATGATACTTCTTATCTAAGCTACAAAATCAATGATGTTTCAGTTGTAGCGTGCACGGACTCCGCGTCGATCGACGTGAGTTCGAATCCCTGCAATAAGCTTGAGTTTTCGGTGAAGGAAAACATCGTGATGAAACCATAGCATGGTGGTAGGGCTTTTTCTAATGTTAGTCCGGCTAGCTACCACCCGCAACTGGAAAATCTGTCGCCAAACACCAATAGGTGTGTTCCGGCAGCTGTACTTGAGAGCCAGTCTTCCCTCTATGCTTAGCGTGTTAGTTCATATCGTCACTTACAATCAGGTAAGATTGTGTAACAAACAAATAAAGAAAAATAATAATATACCGTTCTAAAAATGTTTTCAGGTTTCATTCACTTTGATTTAATTCATTGCAATAAATTATCTAAAAATCAACTTTATTTGATGTTGGATAAAGTTTGTATTCTACTACAGAAAACAAATTCAATTTTTGCAAAATCTCTAGTTCAGCGTAATTTGTACTAATTTTGTTTGTTTCCAGAATATTTGCTTTGTTACATTAATTCTTGTCGTTCTACGTTTGGCGGCGTTGTTGCGAACGTTCGTTACATTAAGTAAAAACATAAAATGGATGAGGTAACAGTTAATGAACAAGCCAAACTATTAAAAAGAAATATAAAAAAACTCGACTGCAAAACAAGTTGACTAAAAATATATTTTCTATTTTTGCTTTTTACTTGATTTCCAGACGACGTATTTGAATATTATTTAGCCTACGTCACTCCCACAATAAAGAAAGAAATATCTAACGACAGCTCATGTGCTAAAACCCATCAAGCCGTTTAGGCTATAGAGCGTGCCAAAGCAATATACATTCATACATACGCTCGAAAAATATAATCCTCCTTTTTCGCAGTCGGCTAAAAAACCTTGAAGATAAAAAAATTGCATGCGACCTCTTTCGCGTAATAAAGCACATCGCGTACTAATAAAATTATGAATTTAGCCATCTATAAATAACTAGCGATCGCCCTAAGGTCGAATTTCGACCAGCGACTTTTTAATCATAGACTATTTTCTGTTTGACATTTGCAGTATGAACCCAAACAGTTAATATTATACCACTTGCTCTCACTTTTTATTGAGTGAAAATGTCTGTGAGTTTTCTGTAAGTGTGAATATTGGGGGGTCTAAGTTCAATGAACTGGACGGGTAAGGATTCGCAGAATTAATTTATTTAATTTTATATATTAGTAACATATATTACAGATAAATTTTAGCTTTCTGCACTCCTTCTCCATATAAACTTTAACCATGCCAAATATCACAGTATTCTGTGCACGCAATATGCTTAAAAAAGAGTAAAAAGCTTTTACTACACGTATTAATATAATAGATAATATAAATTCACGAACATTTTTTTATGTCAAAATAAAATTCAGGTAAATGAATTGACATTGTTACCGCAAATCTCCAAAAACCAAATCAAATCATTGGTTTGGTTTACCTCAATCCAGGTGTTTTCATAAAACTATAATATGAAACAAACCACTAACCTTGATCGCTGCGACTTCTGCTTGCGGTGCACCGCTCTACTTCCACACATTCCTACACACATGTACTAAAACTAAATTGTGATAAGGTTTTCTCCTATATTTCAACAGGATTGCAATATTACACCAGTAAGAAAGAAACACTGTGTCGATCCGTAATCAGTTTTAACTGACAGTCCGTCATAAAAAATGTTGCACCTAGCCGCCAGCCCCGATATTATGATTTACACTTGTATAATTGGGGAAAAAAGATAAACCCTGTAGTGTATTGACTTCACGAGATAATGTATTGACTTCATCTCAAGCGCCTATATAACAGAGACGAGTGCATATGGTGAGTCCAAGTTTGGTGAAGCTTTAAAAGCCGCAGCGGCTTCAGGGCCCCTAAGGCTAACAGAGTAGATAGTTAAAAAAAAAATGGTGAGAAGAAGCAAGCCGACCGTAGTACAGACCGGACATATACTGGTGAGGTGAGGGTGATCTGATATAGATCTGGACAATACAAACCCGATCGATTTTCTTATCGTTTCTTCTCCGTGGGTGGGATGTTTTCCATACCGGCAGTAGTGTTTTGACATTCATAAGTGCCTTCTTAAGGTCTACATTGAATAAAAATTATTTGATTTTGATTTTGACCGGGGCAATTATTATTATCGATACCTGACAGATTAAACAAACAGTACTTATATTTAAATTAGGTATACGTATAAGTATGTCACTTAATTTTAATATGTACAACAATGTCTTAGCCAACTTATCTTTTAAAGCAATCGTTAACGCTAACGAAAACAAAATAAATAATTTATGAAGGTGACATATCAGATCACGTTATATAACGTTGACAAAATATGTCAATTCCATACATTTTTTTCGTTTTCTATTAGCATTAACGATTGTAGAAAGGCAACTTGGCTAGGCACTTTGTGGTATTTAAATACCTTATCTACATTTTCGTTCATCTGAAACGTTTATACTTGATAAACAGTTTTAATTATAACGCGAGCCGTTTAAAAGTTGCTCAGTTTGGAGGACGTTTCATCGTTCAACCTTGATATAGGTATAAAAAATTAACTATTACTGCGTATAGTTCGTAATGTTCATGTATCCTTAATACCGATCCAGGTTGAAATGACTACCTATTTGGCAACGTAGGAACGTTTTTTTAAATACTACATAATATAGTAAGCGGCTACTGTACCTTACGGACGCTTGTATTACAAAATATGGATCTTTGTAATAAGAAAGGCGGTCTTCATAGGTGTTCAAGATTTTACATTTGTAATCAGAATATGCTATGTGGTAGGTACATGAAGCACATGTACATAGTGGTGCAACGCTATTAAGTCACATATTTGAGGTATGGGAGAAGTCGCAGGATGCAATCGGTGTATTCTGTGATCTTTTAAAAGCTTTCGACTGCGTTGATCACACTACGCTCATACTTAAGATGAAACATTATGGTGTGTGTGGACCTTTCTCGACTTTCTAGAATCATATTTAACAGACCGCTGTCTCAAATTAAGTGTAAATGGGGCAACATCTTGCGGATTCTTGGCTAGAATCGGCGTTTCACAGGGTTCGATATTAGGACCGTTTTTGTTTTTAGTATATAAAAATGATTTACCCTTAATGGTTAAGAACTGTGCTAACATTGTTCTTTTTGCAGACGATACTTTACTTAAATGTCAAGTGAAAAGAAAAGATTTAGAGGTTAGGCATGAAAATAATACTTTATTTAAAATATCAGAAAGGTTCGCTTTAAATGATCTATTGTTAAATGCAAACAAAACAAAATTTAACAGATTTGCCTTACCTAACGTACAACGTGTTGAAAATAATATTAAGATAGAAGAGAACATAGTAGGCATGGTTGATAATACTGTATTCTTAGGCATCACACTAGATACAAAATTACAATGGGGTCCTCACATTAAAACCTCGCTAGAGAAATTAAGCTCCGCTGCATACGCAGTGCGTAAGATTCGCCAGTTAACTGATATTGCTACTGCTAGGCTGGTCTACTTCGCTTACTTCAACAGTTTAATGTCCTATGGTGTTTTAATGTGGGGTTCAGCAGCTGAGGTAGATACCATATTTGTATTACAAAAACGAGCCGTTCGAGCAATTTATCATATGGGACCTCGCGAATCAATGAGGAATAATTTTCAAGAATTTAGTATCTTAACTTTGCCTTCCCAATACATTTTGGAAAATATAATGTATGTTCGGAAAAATGAAGATAATTTTGAACTTGTAACTAACACGCACAATTTCAATACTACAAATAAATATAAAATAGTCATTCAGTCTTTTAGACTTAGTAAAACAAATAAAAGTTTTTTAGGTAATTGTGTTAGGTTTTATAATAAACTTCCTAAGCACATTACCGATTTGCCGGATAATAAGTTCAAGAATCATGTTAAGCAGGTTTTATTGTCGAAGGGATATTATAGGGTGACTGATTACGTGAATGATGGTGATGTCTAGATGTAATTTCCTCTCTGTACATCTACTGAAAATAATAATAACTGTATATAATTAAATACTGTAAAACCAATTTACAAAAAAAAGATAATAAGATGTTGATAAACCCGATCGAGATTCTTACCGGTTCTTCTCGATGTCTGGGATGTTTTCCGAACCGGTTGTAGTGTTTTGACATTCATAAATGCCTTCTTAGTGCCTAAATTGAATAAAATATATTTTGATTTGATTTTGATGGTACATAAATTCTCAAATTACCATCAGTTCAGAAAATACATATAGGTAGAACATGATAATTGTGTCAGACTGCATCGCGACAAGAAATATAATGCCACGTTTGGACATGTCTCGTTTTAGGATCAGTCGGTGTACATCCAGTATCCGGGAGGAGTATCGATCCGGCTTGCAGGCCGGATTGGCAGCGTCGACCAGTCGGTGTTTGAAAATAATACTCTTACACAATGTTTTCTAAATGTTTGTAATACATGCTTGCAATCTACGATAATAAAATAAGTGAGCAGTTAAAGAGAAGTAGACATGCGAAAAAAAATTTGATTACTTGGAAAGATGCAATTTGCCCTTGATGCTGTTCATGCTAGAGTTATGCCAACCTAACATAAACAACAAGTGGCTTAAAAATTGTTTTTCATTAAAAAAAATTATAAACATTACAATTTAATGGAATTTTATGAAACACTTCATCCCTTTTAAATATATTATAAAATATCCGCTTATATCCGATCATAAAGATATATTACGAGAATGGAGACACATTTAACCCCCTACAGAGACAATTTTTAGCATCCAATGAAATCCACTGGGCATTCATACACATGGTCATAGAAAATGGTTAATATTATTATTTGACTTAACTGTGCATCAATCAGTACTTTTTATTCAATTTAGGCCATTAGAAGGCACTTATGAATGTCAAAAAACTACCACCGGTTCGGAAAACATCCCAGACATCGAGAAGAACCGGTAAGAAACTCGATCGGGTTTATCAACATCGTATTACCTACCTTATAGTAACAATTACTAAGTAGTAATTGTAAAGCTTTGGGTAATAACCACAACCTTTATATCAGAATACACCAATCAGGGTATTGCTGCTTTTAGGATAGATAATAAAATAGGATAGATCATTGTTCAGAGCTACAGAGCTACATAGACAGCGAGACTTACATATTTTCTGCCAATATATATATATGTCGGTGTTACTATTGAAACAGTACTAATGTCCGTATGAATGACTATCTATAGAGATGTGAACTGTCTGATGATCCAAGTGAGAATGCCTTTAGCTTAGTTGTCGACCGCCTTTTAAAGTGTCCGGTCAATAGTGAGGGTCAAAAGTAAAGTCAATGAACTAGTACATATACAAGTCAATAGTATCTAGATCATTTAATAGAATTTAGATATAATTTAGAATTTAGTAATGGAACTGTTGACCCACACTATTGACTGGACACTTTAAAAGGTGGTTAACAACTAAGCTAAAGGCATTATCACTTGGATCATCGGACAATTCATATCTCCATAGATATTGCGTAAGTATGCTACGATTATTAGTGCTGTACCTGCAGTGTAAGGTATTTGCTATTGTTGACTATAAATAGCGTCTTGGTTGACCAGAACGATTAATTAATGACGTCATCCATAACTGACCCGTTTATGTTTTTCTGACAGATACATTTTATTTTAATAGGTTTTAATTTCTATAAAAGTTTTGTTAATATTTGTTATGCTAGCAAACGCAGGTTTTAGCTCCCACTTTAATAAAATTGAAAGCCTAAAATGCTATTTGTTTTCATATTTCGTTGTATCCTTATTTCATTTTGAATATGTATAGTATATAAAAGAATATTTTTTCACCTACAGCTTAGTTCGAGATCAAAGATCAAACAATTGCATCCAATATTATTCACCTGACAAACTTTATAAACATTCTACCCGTGTGTATCGCCACACAAGCTGGATAACTTTTATTTATTCACCCTGTGAGAATGGTTGAGAGGTTTTATCCCCTCGAATAGCCGCTAACCCGTTCATTGAATGTCAAATTGACACAAGATACGACTTTTTAAGATTTAATTTTTTCTGCATTACTTTCACTTGTACTACGATTCTTCAGAAGATGGTAATAAAGGTAATGGACCAATAGGTAGGTAAATGATGGTGCAGGAACAAGGTGATATTTTTTAAAGTTCAATTTTTTAGGCACTTTACTAATAAGCGATGAAAGTGAATAATTAAGATACGATATTTATCAACCTCTTGTTTGTTCTAAAGACTTTCTGTGTTATTCGCCAATGAAGCTTGCGGTAGATATTTCGGATATTGCTAGTGAGAATAATGGTGCTTATCATGACAAGTCTGACATATTTATATTGAGATGATCGCACGTCTTTACAGTGAATTATCCGAACCAGCAAATCCTCAATCGGCCTATGGGTAGGATTACAAATACTGAGGCTGCGAATGTACTCACGAGTTATTCCTACGTCCCGGCTATTAGATGCTACGAGGATACCGCAAGTTTTTAGTTGATAGGAGTTTGATATAACTCACAACAACTGCCCGAAGTAGAGAGAAAAGCAACGTCCTTGTAGGCTTAGTCACCCCACCTTAATGACGGACACCGCGTCGATCGACGTGAGTTTGAATCCCTGCAATGAGCCTGATCTTTTGGTGAAGGAAAACATTGGGATAATACCATAGTATGGTAGTAGGGGGCTTTTTCTAATACAACACTCAAGTTGAAAATCTGTCGCCAAGAACCTATAGGTGTATTCCAGCAGCAGTATTTGGAAGCCAGCCACCTCAACAATTAACATCCTTAACCTATAAAGATCTGATAAGTATTAATAGATAAGATTAACATATTATGTTCTTTGTTCTCCTAGTTTATGGTGGTACTACGCAAAACATTACTCCAGTGTTCAGCTTTCCTCTTTATGTTCAATCTTCACCGTCAGCTCATAGCGTTAGTAATGAAATTCAAATGAAGATTCTGATTAGTCTGTTAAACCCGCGGCCATTATGAATTTTTCAGATAGATCTATAATTTAATCAACAGATCTTTACTCCCCACAACTTTGATAGAACTGCGCTCTACTTTGCACTTTCTGATACAAAGGCGAGCTTACTGCTGGTGCTTTTTTCTTTTTGTTTTGATTACTACCGCAACGGTTGTGGTACAAGTGGCAGCGTTTTCAAAAACAGATCTTTAGCGAGTTCATTTAATGTGAAAGACAAAAACATCGGTTTATTAATACACGAATAATTATCTGCGATATAAATGATTATTATTCACACGAGAGGGCAAAAGAAAAAGATTGACGCTCTAGAGAAATGGTGTTGAGGAGAATGCTTGGACTATCGCGTAACGTTTTAGCAATAATTACTTGAGGTACTTGGCATTAAGCAGTGTCTATCTCAGGTAGTACAAGCCCACACGTTAAGTCATTTAGACACATTTCGGTTTCACACCGAGGAACGGACCTAGGCTTGGGTTACCGCTAGAGAGGGTGGACGTGACGGGTGTGCTGGAGCGAAATTGACCGCCCGCCCTCTGCGGAGAGAACGGTGGTTACGCGGGCGTGGGCGCTGGCACGCTCTGTTTGGAGAGACGGATGTGTAATATTTATTCGAATTTTCGATGTGATCGTCGGGATCAATAAAAATATTGCGCGGCCGGCGTTTGCACCGGATGTCCGTGGGTGCCGGAACATAAGTGGCGGCTGTTTTTATTAACGGATTCGCGTGGTTCGACGCGGTGTCGAAATACGAACGGGAGAGCTGTTTAACGTAGGCATGTATCGAAGGAAGCTCCATATCTCTATGGAGATCTACGCTTCGAACATACCACGGGGCCCCGGTGAGACGATAGAGGAACCTATTCTGTATCGATTGTAACCGTTTGAAACTCGACTCGGACATATGTGCGAACACGGCGCAACTGTATGTCAAAATTGGTCGAATACACGTCTTGTAGAGCGTGAGCTTATGTCGCGTGGACATTTTACTCACCGAACACAACAGAGGATGCAACCGGCCCAGGACCCACGCGGCCCTGTTCCTAACCTTACGGATGTGGGGTCTAAAAGAGAGCCTACTATCTAGGGTTACCCCTAGATATTTGGTCTCTCTTACATACGGAATCGGATTATCGTAGAGCTTAACAGGTTTAAGCTTCCACGGTATCTGTGACGAATCCGCATCGAAGAGCATCGCGGCGCTCTTCGAGGGATTAACGGCTATACGCCACTCGTTAAACCACTTCCCGAGAGTGGTCACGGAGCGTTGGACTTTGTGTCTGAGGTGGGATCTATTCCTATCTGAGGCATATAAGACTGTATCGTCAGCGTATAGCCCTACCTCGACCTCCGGGAGTCGAGGTAGGTCACTGACGTACAGGTTAAATAGGCTAGGAGCCAGGATCGAACCTTGGGGAACGCCTGAGCGTATTGGACGGGGCGTGGACAATTCACCTTCCACTCTATAGCGGAAGGTGCGATCTGTTAAATAGTCGCGAATTATTTTAATTAGCCTATCGGGGACTTCAAAGCGGTACAACTTGTAAATCAATCCCTCGTGCCAGACCTTATCAAAGGCCTTGGCCACGTCGAAAAAGACCGCAAGTGTACGGCGGGGTTTATAAAGTTCAGCAAAATTAAATGCAACGTGCTCCGTGAGGCGGTGCACTTGATGAGTGCAAGAATATCTAGCACGGAAACCGAATTGCTCAGGCGGATAGAGGTCTTTCTCCTCTATTATTGGCTTGAGACGGTTCAGAAGGATCCGCTCGTAAATTTTCCCTAACGTATTTAGGAGACTGATCGGGCGATAGCTGTCGGGAAGCGACGCGCTCTTGCCGGGCTTACGGATACCTATGACTATTGCCTTTTTCCAGGCGGCTGGAAAATGGCAGTGGACTATGGCTACATTGAAGATGCAGACCAATAGAGCTATGAGGCGATCAGGAAGAAGCCTAAGTACTTCATTCCTGATCCCGTCGGGACCTGGTGCTTTTCTGAGCTTAAGGCTTTTTATAATGGAAAGAACCTCCTCAGACGTGACTGGGGACAGGGAGGCTGTCGCGGGGAGCTTATCCAGCTCCCGCACGCATCCATCGATACCCTCGACCCGGTCGGTATTTGCATCGACACTGTTCGGAGAGCACTGGCTCTCCAAACAAGTGGCGAGGCACTCCGCCTTGTCGCTGCTATCGAAGGCGAGCGGTATACCGGGACCCCTCTCGAGGGGGGGCATAAGATAAGAAGCCTCTATTTTGAGGCTGCGAGCTAGTTTCCAGTAAGCCAGATGCGACGGCCTTAGCCCTTCGACGAGGGCGTCCCATCTGTGACTCCTGAGTTCTAATATGCGGGCTCTAACCGCTCTCTGAAGCGCGCGTAAGCGTGCGCGGTTTTCCTCGGTCGGATAGTGGTCGTGCGCACGAGTCGCCGCGTTCTTTTCCGTCAACAACGCCCGCACGTCGGCAGGGAGTACGAAGCGGCGATCGCTCGCCTCTTCGACCTCTCTCGAGGCCTCTCCGATGCCGACCTGCAGGTGGTCAACCAGGGAATCGATCGCGAGATCTACATCCGCAACGGACCCCAATACGTCCGGGATCCTATCTAAGCTGGACGAGGACGGCCTGTCCGCAAGATAATGTTTTAGCTTGGCATAATCAACCACTTGGACCGAAGGAGGGCTAGAGTCGTCTGGTTGACCTAGCTGCATGATGACCGGACGGTGGTCGGAGTCGAGCTCGTGTACGACCCGAATGAGTCGTAACCGAAGCGCGATACCTTTAATGAGAGCTACATCAAGCACTGTCGGCATACAGTTGTCTTGAAAGTGGGTGGGAGTGGGTGGCGCTATGACATCAAAGTTTAGCACGTTCGTTAGCTCTTCGAGTTTAACCCCATTATTGGAGTCTCTCCAATTGCCAAACGAAGTGTGTCCACAATTGAGGTCACCCGCTATAATGACCGATTCACCGAGCGAAAGTAGCTTTTCTAGGTCAGACCTGAGAGGCTCTTTCCTCGGCGAGAGATAAACTGAGACTAACGTTATGGACGGGTGGTCGGTCATTCCTAGTCTACACACGGATACTTCCATATTGGTAAGTATCGGAGGATCTACCGGCGTACAATATAACGATCGTTTGTAATAAATGAGAGTGCCGCCCCCGCGGCCGGCCCGGTCATTTCTTACAATATTGTAGTTCGCGATTTTTGGATCACGTTTAGCACGCTTTAAGAGCGTCTCCTGCACTAAAAGAACATCTACTTGGTGATCTTTAAGAAAGGTCGCGACGAGATCACGCTGCGGAAGTAGGCTTCGCGCGTTAAAAAATGAAAGATTTAACGCTTTCGGTTTAAACTTAGCCATTGAAAGGCCCTAATTTTACACCACACTATTGACTGGACACTTTAAAAGGTCAAGGTGACAACGAAGCTAAAAGTATTCTCACTTGGATCATCAGACAATTCAGATCTCTATAGATAATGAGTAAGTATACTACGATTATTAGTGCTGTACCTGCAGTGTAAGGCTGCTGATCATAAATGGCGTCTTGGTCTTGGTCTTGGTCTTGGTCTTGGTGAGAATCAAATAAAAAAAACGACTTCAAAATATTTCAAAATAAAGCAAAAAAAAATGTGTTTAAGCACTTGGATAATCTTACAAATTTAACGAATACTCAAAATTGATTATTGTAGCCTTATGGGATTAATTTGATTTTTTTTATGTATATTAATTTTGTTTTACATCTTTCGTAAATGAACAAGCGGAAATATACATTTTTATTGTACTACATATAGTTAAAACTAAACATTGAATTAAATTATTATAATTGTTTACTTCTTCCCGCTAACAGTGCCACACCACCTTTATTTAAGTTTATTCGTCGGTCGGTTACAAAGTAACTATTTAGATGCAGTTTTCTTTTTAAAGTTTATTCTGAGCGAATTTTAATAAGGAAATCTTCGGAGTGCATCTTCAGAGTTTTGAAATGGATTTCTCATTACCTCGTCTAGTTTTACTAACGTTGTAGCTAACTGTTGCAACTATATAGCGCTATTTCGTTTTTTATTCTTCTTACTACCTGGTAAAATAGACCTCGTATAGATTTTTTATACATATTGCCATTAAATTTACTAATTCCAATCTATCAGTTTGTGTTGAAAATGAAATATAGATATGTGCCCGTATTATTTTCATCGATGTAGGCATTTGAAATGTGGTATTGGAGGAACATCGAGAATATCGGTTGGACAGAAAGGACACTAAAAATGAGGAAGTGTTAAAAACAGTTCACGAGGAAAGACAGTTGATGAGAAAAATAGATAACAGGAGAGAAAAGATAATTGGAGACTTGAAATGACACGATAAGTTCTTTAAAGCAATTTTAGAATGAATACTCAACAAAAGGGAGGAAGAGGAAGACCTAGACAAAGCTTTTAACAACAAGTGACGGATAAAGTGGGATTCGTGTCATATCAAGAGGTTAAAAGAAAGGCAGAAGATAGAGACAGTGACAACAGATCCACCGACAAGAGCTGAGCTCTTAAATTAAAGAATAAGATTACCCTCATAAAGAAAGACTTAAAAAAAGCGTTAGTTATAGATATATTAAGACTCATTTATGTTGTTACCGAGAGCAGATAAATAAGTACGATTACGAGTATGTAAACAAGTTATTTGGGTGGGTTCGGTACAACCCACGAATACTCGGACCATTACCACGAAGTGTCGGTTTTTGGTTTTTTGGAGCAAATCAAAGTATTATCGATCTATATTTACTAGCGGTCGCTCAATGATCGAAATTCGACCAGCGACTTTTTAATCATAAACTATTTTCTGTTTTGACATTTGCAGTATGAACCTAAACAATGAATTTACTTTTCATTGAGTGACAATGTCAATATTTTGGGGGGTCTAAGTTCAATGGCACTGGACGGGTTACGATTCCCAGTATTAATTTATTTTATTTAATATATTAGTAACAGATATTATAGATAAATTTCAGCTTTCCGCACTCCTTCTCCATATAAATTTTAACCATGCCAAATCTCACAGTTTTCCGTGCACGCAATGCGCTTAAAAGGGAGTACAAAGTTTTTGCTTTACGTATTAATATAATGATGATGATTATTGGATTATATTTATATATTTATTGTTAGACGAATATACCAAGGGGTCTTTTCTACGTGGTCGATTTTGTGCACAAATTATTCAGCTAATTATTAGTCGAACTGTTCACCTATATAATTAAATGAAATTGTCGAAACGGGTGATTAAGTCAATTTTTTTACTTTAAAATCAAACTGTAGATAGTTCATGATAAAATAAGAAAATTTGAGGAGGAGATCTGAGGATGCCTTGTTGAGGGGCGAAACACGTGTCATCGATTGTGGTCGTTTCACGTCTCATCTGCAACATAGTTTTTATTTTTTATTAATATTTGCTTAACATTTTTAATACTTATTCCTTATAAGTTAATAACACTTAACCGCATCTCTTTAATCGTTTCAGTTACTAACATTTTCCCTTTTGATTTTTTCTTCTTTTACACTATTAGATTAACATTTTCAGGTTCAACTCAACAATGAATAAAAAAACGTTTTTTGTTGCAGCAAGGCAAAATAACCGTTTTATCATATCAGGCGGAAGTAGCAAAGAAAATTTGGATAAAGTAATTACGACGGATTTCCGCAAAGTAACGCCTATATTAAACCAAATACAAAAGTATTTTTTTATTTATTTTCTTTATAATAGGTATTAAGCATCAGGTGAGATTGTGGCCAAGCGCTAATCCAATAAAATAAAAACAAAATATGTCATGAATTTATTTCCCACCTGAATCGATTTACGCAAGTATTCGAAAAGCTTGTGCAATAAACAAATCGCTTGCGTGCTACGTCATACAAACTATATGGCTTCTACCACGAATCATCCATTCCAATAAGATTGTATAGTATTTACTGAAGTTATATTTTTAGGCGCTTTATGAAAAAAAATAGGAGAGTGAATTTAAAGCAATGATGGCCAAATGACAGCTTGTACGAACACCGCGTCGATCGACGTGAGTTCGAATCTAACGTCGAATAAAACATCGTGATGAAACCATATCATTATGGTAGGAAATTTACTCTCAATTTAAAAATCCGTCGCCAAGCACCTATAAGAGCGTTCCAGCAGCTACATTTGCGAGCCAGTTCTAATACTAGACTTAGCGTGCTACCTTCATTATCTGGGATCATATTTCAAACAATTCAATAAAATTTCTAAACAATGAGGTCGCTTGCTAAGTCTTTTTATTTTATTGTTGTGAAGTTAGTCACAATCGATGTTATTTTTAAAATACTGTATTAGTTTCATCCAAAAATTAATTACAAATGTAATTTGTAATTTATTATAATAGCTATTGAATCTAATTCCCTCCTCTCCCTTCCACAGCAGAAACACACGCGCTGGGCTTCGAAGTCATAGTTTTACAGTAACTTCCAGCTCGACATGAACTAAAAAGTTCTCCATGACTTATCTTTGTCGTACCGTAAAGTTGTGGAAACTTGGTCCCGGCCAATGTATTCCCTCCTTCTGACGACCTCGAGTCCTTAAGCGTAACGTGAAGATATATTTATGCAGTCTGGCGTGACAGTTGCGACCGCCGATGGGTTTAAGGTGCGAGTATACTGCCATTGATCGGGCACAAAGCCAAACTCCGAGCTGCTACTGAGATTTCATAGAAAAAACCAATAACACTCTGCTCGACCTGGGAATCGAACCCAGGACCTCGAACATAGCAGTCGCGCTTACGACCACTACGCTAATGAAAATTTTTAAATGCAAAATTACTTTTTTTATGAATTTCTAGTCAGAAACTTTCGAGTTCCACTGTTAGGTGTCAGGTTAGGTGCGGGGAATGTGTGCATATTGCTTCCGTACTATAACGGATATCTTCTTTGGAAAATTGGAAAAGTATTTTGAGTATAACCTCGTACTGGAATTTATGCAATATGCGCTTTAAAAATATTTCAACCAGGATTATTTCTACCTATAAATTTATATTAGCACAGAATAATATTATCTTGTGAGTGTGAAGGAAATAAATGTAAGGACAACTTTTTTGTAGCGATTTCCAAGTGAAGGTTAGCTTTGGATTTATTTTCGCAAAATATAAAGGTGGTCGACCTCCCAAGTTCCGTGATTTGGTTTAAGCCGCCCTTAATGTTGTTTCGTTTTTGACAGACTTCAAAAAAACACGGAAGCTACTCATTTCGAATGTGTATTTATTTTAATCGATGTTCAGCCATAACTTGTTTGTTTATGAACCGATTTTGATGATTCTGTTTTTGTTGGGTAGGGGATACCTCAAGGGTGGCATTGGCATTGGACATTCTACTTCGAAGATACACCAGGAAAAGCTTCAAAATCATTGGAGGTGTTTTGTTTTTTATTAATAGCTATAGTTTAAGCATTAAATACAAGCGTAGCAAAGTGAAAGAAATTTTTTAAACAAATACGTTTCATGTCTGGTATCAAAATACATACATATCAGACGACGGATCATTGTTTTATCAATCAAATGCACGACAAAATTTTACCGTCAAATTAATATTTTTTATATAATCTTATTTCTTTTAGTATAGACTGGAATTTATCAGCGAATTTATTTGCTGCTTCATATAGATGATATAATATTTGCGTGTATTGTTTTCTTTTTTTTTACCGCTAAGACGGCAAGCAAGCTTACGGCCCGCCTGATTGTAAGCGGCTACCGTAGCGGACAGACGCTCGTAATGCCATAGGTATCACAGAGCGTTGCCGACTTTGAACCCTACCCCAAGGAGTTCTGAAACCCCTACTTCACCGGTTGAACACAATACAAGGTTATTTGGTTGCGATCTTCTGTAGGGTGAAAGTGTTCCACCAGTCGTGCTACCCCATGTAGAGGGAAAACTTAAATCAATCAAGAAAAGGATATTTAATCCATGCACTTAGCGGCAGTGTTTATTACAGTCTACTTATGAACTGACACTATCCAAACGGTTCAAGCGAGAATGACCGCAAGCTTAGAACTAACTATACTGTTAGCCTTAGTGGCCCTAAAGCCGTTGCGGATTTTACAGCTTCACCGAACTTGGATGACCGCAAGCCGCTCGTTTCCTGCTTATATAGTGCATGCGTACACAACGCACGTACCTGTTGCCATGGCGTTCAGCCAGTAGTAAAATCAATAGTACGAACACTAAGTTATTAATTCGGATTCCATTATTATTACATCGACACAATTCCCCAATATAATATATTAATACTATTTAATTTAATATAACGTGTTGGTAGAAGAAGCCGATCCTTGTAACAATGTCGAGCTAAAATATATTTTCCATTTCCAATACGAATACCTTTGAAGTATCCTCGTAGCTTCAGTTAAAGAACTGTACGTTAAAAGAAGAATTAATCAAAAGGATGAAACGTTAAAAGGAATCCGGACGTCTTCGAAAGTACTTTCATACGTGATTCAATTTGAAAAGCTGGAAACGATGAAAACTTTTCAATTACGTACACAGATGAGACCGAACGTACATTTGTAGAATATTTAGCTGGTAGGGCAGGATATATGTGTCCGCTTATAGAGTGACCACCACACACCAGATACAGTACTCACCATTGTGGAATATGTAGGCACGTCACGCTTCGGGATTAAAATCAAAATACTTTGTTTAATTTAGGCAAAAATGCACATGCAGGATCAGAAAAAATCGAGAAGAGCAGACAAGAAAGTCAATCTGCATCACTTCTTTCTTTCTTTTCAGGAGTCACTTTCAGACATCACTATCATTCACATAATGATACACCCTTTAATAAACTTTTGCAGTAAAACCTGCTTGACATGGTCCTTGACTGTACTGTCCAGCAAATCAGTAATGTACTTCAGGATCTTTTATAGAATCTACCACTATTACCTAAAAAATGTTATTGGTCTTTTCATCAAGCGGGGCTGTAGTGATCTGTGACCGACTGGATCGCAACTACCATACACATAGTGAAACCACAGTAAATCTGTTTTGGTTTGTCGATTACCGGGACCAGTTAATGTTTATTAAGCTTTTAGGATGCTTGCAGGATGGCATGAAAGAAAGAAAGAAAGAACATTTACTTGGTAATGAAAATTGGAAAAAAGCAATACAACAGACATTAAACAAGAGATTACAATAAAATATTACTAATTTAATTTATAACACAACAACGTTGCAATACAAATATCACACTCAAGATCAAAAAGGACCTCAGCTCAGCATATGCTATACCAAAATACTATAGCGCTGATTTTCAACCTGGCCTACATTACACACTAAAGGCCTCAGATTGGACCTGATCATGATTATTGTTGCATAGAGAAAGGGATAGGTCGCGAAAAGAAAGGAGGAACATGACGAAAGTTTTTTACAACAAATAGTACATTACCCACTAACATCCAATGTTGGAACATAAAAAATTAAAAAATTAGAAATCCTGGGATGGCTTGCTGATCTTTTGGTGGTCACCGTTGTTTATGTATCGTACTATAACATTAGGCATAGTGCAGTCACTTTTGCCATACTAATAAAAAAATATCTACGTGTTCTTACCGTTTTCTTCGTATCGTCTTCTTTTATTTCTGCTAATAGTTCATCTAGCAGACACATCGAGGCACTAAAATATAAAAATACATAAACGGAACGTTTGATAGCATTTTGAAACCGTGAAACCTGTGCGAAATCTCTACATTAGTAATTCCCGCTTTCACCGTTCAATAAAAAGACGTACTAAAACATAAACTGGTGCCATAAAACAGCGGTAAAAAAAAATTGAATTAACTTCATTGATTTTTTACGAGTCAATATATTTTACTAGGAGTTAACGATGAAGTAATCTTCAAACGAATTCCCGCAGAGTTATTTATTGGCTTTCACTCATTGGCCTCTTATTATGTAGGAGTTTTAAAATGGGTTTACGATATGGAATAAGTCGCGTTAACTATTTTCGGTATTAAAATGCGGTCTTAACTCCTCCTGTAATAACCCACGTGCTTTCCTTTGTCTTCTAGTCAATTCAGGAAACATGATTTTATTTTATTATTTAATTAACCTGCGAAAATTTCTTCTCTGTATTTATTTTAGTTAAATAAAACAATTAATAAGTTTATAAAATGTTTAATAGTAATAAATCAATGCTAGTATAAATTACCTGTTGGTTGAGTGTTATCTCCTTGAAAATAGCAACTTAGCACATAATGGAGTCACTTAAAGATCTCTGTCAGATATGATGGTTATGTTTCACGAGCGTATGGCGAATTTTGAAGCCGAACTAATGAAGACACCCAGCGCTACTCCCAGTACTGTAAGTCTTTCTACTGATTTTATCACGTTTAAGTCTTTTATCGTGGAGGCACTGGGAAGTCTTCATCGCCAGATGAAGTAACTGGCCAGCACAGTTGACAGTCTCGAGATGCAGTCACGTAGAAAAATACTTTTACTTCATGGTGTGCCAGAGCAGAAGAAGGAAGAAACGGTAGAGGTGATGATGAAGGTTATCAAAGAAAGTCTAAAAATTTCGGACTTCACTGTCGCTGATATTTTTAGCTCTCTTAAATTGTAGTAAATTTTTTTTTTTTTTTTGCTTTATTTGTACCCATTTTTTACTTTGTATACTTCATTTTTATTTTTTATTTTTTTGCGTAAGTTTTTCGTCATTCTCTATCAGTTCTCTCTGGGGTTGAGGGACAACTTAGTTTTGTTTTTATTTATTTCCATATAAACTATATCATATTATTTTAAGGATAACAATTGTAATAACTAACTGGTTACTGTTTCTTTTTATGATGTCTTCTTCTGGTGAATCGTTTATTACTGCTGAGAGTGATAGCTCGTATGAGAGCGTAAATAATAATTTCACAACCCTTAAAAAAACTTTGGAAAATGATTTTGTTGCTTGCCCCAAAAATTTCAATGTATGTCATATAAACGCACAGAGTATCCCATGTCATTACGATGATATCTCTGAGTCATGGCTCAAGCCGTCGCTTCCATCTTCTTTATATTCTATTCCAGACTATATACTTGTCAGAAACGACCGCACTGGTAAGGGAGGTGGTGGCGTTGCAATCTACTTGAAAATAATTTATCCCTTTAAAATTATTTTGAGTTCCACTTCTAGCTACAATGCTTCGTGTGAATTTCTCTTTCTTGAAATTGACTTAGGTCTTAAGTTTGCTATTGGTGTAGTGTACTGTCCTTCAGCAGTTAACTACTTCTCCGAACTGGAACTGCATTTTGAGAATCTTATGGCTAATTATAACCCTATATTCAATATGGGTGATTTCAACACGTGCCTGCTTCGTAATGATTCCAGATGCCTCAAATTACAATCGATTCTCGAATCTGCTAGTTTTAGTATTTTAGATTTAGCACCCACGCACCACTCTAGTAACTCTGATTCTCTCTTAGATTTGATGATAACTTCGGACACCAATCTCTTATTTAGTTATGGGCAACATTTGGCGCCAGCCTTCTCGCACCATGATTTGATATATGCCTCCCTTAAAATTAAAACACCTAAACCTAAACCTATAATTCTCTCTCAAAGAAATTTTGGCTGTATGAACACTGATAAGCTCCTTAGTGACGCTGCTAACATTGATTGGGCAGTGGTAGAATCTCTGTCTACAGTAGATGAGAAGCTAAATTTCCTGAACATTACTGTTGTTGATCTTTTTGACCGTCATGCCCCAGTTCGTCCCATAAAAATCAAGCATCGTCCTGCTCCCAAGGTTTTCAGATCCAATACGTAGGGCAATGTCAAAGCGTGATCGTGCATTTCGTAAGTTCAAATGTCACAGGTCTGATGAAAATTGGGTGCTGTACAAGGCCTTAAGGAACAGATGTAATCTTCTGTGCCGGAACGCCAAACGTCGCTATATTTATAAGCAACTTGAAGTATCCACACCTGCTTGCTTATGGAAATTTTTAAAGTCGCTCGGACTATCGAAACCCTTGAATAGGGACGATAAAACTCCTATTGACTTGAACTTGTTAAATAAACATTTTGCAAGTGCTACTAAGCTCACACTGAATGTTAAAAATCTTACTCTTAAATTTCTTGCTTGTTTACCCCGTCCTCAGATTGAGCAGTTTGAGTTTTCCCCTACTAGTGAAGATGAAATTACAAAAATATTCCTAACTCTCAATTCCAAAGCTGTGGGTTGTGATAATATTGGTCGTGTCATGCTACAATATATTTATAAGCTTATTCTCCCATGTGTGACTTCTATCATAAACTTTTCTTTAACCATGGGGATTTATCCAGCTTCTTGGAAGAATGCTTATATTGTTCCGCTTTCTAAAGTTACCAATCCCACAGCTCCTAATCATTTTCGACCTATCTCTATTCTTCCCTTCCTTTCCAAAATTTTGGAATCTATTGTCAATAAACAAGTTACTTCTTTCCTCACTGACAACGATCTATTAAATCAATTTCAGTCTGGCTTTCGAACCGCCCACAGTACTACTACTGCTCTGCTTAAGATCACGGAAGATGTTAGATCTAATATGGAAAAAGGTATGGTCACAGTATTGGTCCTTATTGATTTTAGCAATGCATTTAATGCTGTTGACCACGATCTTCTGATTGCCGCTCTTTCTTGTCTTCAGTTTTCACCCTTGGCACTGGAATGGTTTTCTTCTTATCTCCGAGATCGTCACCAGGCTGTTCGCGTCTATGATGGCGAATCAGATTGGTGTGCTCTAGAAGCTGGTGTTCCCCAAGGCGGCATTCTTTCTCCGTTACTTTTTTCTATTTTTATAAACTTACTTACGCCTATTTTACAATCCCACTACCATCTCTATCCTGATGACCTTCAATTGTATCTGCATTGCGAAAAGAATCTTCCTTCTATAATCAATAATTTAAACAAGGACCTCTCAAGTTTACTTTCCTGGTCTGAATCTTACGGGATTTATGTTAATCCAACTAAGTGTCAATCCATTATAATTGGTAGCTCAAAACAGCTTGCTAAAATAGACTTTAATTCGTTGACTCCTCTTCAATACAATAAATGTACCATTCATTACTCAACTACGGTGAAAAATCTTGGTATCATTTTCGATACTAAATTATGCTGGGCAGACCAAGTCAAGGAAGTTAGTAGAAAATTTTATGCTTCTCTTCATTCTCTTATGCGTTTGAAAAACTTTCTTCCTGTTAATACTAAGATTTCCCTAGTGAATACTCTTCTTCTACCACTTCTGGATTATGCAGACGTTGCTTACTTGGACCTCTCAGAAGATCTCTTAAATAAATTTGATCGTCTACTCAACAACTGTATCCGTTTCATCTTCCGTCTTCGGAAGTTTGATCATGTTTCTGAATACCGAGCCAGGTTGAAATGGCTACCTATTCGGCAACGTAGGAATGTAAAAATACTTTGTCTTCTTTTCTCCGTACTTAATACTTCTAAATCCCCTAAATATTTAAAAGCACTTTTTCAATCTCTCGCGGATACGCATAATAGACAGCTGAGGTCTTCTGATTCTTTAATTCTCAGTATACCAAGTCATCATACTAATTTCCGCAACCAATCCTTCACCGTTACAGCAGCACGACTGTGGAATTCGCTTCCTATCAATATCCAACTGGCCAACTCTCGAAATTCCTTCAAGAATTCGCTACGTAGATTTTACTTGGAGCAATTGAATACTTCTTAATAATATATAATCTTAATAAACGTTATAATCTTTTTTTTTTTTACTTAACATTATGCACACCTTGCATATACCTTTCCCTTGCTCCCTTGGAAGACTGGCAGAGAATGCTTTTTAGCATTAAGTCCTCCATTTGTACTTTTTTTTTTGTGCAATAAAGAATATAATATAATATGGAACGTAAGCTACACAATTTGTAATCTGAAAATAATGGCTTGATTGCAGATGAGTCAACTGTAGATCGCAACCGCTTTAGTGGAACGTTTAAGCGTGTAAAGTTCAGGGATCAGCTGATATATATCCAGTAGGTAATTAAGCGTGATGGTAGTTATTTCAACCCGACTTGATCACGATTTCCAAGGTAATTAAGTCATAGTGACTCTATTTTGTTTTGTCACGATTCAGATTTTCAAACTTCTTCTTGTTATTAAATGATAGTGTGTATTTATATAAAATTCCACCAATGTTATCTATTTAAAATCAATAGTATATATTTTTAAAATAACGCTCTAGCAATATAATGGACAGGCAGCTAGAATTTTCAAAAGAATTACTGTGACAACCTCAAATTTCATACTCCTTGTTATTAGTTTACCCCTTCGCTTATACATAATTAGTAAGATATATTGCAAAAATATCAGTAATATTAATAAAAAAAAGTAAGATCAAATAATGCAAGTTTAAAACTATTTGAAAATTAAACCGCATTATATAATTTATTTGTGTTTATCTTTGTTTCTTTTGTTCTTCGATGGCGTTAAGTGTAAAATTATCTTCTCCATCATTGTTTCAATTTGTACGTTGTACAGTAGCCGGGAGTACAGGTCGCGGTAACTTGCCCTTAAGAGCTTAAGTCGCTTTTACGAGCTACCTCCATAAATCTATTTAATGGGTGCATCGACGGCTAATACTCCCAGAGAAACAGAGTTAAGGCTATGGGCATTGTGTTTATTTTGAATTTTTTATTTATTTTTTACTAGCTGGCTCGGTAGACATGTTCTGCCCTTTCCAATAGTCAATGACTGGACTACAGCGACACCTATCCCGATATTTTTCTTTATACCTTTTTCATGACCATAACCAAAAAAATACGCATATCTATCCTTTGAATCGTGAGTTCGTACAAAAATCCTATACGAATATAGGCGTTCAGTTTTTACCAAAATTGAAAATTTTCCAATAAGAATATTTTAAAATAAAAAATAGCCCAATCGATCTAGCTGTTCTCAAGTGATGCTTTTACAAATGGATATCATTTCATTCTTATTTGTAAGGAATAGTCTTGATGATTTTGATTTTGAAAACCCAAAGCAAATCTCCGAAATAGATTTTTTGTCAGTTTGAATCGTAGTGATCTAGAAATATTTAATCCGCTAAAACCCTCAGAATTTGTAACCTGTAATTTTGTGTGTTTGTGTAATTTTTTCTCAAATTTTACATACATAACAACATATTGTCACGCCTGTGTACTAATAATGTACACTCACAGTTCGTCGGGTATGTTTTAGGTCTCATGTAATTGGGTGCGAGCGTTTTGCCATTAAACGGGTACGAAGCCATTCTTGCCTAAACTTGATTCCACCGCATCGGTATATTTTATTTGGTGAAGCCAGCTTATCGCTAGTCCCATGTACTACGTTAACACCTTAACAAGATTTTTTATTACTTTCTCTATTTGCAAAATGGGATCGTAAAATGTAAGGGCGAAATAAGCGAAAAGATCGTTTTGTTACAATTGTCACGAGGACTATTGCGTTACTTTATTTATAATTTTTGCTCGCCCCATTTTTAAGGGCAGTTTTTGAAGCTTTTCGGACTCGTTAATGTTTTCATTTATTATATAATCAGATATATTACGTCCTATATTTTTAGCAAAAAATCTAGTCTATTTTATTAAAGAGTGGATCATACAGAGAGTGATGGTGATGTCTAGAAGTGACTGTCTTTGTGTACATTTACGGAAAATAGTATTAATAGCATGGTAGTAGGGCTTTATCTATAATGCCCCTGGCTAGCTTCCACCATCAAGTTAAAAATCTGTCTCCTAACACCTAAAGGTGTGATCCGGCTGCATTTGAGAGCTATTACAAGATTTATCCCTTACAACCTACACTAATCACATACTTTTTTTCTTAAGGTTAGTTTAGGTTGGATTAAGTTTTTTTTTAATTTATGAGTGCAGCTTTTCTCATTTAGAAAGTCTATGTCATGGTTCTTTAGAACACATTTCTCTATCTCTTATACTTTCAGAGTTCCCCCCACTGACTCATTTCAATATTACACAATGTATACTGAAAGTTCAGTTCTGCGCTCGATCGTAAATAACATGTTTTAATTACTATAATAAAAAATTTGAGCGGAACCATAATACTTAAAGTAAAATTAAAGTATGTTCTAAAATGTGTAACACGCAAAGCTTAGAATGAGCTAGTTTTAAATGCCACTCTAAAGTGGTGGTAACTAAAGAAGCAGTAAAAGTGCTTTAATATTATAATGATCCTCAGAAGCTATTCGTAGAGTTTGATTACGTATATGGCACTCCATTGTAGTAATATACCATATTAGAAAATTGATATAAAGTTTTCCTTTTACTTCCCTTTTCCAACAGCGAGGAAACCTCGCAATAGCCTTAATAAGCTTTCGTTTTATACCATTCGTTTAAAACTATGTTATAAAATTCTAACATTTTTATATACTAGGGAAAAATACTATTTTTCTTCTCGCAATTTTGTGAAATTCATTATACTTCACTGCTATAATAAGAAACCTTACTTTAAGAGAATAGTTTTAAATGGACTTCAAAATAAATTTCCGTCTCCAACCACAATTTCATTTAATAATGAAACTACTTCCAGTTACAATTCTATTTGTAAATAATATTAATAATAGAGATTTTAATTAATTTATGATATATTATTTTTAATTTATATACGTTTGATACTTTCAACATAAATATTGTGTAGGTCCAGTCATAATGGTTCGCTTCGAAACTATGCCTTGGTAGGCTGGCATTATGGCGAAGAATGTTCAGATGTATCTTCTTATAAACTTGCAGTCATTGATTTTAGTAGCACGGGAAAGTGATTGTACTGTCCTTATGGTGAGCACAGTATAATTCAAAAATAACCACTACAACTACTGTTCTCCGCTGTCTCACACCGGACTGCAAACCTCTCGGCAGCTGGACGAACATTAATTAATCCAAAAACGCGATTATAGAAAGAAAGTCACAGTTGTGGGATCATCACCATGTGAATGTTGGACGCAACCCGGTTGAGTACAGACGCCTATCCCCACTATGGTGTGTGAAATGAAATTTAGAAATGAAGTGAAGTAATTTAGGCGTGATTGGATAAAAAACCAACAAAATTCACTAAATTCTGTTAAAACTTTGCTAAGGTGATTAAAGTCAAAGATACTGCCGATTATGAAAATATTCCCATCATTGAGAGAACTCCGGAGAGAACAAAAAAAAAGGAATAAGCAAACGCATTTTTTTCATGTAAATTAATCACCAAAAACATCTTCTCCCTTATTTTGGCTATCAATCCTTTTAGTTGAAAATAGTTAATGGTATGATCAAGATAATTATTTCGTATTTACGACCGTGCTTTAGCAAAATGGTGGTAATTACACTAAAAACTTTAATGACGAAAAACTTAAAAGCAAGATAAGACATATTCGTTTGACTACACTACGAGAGGCATCCAAGAAAAAAGGAAAAAGCGGTATAAGCTCTTTGAATGTTAATAAAGTAAATACTCGCTGGCAAAGCCTGATTATCGGTTAGATAAACAAAACTGACTATTTTTTTAATCCAACTTTTTAGATTTCTACGTAGTTGTAAGTTGGTGGAAATAAAAATAATATTGAACATGGTTATGAAATATCTGCGCTTGGCAAATATTTAAAAAGAACAAACAAGTCAACCAAGATTTACGGCACACATTACTGATAAATGCTTCACCGTATTCCACAGTTGCACGTTGATATGCCGATTTTAAACGTAAAAGACCATCCACCAAAGATAACTCTTGTAAAAGACGCATAGTAACCACAGTTACTGAAGAAGTTTTTTTTTTTAAGTCGAAATAATAGTTTTACAAGATTATTATGCGACTTATTAACGTAGAAAAAATGACTTCGACCGATACAGTGCGTAATATTTTACATGAAAACTTGCGTATAAATAAAGTTGGCCATTTGAAATGGTCCAGTTTGTCTATTTCAAAAAAAAAAACAACTCGGCTCAACACCGCCATCGTTGGCCAAAGCGTCGCCACGCCAACATCAGATGTTTCACATCAAAATTGATTAATAAAGCGCAATTAAAAAAAAATAGTACTGTGTATTCCACAACGCTCTTTGGAATCACTGCAACAAGATATTTATCGTTTTGTGGCTCAGTTCATAAGACAGGACGAAACGTGACTTCACCATTATGACACCGAAACTAATTTACATTGTTTGATTTGGGAAAGCTCATCGTATTTACAACTCTTAAAAATCAAAGCGAGTCCTTCGCCTGGTAACATTATGGCCTCCTTTTTCTGGGATAATCCAGACATCGTAATGGTTTAAAGTGCCATGTTATTTTTAGAACAAATGCGCAATGAAATCTGCGAAAAATGACATATAAAACATGTTATCAATTCTCTTATCACATCAAGATTCAAGGCTCACAGGGCCTTCAATTGGTTGCATTAAAATACTAGCTTTAAAATACTTGAGCATCCTTCACATCCACCAGACTATGCCCCTCCTGACATTTATTTCTCTGAAGTTGAAGAAAGCGATTTGATGATGATGAAGCAATAGTCGTAGGATTTACTTAGGATGAAGAGTTATTTACGGAGGTACTTTTAACCTGGAAAAAGATATTCCAAGTGTATTAATAAAAAGTGACTATATTGAAAAATGATATACAATCTGGTATTCGTTGTTTCACAGACTATTTTGAATCGTAACACTTTAAGTAGATAGGGATATTGAAAAACTAGAAAAGCTCACCCAAGTGGATTTACCAAAGAATAGTTTTATAAACCCACCTCACGTAATAAAACCGTAAACGATGACCCTCCGAGGAATATAAGTCGAGAACAGAATTCAATTTTAAATAAGTATTCTTCTAGATATTTGAAACCCTTTGTGTACCATCCAGCCATACGATACGATATTTGATGTACCGATATTGCGCTATATATCAGTTTGAGATACATGAAGATAAAACCATTTGCAATATAATATCGTATTAATATCTGGGTATGACATCTTTAGGTATTATTAAAAAAAAAAATCAGTTTAAATATTACAAATAATATTCAACGCTTAATGCTTGCTGCTCACTAATGCTCCATTATTTATGTTTTTCTCCCACCAAAGCATTCGAGCATAATAATATACCAACTATATAATTTTCATCATTTAGTTGCCGATCGTCAGCCTGTTACAATTGGTAAAAAAAATTTATAAAGGATTTTCAATTATAAGAATTTTATTCAATTATATTGACACTGACAGCATGTGACGTAAGCTAACAACGGATATCCGTTACACTACCTGTTTTTTTACCTATAAATAGCTTTGGGTTGAACCACTCGCCTGATCGTATTGATGATGTGGTCTACGATGGAGCACGCTTGCCTAGAAGGTACCTACCTATTCATTTACTCGAGACTTGAAGATAGATAGATTGTAATTATCGGGAAATACAAAAACCAGCAAAGTGTTCCACTGAACATACATTATAATTTCCAAGATGATGATGATGAACCTGTTTGTTACTCATAAGAAAAAAAATACCACTACCAACCTTATAATAGTGAAAAAAGGCACACGAGTAAAGCTACAACCAAATCGGTATAAAGATAATATTCCATTTTACTCAGAATATATCGGAAATTCCACGATGCTCCGTCACGAATGGAAGCCCTGCGTGCCCTGAAGGTACGGGTATACGCGTGCGAATCGAAAATCGATCAACGTGTGAGGGAACGCTCTGTGAACACAAAATACATGGTAATAGATATCTAATCGGATGTGAAATGGAGTTCTTTGTTTGTTTAGGAACTTTTTATCTCCTCCACGTATTCTATTGAAGCTAAAATTATGTGTAACACAATTTTATAATTATCTGTTTAATACAAGAATTCATAATGGCTCAGTTGCAGTAGTCAGCCAGAGCTTTCGTTGAAGGGAAACATAGTGATTAATGAACGCCGGACTAGCTGCCGTCATCAAGTTGAAAATTTCTCGCCCAAGAATCTGCACTTAAGAGCCACCCACTAGGCTTAGCGTGTCACGTTCTTGGATCAAATACGTTAACACTTATAAAGTATCCTATGTATTTATATAATATTATATAATCATTATATTAATTCGTGCAGCAAAAAATTTTATACTACTTTTTAAGCGTATTGGTTGCACGGAAGACTGTGAGATTTGGCATGGTTAAAGTTTATATGGAGAAGGAGTGCAGAAAGCTAAAATTTATCTTTAATATACATAATATATTAAATAAAATAAATAAATACTACGAATCCTAACACGACAAGACTAACTTAGATCCCCCAAAATATTGACATTGTCACTCAATGAAAAGTGACAGCAAATGATATAATATTCATTGTTTAGGTTCATAGTGCAACTGTCAAACAGAAAATAGTCTATGATCAAAAAGTCGCTGGTCGAATTTCGATCATTGGGCGACCGATAGTAATATTAAATTACAATATACATTTATTTATTTACAGTTTATACATATTTATTGATTAAACACTGTATACTTAAATGCCATTCTGTAACAAAGCCACATATAAAATATATGATATACTAATATGCGTGTGTGCTCGATCAACGGCATTCTGCGTAGTCCGCGCGAGCGCAGCCGCGGGCATAGCTAGTTTTTTTTTTAATAAGTAAATAGGATACGAAAGATGTTTGTTAAAAGTTATAAGTGTAGACGTGCAACTTATCAGTGTTACGTCGTAAAATATACAGACAGCACCTGAAATTTATAGTCTGAAACGGCTTTATTCAGCAATTTCCACGTTCCATGTTCGTGATAAATTCAAGATTAAGGCAATAATTGTATCAGGGGCGGAGAGCAAACGCTTGCGGTTCTGTTCGTGAGATATTTTCTTTTATCGTACGCAAACATATACTGATTATTCCGTCGTAAATTTTGCAAAGTGTATAACGTGATGAATTCCTGTTTATTTGACAGCGATTTCAAGTGTTGCTGTATTTTTTTTTTCTTACAGGCTTATAATTAACTGCGACTGCTATGAGTGAGGTCCTGGGTTCGAATCCCAGGTCGAGCAAAGTGTTTTTGGGGTTTTCCTATGAAATTCTCAGTAGCAGCTCGGAGTTTGGTTTCATGCCCGATTAATGGCAATAGGCTCGCCCCCTATTACATGGGACCTAAAAACATCCTCGGCGAACTGTGGGTACACCCACATTTGTACACCTCTGCCTAACCCTTCAGGGAATACAGGTGTGATGGTATGTTATGTTATGTTATAATTAACTTGTAACGTTCGTAAGTATATACCAAAATTTGAAAAATATTTTTCAACCACTTTCTGGTATCCGTTTGATATGAAATTTGGCATTTTTAAGTAAGTTTCATGACAATGCAATATTTTGTTGCCTTGGAGCTGATATGATTTTGGAGTCGGAAAATAGATACTGGAACTTCTTGATGGCAAATGGTAGGGTAGTCGTATATGGGCTAGTTTCTTTTGATTGCATGAGTACTTTTTATTAACGATGAATAAGGAGGGACTGAAGATTGCCGATCGAATTACTCGAGGGAAGTTGCAATAATAGTCGAGTTTAGGCTTGTTTGTTTTTGTTTTCATGAGTAGCTTCCATTAAACATAATGATAAGAGTCTGGAGATTGAGCTGGACGATTGTCACTAGAACTCCCTCATGGCAAAAGGCAGAACAGTAGAGTTTTTACAAATGCATTTAAAAAAAACATATTTACTTAAACATTTTTTCTGGGTAGCATCGCAATCATTATACACCTGGTTCAATTAAACGTATCGCTTTCCAGGATTAACTAGTGTATTTTAAGTGATCAAGCGAGCTGGTGAGGGGTAGAGTATGTCATTTTATTACGTTAATTAATAGGGTAGGTTTGAAAGAATACACTCTGTATATTCAGATGAGATAAAAGCGATAACCGTCGATGTATCCTGTAGCCTATCTCTCGGTGGTGACCCTTAATTTTGGATCTTACTATGATTACTATCAGGCATAGTTCTTTCAGTTTGTTTTGCAATAAAAAAGATATGTAAATAAAATCAATGTTAAAACAAAACAATACAAACATTCTAAATCAATTACATTTTATTATCATTATTAAAGTAGTCACTGACTTATTAAACCGGCACCCGACCAGCACCGCCTCCTCGCTCGACCTCCACTCGTTGTCGACGGGTGGACACCGCGTGATCAACTAGTCAACATCGATGTCAACGAATTGACGTGTAGTAATGAGCCATTTTTATCGGAGTGTGGTGTCAATCGTCCTTGCATTGACAAATACCGGTCCACTCGCCGTCCGCATATGGGCTACTTGCGTGCAAGTCGATACGCTGACGTTACGGTGTTGAAAAGTGAGTGCATAAATAAGGAGCCATACAAAGAAAACTCAACCGCACGAGGTGATGCGTTGCTGGTCGGGTGTCAGTTTGATAAGTGAGTGACAACCTTTAAGATTAAGTAAGGAGTGCTTGTTGAACCAAATTTCCTTATTTAACCCAACCAGGAATTAAATCTTTCACCCTGACGTATTCTAGAATGTTCTTTTTATTTCGATTATATTGTGTGAATTTTATCGCAAAAGATACGGGTAATATTCCACTAGGGTTGGCACCTTTTATTGGAATAAATAAAGTATATTGCTTGTTAAAATTATAAATATAAGGTATCTCACGAGATACCAGGAGAAAAATTAGGTTTTATTGAAGTTATTATTTCTCAAGCGCGTTGTGAAAATTTATGAGAGAATTTTAACACAATGTAACGCGAAGTCTACACAATAAGTTGCTTGATGTTGGTTTCTTCTTATTGTTTTGGTGCCGTAAATAGCTCTTGCCAGTGTCAATGTTTTTGAGCATTCGTAGTAGTAGATATTTTGTATTCAAAGTGGTGTCTAACAAGATAGTTAGTGGCTCTCATGTTAGAATGATATAGGGACTTTTTGTGACATCTCAGAATGCATGATTTTAGTTTATATTTACAATCCTCTTCACTTGTGCACAATAACCAAACTATATCACGCAAAACATCACCAATATTACAATAATACAGGGTCAGGTCAGGTAAATAAAAACCACAACATGTCACTTCAATATGCCGCCAAAAACTAGCTTGAAGTTGTTACTGTCTTATTTCATTGTGGTGAAGATAGTCACAATTGATGATATTTGTTAATAAAACTTCCAACTGACATTTCGGATACTATAGGAAGTGAGAATAGTGTCTACGCACTTGACCAGTCTGATATAAATGATATAGTCGATAAA
This sequence comes from Saturnia japonica, assembly GCA_033032175.1. Classification (NCBI taxonomy): domain Eukaryota; kingdom Metazoa; phylum Arthropoda; class Insecta; order Lepidoptera; family Saturniidae; genus Saturnia; species Saturnia japonica. The sequence goes on along the minus strand of CM065327.1, from coordinate 12,780,312 downwards.
GTGAAAGATAGTGAAGTTACACTCTATGTACTTTTAAAAATGCGGATCAGTGTTATCTTTATATAAATCTATACAATTAATAAAATTAAAGTGTCTGTTTGTAATGTCAAAATAACAGTTTTTTAATAAATTCATATGAAAGTATATACGATACCTAAAACAAAAAGCCAATTTTTTTAATTTTTGTCTGTCTGTTTGTCCGTTGGTTCCGGGTAATCTCCGAAAGGGTTGGACTGATTTTGACGAGGACCTACACTGATAGATAGCTGATGATATAGGGAGTTACTTAGGCTACTTTTATTTTAGAAAAATAATTATGATTACGCACAAATAAAAAAAATGGTCATGGTGAATCAATTCGGGCGCTTAAATGGCTTATGCTGGGTAAACCATAAGAGATATGTAAACCATAAGAGAAATGTAAATTAATGTACAACATAATTACAGGCATTAACAAAACATATAAAAAAGTCTGGGAGAGTATACATCTATCTTCTAAGAAACACCCACAATATGCATTTTTGTCTTTAAAATAGCCGTGAGCGGGGAGCAAGATTTGCGAGGGCATTCGGAAGTCCACGTGAGCGAAGCCACGGGCACAGCTAGTTATATATAATCTATACTAATTTTATAATAAAACTGACTGACTGTAAAACATATCAATGCACAGCCCAAATTACTGGAGCTAGGATCGTGAAAATTTGCATGTTGGTTCCTTTTACACTGTAGATGAGCAATAAGAAAGGATTTTTGGAAATAAAACCCTTAAGGTGGTGAAAAAGGGGATGAAAATCTTTATGAAAATCCATCATTTTTGAAGGTATATTAAATAATGAAATGTAGCATTTCTGTATTATCCACATAAAATATAGAATATCATTGCCTGAAATACCGTACACTACTTTATTATAAAAAAGGGTGACAACCCTATACACGACACAGTGAAAAGCTAATAAAGGTGTATTTTTTTTCTTCCTATAATGCTACCTTTACAGAAACAATTATGACACCCGCGGGTAACTTTTAAACTTTTATGTTGTGAATAAATGTCTTAATAAAATATAATAATCTCCTCCGACATTTATGCCTTTTTTTCACAGAACTAACGTGGCAAATAATCCCACAGTCCATCTATTACTAGCGCGTTGCTGACTATGGACCAAGTTGCTGACCGTTGCTGACCTAGGAGCTCTGGAACCCTACTCACCACAGGAACACAACACAAGGTTATTTGACCTCGAGCTTCTTTAAGCTACATCTAACTAACTAAGATCAGACTACGACTCTTAGAAACAGAGCAGTTACCTTAAATGTTAATTTATTTAATCCAAATTTAAAATACTATCACGCCGCCTGTAACCCTGAAGAGTTAAGCAGAGGTGTATTAATTTACACCCACATTTTGCCGGGTATATTTTTAGTACCCATGTAATAGACGGTGAGCCAATTGCCATTAATCGGGCACAAAGCCAAACTCCGAGCTACTACTGAGAACTTCATAGAAAACTCAATAACTCTTTGCTCGACCTGCGAATCAAACCCAGGACCTCGAGCATAGCAGTCGCGCTTAGGACCACTAAGCTAATGAGGCAGTTCAAATTTAACGTGGGTAAATTGCGAGGCGCAGTTCGCAGTAAATACAAATAACTAAAAAAGAAATGTTTCAGTGATTGGGCCAAAAAAATATTATTTTTGTTATTGGAATTGTAAATAGTAAAAAAGGGGATTATGTTGATTAGCGTACAAGTCAGGCTGTCATTGACTTAGCTAATTCCGAAATTGAATTATCATGTATCCCGTCTAATTGGCACGCCAGACGCCAGATGGCGTATTACAGCGGACGTAAGCACTAATTGACGCTCGCTACGATGTCTCGGTACTGGGCTTATGCCAATTCTGACGTAATTAGTTTGTCTTCACGGGTAAAGGTATGGTCCGAGTATCAACGTTTTCTGATCGAAACCCAATTAAAAATGTAGGTATATTCTAAAATTTTCTTTCGACACCCAATATGAGTAACATCATAAATTTAATTACAATAAAATACAAGTCTATGTTCTAAGGAAGTTAGCGCACAGATGGACTTTATTAGAGATTTCTCTCTACTTGGGCAACCCGACTGGTGGAATACCTCCACCCTCTAGAAGATCGCGGCTAAATAACCATATGTTGTGTTCCTGAAGTGAGTAGGGTTTCCAGAGCTCTTTGGGGAAGGGGTTCAAGATCGGCAATGCGCTACTGAATACCTATGGTATTATAAGCGTCCATGGGCCACGGTAACTGCTTATCATTAGGTGGGCAGTTAGCCTATTTGACACCTTTGTAGTATTAGTATTAAAAAAAACTAAATATTTTTTTATTTATTAATATCTATATATTAATACGTGAAGCAAAAGCTTTCTACCCCTGTTTAAGCGTATCGCATGCACGGAAGACTGTGAGATTTGGTATGGTTAAAGTTTATATGGAGGAGAGCAGAAAGCTAAAATATATAATATATGAAATATAATAAATTATTACTGCTAATCCTTATGCTAATGATTAATGCTAGCCTAATGCTACTTAGACCATCCAAAATATTGACATTGTCACTCAACGAAATGTGACAGCAAGTGATGTAGATAATACTCATAGTTTAGGTTCATGAATACTGCAAATGTGAAACAGAAAATAGTCTATGATCAAAAAGTTGCTGTTTGAATTTCGACCTTAGGGCGATTGCTAGTTTTAATAATACGTCATATTGTGTGAAAATTTTCCTCCAGTAACCAATTACGGCTTAAAAAATACAACTCTTTAAAAATAGAATGGACCTCGTAGGCTTAGCAAAGGCTTTGATTTCGTACACCAAAAACTTATATTTTGTTAGTAAGTAATACATAAGCGCCCAGAGTTTGTGACGTATAATAATTATTCCCAATGTTATTCAAATGATTTACTTATATCTTATTATAATACATATAATGAATAATTAATAATTGATGTTGTAAACAATATTTTAAACTTCTTCGTTCATAATTTGACTTGCGATTAATTTGGTATAAAGCGGGTAGGACGAGCCATTTTGGTATCATTCGTTAAAATAATCTCTTGTACAAACGTTACGCTGTCTAAATAAAAAACGAATGTTAAGTTATTGAACTGTTTATTCCACAAGACTCGCAAGTGTTTAACAAGCGTCTGAATTAGCTACTACTAAATTAACTAACTTTAGCATAGGCATTACAGGTGATACAGTAAAGGTACACGGGCATGCTAATATTCCTCCTTGTGTCTTAAAATCGGACCGAACTTGTGTTTCAGGAAAAGGTCACTGATGGGGAAAGGCAAACCCCTTCCAGATTAAGTTTGTATTTTTCAGGAACAAATAAAGCTTTTCATATTGCACCTAAGTTTTCTAAGCACTTCTTTAAAAATCTCAAGCAAAATCGCAGGATCCTTAATGTATAGCGATATATCTAGCGATGTGCAGTTCTGAAGTCATTTAGAGAGCAAGGCTAAAATGGCAGATAAAAAGCTGGATATTTTCAATTGATCTAAGTAGTACTTCACATCATATCAACGGCTTGTGTTGTGTGAAGCCTCACATGGGGTACTGCTCACATTTATGTGCCTGTACTCCTGCCTACTAGCTTTCTCCTTTTATCTTTGTGCAGAAACGAGTTATTAGCTTTGTCGACGATCCCGAATTAACTTGCGGTCTAGACACCTTACAACTTTGCAGAGATATCTGGTTTCTTTGTTTTTTCTACCACATATATAGTAGGGAATGCTCTGATACTCTCATGACTCTCGTTCCGAACTAGCAGCTCACACTCTTAAACCTAGAATCTTGAATCTTCAGAATACTAAGGTCCTTCCTGACAAGTACGTAAAAATGTATTGGAATAGGGTCTCCAAAGTCGGCAATATAGCGGTAATGCACCTGTAGTTGCATTTATTTTTAAGCGACGCGAACTATTTACCACAAGGTGAGGTTTCTACGTGTTTGGTGCTCTTTGGCATGAAAAAGAACAATAGTTTATATCCTCGAACACAATAAAGGTAATGAGGTAATGGAACATGAGGTCTTATCATTATTAGCTGAGTGATTTAGGCATGAATTTGTGATAGCCCTACCACTTATTAGGCATACATAGGCTGATATTAAAACAAGAGAGGAGTTACTGTGTTGAAATCTTTCACACCAATAAAACCAATTCCATAAAACGCTAATCGCTCTCACTGATACCGAACATATTTAGCAAATGCTTATATTAATTACAAATAATTAAATACATTATTCAACTAAGTTGTTAGCTAATTGATTATCTATGACTAATCCAATTTTGATTTAGGTTTTTCTGTTTGAAAGGTGACTTGATTGAGAATGTTATTAATGAAAAGGTTACTTGTGTCGCGAGTTTTTTTAAATTTGTAAGTTAACTTAAGTGACGTCACTGAACTTAAGAGAAGTCACTGTACACAATACGTTCCAAAGGTACCATTGACCATCGAGATATTGACAATTCATTGCCTATATCAAATTAGTCGCTATGACGGTTTTATCAACGTGTGCATGATGGTCATAATTCAATCCTACCGTCCCGTTTATGTTTATTAATTATTTAATCCTGTTTCCCCGGTGTAATTTCAAAAAGTAACACTTTTTATAATCTACGACTGATTTTATATAGAATCATATCTTGAAGCCATGATGTCCTCTACTGTCCACTAACAAGTCCAAAAAAAGGTCATAATCAACGAAATCATATTACACAGAGAGGGCTGCTACAGAGACGCGCGTAAAACCATAAACCTGTGGTTCAATTTAGGAGAGAAAGCGGTTTAAAGAGTCTAGAGGATTACTTAAAGAGCATTTTTTAAGTATTTCTTTTTAATGTTTACGATAACCTTACGTTACTTTAAGCGATGATATGGCCCAACATCTATCGTCTATCGTCTATCGGAGGACTGACTCTCAAGTGCAGCTACTAGAACATACCTATATAGATGCTGGGCAGCAGATTGTCAGCTTGGGTGTGGTAGCTAGCCACTTAGAAAATGCATAGATTCGAATATTACAAACACTCTGGCTCATTGCTTTTCTCGTATATAATTGAATGAGTATAAACATATAAACGTTTATGAATGGATGATTTTGTTTATCTCGTTTAAATTTATATTAGGCACCACTAAGGATACGTTTCAAATTATACTCAAGACTTGAACGCATGTTTGAAACAAGAAGAGACGAATACTGTACAGGTAGATAATCACAAAATTTAAAATAATTGATTTATTGTAAATGCGGGCTTGTCCGCGTAGGTCCGCAATAACACGGACCATGAAAGGTCGCCTTAATAAGGCATCAAAAGACTACGTCCGGTTCGGAAAACATACATGGCATCGAGAACAGCTGGCAAGAAAATTGTAAATAATAATTTTTACAACATAGACTGCTAAAAACATAAGCCTTCGTTTTAGCTTTGCCTTAGTCGGATGAAAAATCATCACTAGACTCACTGTTATAAATTAGACCATACGACGAGATCACAGTGACGTTATTATCTATCCGACACAAGCGTAACATTAGGACGGACTATTTCATTACAGTTTTTCTAACTTATTTTCTCTTTCTCTTTTTTTCTACGCTTAGAAGCAACGCTATGATATCATTCAGTATAAAAATATATATTATTATTAGTGTTAAGAATATCAGCGAGCGATTGCTGAAAGAAAAATATTATATAAATGAATTTTGTTAAAAGTGTAGCATAAGAGATCAGAAAAGTCATAGTGAGAAAAAACATGCAACGAAATCGCGGGAGAAAGCTATTTAAAGCGATTCCGCTTGAGTGGACTGCAGAACGCCGTCGTTCGAACGCACACGCAAATTATGCTGCCCACAGCGATCGCACGTCAGGTTATTTTAAATACAAAAATGTTTATTGTGTGGGTTATTCTTAGAAGATATACATAAGCTATCGCTGACTTTTTTGTAGGTAATTTTAAGGTCTATATTTATGTAGTACATTTATTTGATATATCTCATATGATTTACTCAACGTAAGCCAATTAAGTACCCGAAAAGCATCTTCTACGTATTGCTTCACTATGGTCGTTATTGTTTATTACGTATGTTAATTTATCTAACAACATAATTCTACGTATGTCCGTAGAACCCTGGCCAAATGTATGAATTTAGAAAAACAAATATATCGGATAAATGAATTTCGCGTGAGAAAAGTATAAACGGGAGAGACAGAGACAATTTTAAAAATACAATAAACATTTGATTTATTGAAGCGACATGTCTCATTCTATTTTAGCAACAACAATAATAATTTTACCAATTTCTATAGTTTTATTTTTGATTCGATTGGTTTAGAAATACAATTATATTGTTTCGATTTGGTGTCTCAGCACGGTTCTATACCCAATATGAAGTATTGAAGCACCATCGCTAGCTAAGTGAATTATCTTAAAATATTCCGTTTGTACATAGGACAGATCTTACACTGGATTCATAAGTTTACGACTTGCCACAAACTTCAATCCTCTACGAACGCTTAGATAAAATATGCAAGTCAAACATCGGTATCCACATGTTTGCAAGTGTGCTAGTTTGATTTGGATATGCAAGCATGATGGACGTGGACCTTGCGTCAGTTATAATTATAATATTTAAACTTACCAACTTTTTATCGTAGAAAGAAGCAAAATTAAATGTGATAAAATGGTAGGAAACGGAAAATTCGGTAAAGAAAAAATTCACAGAAGATATACCAGATTTTTTATTTCATTATTTGTTTCGCGTAAGAGATACTAACTCAGAAAGCACGCGAGTTGAATGCAGAGGTAATGAATTCGATAATAATAGGTCTTTACCTATGAAATTGCCGTTCTGCAGTACTGGCCATTTCAAATCAAAATAATTTTTGTTTGGCTAAGAATTCTAATTTCAAATTAATTTTATTTTAAAAACATGGAATTCTTATTCCAAAAGTAGTTATTTGTTTATTGATTAGTGTTACAGTTTCATCGCATTTCATTCTTTTTTGTCATCATGGATACGTTAAAAATTCGAGTAATTATGGAATATGAGTACCGTCGTGGCAGCAACGCGGCATAAGCGGCACGCAACATCAACGACGTTTACGGAGCTAATACTACAAACCAACGCACCACCTGTTATTGGTTTGCTCGCTTCTGTTCTGGGAATTTCGACCTGAAAAATGAACCTCGCGGTCGTCCGAAGACTTAGGTACCGACAATGACGAATTAAAGGCGATTGTGGAAGCTGATGATACACAATCTACGGCTGAATTAGCAGCAGCTTTCGATGTTAGCGTCAAAACAATATTGGTCCATTTGCGTCAAATTGGCAAGGTAAAAAAGCTTGACAAATGGGTGCCCCACAAACTCAATGTTCGCCAGCGCGATGTACGCGTCGAGACGTGCCTTGCACTGCTCAACAGACACACAAATGAAAGAATTTTGTACCGCATTGTTACCTGCGATGAAAAATGGATTCTGTTTGATAACCGCAAGCGCTCAGCAAGTTGGTTGGATCCTGGTTCAGCACCTAAACAATGCCCTAAACGAAAACTTACCCCTAGAAAAGTGATGGTCACTGTTTGGTGGTCTAGCGCCGGTGTGATTCATCACAGCTTCTTACCAAACGGGGTGAGCATTACTGCAGATGTGTACTGTGAAGAACTGAACACAATGATGGAGAAGCTGGCACATCTCCAACCAGCATTGGTCAATCGCTCGTCTCCGCTGCTCCTGCACGACAACGCACGACCTCAGACTGCACAGCAGACGGTCTCCAAGTTGCAAGAACTGGGGTTGGAAGTTCTCCGTCATCCGCCCTACTTACCAGACCTTGCACCTACAGACTACTACTTTTTCCAGAATTTGGATAACTCCTTGGCGGGAAAAAAATTCAATACCCGAGAGGCAGTACAAAATGCCTTTGAAGAATTTGTTGCCTCCCGTCCAGCTGATTTCTTTAAGAAGGCATCAATAAATTGCCACTGCGCTGGCAAAGGTGCATTGATTGCATGGGTGATTACTTCGATTAATACAAATAAAAAATACATAAAAAAATTCGCTTAAATTTTTTCATACAAAACGGCAATTTCATAGGTAAAGACCTAAATATAAAAATAAATTTTTATAATTAAATATTATCAGATTCATTTTTCGCCATGTCCTGTGCTTGGTTATATAAAAAAAAAAAAATTGTACTGAAGTTAATGGAATCGGATCAGTCGTTATTAAAACAACATCAAAAATAACGTACGGTAATTTCATTGACAGCACTTACATCATTATAGTAAAACTGCGTAAGGGGAGGTGTGTGGACGGCGGGGGGAGATGCTCCCGTTCTATACTTCCCCGTCTGCATTCAACTCGCACGCTTACTATGCTTACAAACTTGTGGAAACATCGCAATCGCTTGCCGCAAGTCCCTTTGATTTGTGTATCAAATACCGTCTTTGCTCGGATCGGTGACAAGCCGAGCCACACGCCCTATCCACACGTTTGATTTGTTGATGCTTGTCGACGTTTGGCAAGCGTGGGGACCCGGTTTTAAATCATACCTCCGTTACGGAAGGATATGTCACATTTGCCTGCATAAATCAACGTTATAGATTGCTGCTTGCTAAGATATATTATAATTGAGGAGACGCCTTATGTAGGCACTACTGTAAAACCTATATGTAGCGTGTTCTACCGTCTAACGGCGGTTTAGTCCATTCCCCCCCCCCCCCCCCCCCCCCTCCACAATAGAACCACACACGCTGGGCTTCGGAGTCGCAGTTTCACAGTAACCTCCATCTCGGCAAGAACTAAATAGTTCCCTATGACTTATATTTATCACACCGTAAAGTTGTGGACCCTTCTCCCGGCTAGTGTAATCCCTCCTTCTTACGAGATCGGGTTCTTTAGGCGTAACGTGAAGAGATATTTATGAAGGCTGGCATGACAGCGGTGACCGTCGTTGGATTCAGATCTCTCGGTGGTCGCCGTTATGGTAGGATTGTACTGTGCTTGTCATTAGGGACGGTACTTTCAGTTTGCCGAGTTACTATAAAAAAGTACTATTTGTTCCTCTATCTGTCTATACCTATAAATATATACACGTATGAATTAATAAATGTGTAGTTCTGTCTGTACCTTTAAAGTAGTAAAGTGTCTGTTAAAGTTTATACGGAGAAGGAGTGCAGAAAGCTAAAATTTATCTATAATATCTGTTACTAATACATATATAAATTAATATTGCGAATCCTAACCTGATCAGTGCCATTGAACTTAGACTCTCCAAAATATTAACATAGTCACTCAACGAAAAGTGACAGCAAGTGATGTAGATAATACTCATTGTTTATTAATACTGCAAATGTAAAACAGAAAATTGTCTATGATCAAAAAGTCGCTGTTCGAATTTCGACCTTAGGGTGACCGCTAGTTAAAATAAAACTCTATACAAACAAGATAAGTCTGGAAGAAAAAAGAAAAACTTGAGTTTAGTTGCAGAAGCGAAACCGTCAGAAAATATTAATATTATATTTCCATAAACGATACACGTGAACAATACACCACGCTGGCTATGACTTTTCTCAAGGCTTCGTAATACGCAGCCGCACACACCTGAACAAAAAGGAGACCGAGATAATAAGAGTGTATCCTATAATCCATTCTTATCTCATTCCCTCGCAGGCTAAATCCTATAGATGTATGTATGTGGCTCTTTTTCGTTTCATCACTTTCTAATCACAACGCGACGGTGCTAATACGGTTATATATCACAGCAAATGTATGTTCGTGTAGTTAATATTTGAGTAAACTTCCAACAGGAGGTAATGTGTCTACGTCAATCGGTCGCCCAGAGATTAATATGCTGTTCTGTGTGTCTAGAACATTTCTCAGATGTGTAGACACTTAGGAAGTTATGGCGAAAGCGGTAGTGACAACTTTGTATGAGGATTAATCTTAGTTTATAGACATATATATATATCTCGGTTACTATAACTCTAACGACGGATTTTAAACAGTTATACTTTTCATTACAAAATTAGAATAAATTTAATTTGAGAAACACTATACGGTTAATTAAATTAATAAGCTAAATTACTAAAATGGAAACAAAAACCCGACTGCAATAAAAACACAACCAAAAACTTCTTTCTATTTTTTCTTTTTATTTGATTCCCAGACATTATATAGTCTATGTCACTTCCATATTTAAGACGAATCTAACGACACCTCGTATGCTAAAATCAATCAAGCTATTCAAGCTACAGAACGTGCCAAAGAAACGAGCTGCTTGTTGCGATGATACATAATTTTGTTTAGTAAAGGGTAAAATATAGAGATGTGCGAGCATCATGTGACTGTTTTTGAAATGAAAACTTCTTTAGCATCGTTGTTATTTGAAAGTCGATGAAACGAAACGAAAAAGTGATAGTTTATTGTTGTCACGCAATAATAAATTTTATTACCTCACAAAAAAGGCACGAAACAATAACTTTTTAGATATCACTTATGACATTCTGTTACTGATTGATATTGTGTTAGGTTAACATGGATATTTCAAATGTGCATTAATTGAAATGATATTGTGAATAATGAAATATAGAGATGTGCGAGCATCATGTGACTGTTTTTGAAATGAAAACTTCTTTAGCATCGTTGTTATTTGAAAGTCGATGAAACGAAACGAAAAAGTGATAGTTTATTGTTGTCACGCAATAATAAATTTTATTACCTCACAAAAAAGGCACGAAACAATAACTTTTTAGATATCACTTATGACATTCTGTTACTGATTGATATTGTGTTAGGTTAACATGGATATTTCAAATGTGCATTAATTGAAATGATATTGTGAATAATATGAGTACTTGTATGTACCCTTTTATAAACTTGAAATTAGTGTGTATTTGATCATTTTCTGAATTTAAAAAAACATAGATGTGAATGTTTCACTTCTACAATGTGTGAATTGCACACATAAATTTTTAGTAAAAACAAATTAAGGAAATTTAAATAAACGTTATTTTAATCTAATTAAATTGTTATCATCATAATAATAATTAACTTTACCACGTTGTTGTCAAAGAGGAATGCCTATTTTTGGCCCACAATGTACAAAAATTATCATTTACTGAAATTTAGTTTAATTTTTGGTAATGTTTGTTTATCTTAAAAAGATGGGAATATATTTATATAGAAAAAAGAATAAGTACCTTCTTGGTACCATTTTATGCAGTGTTGCCAGAGTGAAAATAATTCATAGAGGGAGGGGGCGACTGGCTCTCAAGTACGCTGCTGGAACATACCAATTGGTGCTTGATGATAGATTTTACAAGGATTCGAATTTACGTCAATCGACGCGGCGTCCGTATATAACTACCAACTGAACCACCATTGCTTCAAGTTATAAAAAAACATTCCTACATTTATTATTTACTAATTTTTAAAACCCTAATTTTTTTTCTAAACGAAATCCTTAAGTCAATTCAAAAGGGAAAATTGAATATTAGGGCCTAGGGCCAAAATGTCTATGGACGGTGGGCTTTCCCCTTTTTGTAGTTATCTTTGTTTTGTTACCTTTTTTCAGACTAGCGCTGTTGTCCTGAACGTCCTCTGTAACTTCTTTATTATCTTTTAAATAATAGAATTCTTGAAAGCCATCATAAAAATGAATATATACTTATAAAGAGCCGGGGCAGACTTCAATTTCTCAGTAAAATATGATTCGACAATCCCGAAACGAAATTAAATTCTAATATGTTTTCTTTTCTCTGGCAATCAATTATGTATGACGTAGATCTTTAGAGATGTTTTCTTTGACAGATTGCGGGGTCGTAGGGTTTTTTTCCCCGACTAGATTGCGACCACCATGCATGTGGTGAAAAGTCCGTCATAGTGACTCGCTTTTGCGTGACGCGTTTCGGGACCAGCCTGTGCGTATCCAGTTAAATTAATGCAGGCTGGTATGACAGCGGTGACCGTCGATGGATTACGATCTCTTGGTGGTCACCGTTGCGTTAGGATTGTGTTGTACTTACCAGGGAGAGTATAGTCAATTTAACGTGCTAAAATAAAAAAACAAGATCTTATCAAATAATGTATTTAATTTTAACTGTAATTACACCAATCTGGTGGTTTAATTTCAAACCGAAACGTAACGCGTTCGCGTGGTACCGCCGCGCCGTGCCGCCGCGCCCGCGCTATGCTCCGAACGTTGCCGCAACGGAAAAGATAAAGTTTGGATATAAATCCACCGCTGTCAGACGATACGATAAGCCGGTTTGCTTAGGCCACCCCTTTACCTGGCATACACTCACACTGTCACGTAACACTGAAACTTGCAAACTGTTAGACACTGGCAGCTTACTGCTTGGCGAATGAAAATCATAAAATTTAATATAGATGCAAGTTTCTTTTAAAACTGTAAATGATATTGCTGTTATTTTATTTTTTTTTAAATTGCCTTGTTATTTTATCAGTTTGGTTTTTGTTCATATATAAAATAAGTGTTCAGTGGATCTTAGCGTACATGGCCTAAAATACTGAATAAAAAATCTTAGATTGCTTCAAAAATCAAATTGATAAGTGTATGTGTCTATATTTTAACCATACGGACTGTAATTTATAAGCTAAAATTATACTTCAATTACATTTGATATTAAGTGACAATACGGTTGAAATAATTATACAGTATACACATTGTTAAAATATAAAATAATTGAGCCTTCAGTGACAATTACCGAAGTACACCAAAATGTGTCACTGGTGGTATAAAGTCACGAAGAATAAGTCTTCATTTCGGACTTTTTTCCTCCCATCATTCCAAAATATTTTAGTGAATCGTACACTTTTTAAATGAGTACTTACAATTTAGTAGTATTTATAACTCTGGCGGCTATCAAATTCTGTAAGTGCCGAACTTTTACACTTTTTCTTCTTTCCGTGTCGATGATTGTTTAAGTTGAGTTTGACAAGTAAGGCAACTGATAGGTCAGCGAATATACAGTGGAAGGGGCACGGAAGGTACTATAGGCGATGAGGCTTGGTTTGGGTATTATCGCAATCGTATAGGGATTCGCTTTTTTGAACAAATCTCCATTTAACCATATTGTACTTGCAGCGGCCCACTTAAGTTCGTAGTCTGCTTAATAATTTAAAGGCTAAGGCAGTTTATTTCTAGATGGTAACATCTCTGAGCATTCAGGATCCGGTATGGTCATATACACCACAAGTTCCTCTATATGATAGAAAAAAAAATCTCCGCTGTGTGATATATGTCAATCCACCAATGATGTTTATTATTTGTTGTGGGAATGGAATGTATCTAGTAGATTGACGAATTTTGCCAAAGAAATAGATATACATACATACATGCATACACTCGAAAAACATACCTCCTTTTTCGCAGTCGGGTAAAAAGAAAAACTTCTCTGAGGGTTCTTACACAGCTTGGTGGTGGAGCTAGTGTTTCTTTACTGTTATACAATGACAAGTATACCAAATGAAGATTAAAATTGGTAGAAATTTGCAAGGTTTAACTATGGTTACAACACGGTATGATAGCAGGTCGACTTTACCTTAGTCACTGTATTTTATGGTAATGACATTAACGCTTGTTCTGCATTATTCAGTACCATGTAAGTTTAATATGGTTTTTGCTGAGTTCTCGGAAATTTGTGATATCTATCCCCATACACATATGTAAGTCCTATCATCCACGCACTCAAACCAGCAAATTGATTTTCAAGATAAACACGATCGGCCGTAATATAGGGAGAATATATCTCGTCGCATAGCCGAAAAAACGCGTGTTCAATCAACTAACAATAATTAACAAGGCAATGTGCAATTTATATCGCAATCCAATCAAAAACATATCTTCTCGAACAATCACAAAAATGGTGCACAGGTCAAGAATAAGTAAGTGACAGCTGTCAAGCGCGAAGTTACATAGAGAGAGAAAAACATAGACAACTTGCACTGTCAGACCCCGGTTCCGAACAAAGATAAAAATGCTATTTGTGGAAGGATACGCTAAGGATCTCATGTTGACTTTTTAGGTCTTTTTAATGGCTAAAATTATGTGGTACATCAATTTCATACTTAGATCTGTTACGGTTTAATCAGAGTAAGCCATTTGAGCACAATTAAGTTTACAATAATCTCAACTATTGTCTCAAGGAACAATAAACCAACCAATCTACACTATATGTTTCATGACCTTTTTACAGAAAAACTATTACAAGAAAACATAGAATTAATCTCATAACCTATTTGTGGATATTGTATTCTTATTTATAAATTAATGGTAGAATGAATTTTCTTTATTCAAGGGAGTTTTATTTACAAATTACTTCATATTTATCAAGTTTGAAAAGGCAACTCTGGATAATTATGTTAAATTCAATATTTATACAGTTTAAATAAATCTGAGGTCACACATCTGCACACCTTCAGGTAACTTGTAATTTGTTCATCGTATTGTTTAAACTCGACCTGAAAACCCTGTCAATTTGTTTTATAAAATTTATTACGGCCATGTTGGTTGTTGTAGAATGAGTCATACATTATTTAAAACGAGTATTTTGTAATCATATTTCTTTGCTAATAATAATATTATAGATTTGGAAGTTTGTATGTCAGGATGTTTTGTTGTTTTGGACGTTCGGCACACACATAGTTTAATGGATTTAATTTTATCCCGATAAATGTCTTATTTTTAATTTCTCCCTGGACCCAATTCTGAAGTCCACGCAGATGTAGACGCAGTAAGTGTCTCGGTGTTTTTTATGTATTTTAAGTGTTCCACAGCTAGGTGACGTGTTCTCTTCCAGGGCAGAAGGTATACGCTTATTCATCACGTCAGTCTAATCATTTATTACCAGCTGTGCCTGCGATTCTGCTAGCGAGAACTACAGTATGCTGTTGGTCAAGGGTACGCGAGAATCGTGCTGAAACCTAGAGCATCAACTTACGGCGATCGCCAGTCGGTTATTTATAAACAAAATTGCTTTTAACATGACTTTTGTGCCTTCTTTTAACATGTCCATTCCAGCATAATCTCCCACTCGTTAATTTTTCAGGCACTGGTGCTACTTTCAGGCTTTCTCTTACATACTCATTCCATATCCTATCCATCTCAACATTCGCATCTCTGCTACATCCACTCTCCTTTCATCCACCGCTTTCCTTCTTTTCACAAACCAGTTTGCGCAAGTAAGAGTGTGCGTGTGGACGCTAAGACGGTATCTCACGCAGGTGGCTTGTGCAATCGTTAAAATGCTGAAGTTTGGACCGCGAGGTTTTGGTTTGCATGGATTTCCCTACGAGGTTACTCTCAGAACTAATGTCCTGTGGCTTGCAGAGTCCAGTTTGCACGTACTTACCTGCAAGTGTGGCCACCTGTACGGTGTTCCGAGTTTTTTTGTACATACATGACTGCAAAGATAGACGGTGTAGGCCAGATGGTGCGCCTAGCCAGGATATAATTGATTTCACCTTAAGTTTAAGGGGTATGCGTGGATCAGAAGTTGTTCCTGAGACCTGTCGCCACTTCATCCAATCCCAACCAGCATTTATATGGCTCGCAACGTCCCGGTTAATGTCGCGGTCGCTTCGCAAGACAGAGCCGAGGTACCTAAAATCGAAGAAGACTGGCAGGAATACTGATGATTAATGATATATGTATATTTAAAATATGTAATGAGTGTAATGACTAAGATAATTGAATGAATAGAAATATATATTATATTACATATATTTTAATTTCAGGCGCCACCTCCATGAACGGGTTTATCGTGGCGATATTATTGTCTTGCCATGCCACTTAATTCTATAACAGCTATCCCACACGGCGATACCGTCGCTGCGATGCAACGAGTCACATGTGACGTTAAAGAGGAAAACGCAAATGGCACGCTGCGCACTCGCCGCGACACGCGATCTACTCATAGCGCGTATGCGGCGATATCGCAGTGCACTAGCTACAAAACGATTAGACGATACGCAGGCGGAAGAATAATCGTTCGTGGCGATACACTCGCTCGTAGAGGTGGCGCCTTAGGCATTCACAGTTCGGTCCTTCTTGATAATGCTCGGCACACATCCGGCTGTACACCCGCTCTTGTCCCTGATAACCCGCACCTAGCCACAAGACCTTCCTTCACTATTACTTCTTTTTTAACGTTCATAGGTTTATGTTATCGCCACAATTTCACCTTATGTCAAGTGACGATTTTAACAACGAACATTTTTAATATTAGTATGGATAGAATCCTTAACATTACAATGGTAATCCTACTCAAGTTTCTCCAGATAAATTAGTCATCATCGCTTCAAAAGTTCCAAATTATAACATAAACAATTCCTTTATTGGATTCTAAAAGCATATTGTAAGAAGCTACGTTTTTCTTTTCGCTTTAAAATGAGCAGTGAAAATATTATAAAAGAAATTTTGTCTCTGTAATAACCAATTTATTACCAGCTGAGTGAGCCATCTGAAACGTAGATATAGAGAATTGTTAGTCTATTTCAAGAAGTGGCATTTACAACAAATTTTATATTGGTCGTGATGAACGTCGTCTATGAAATATCATCTCTCGGTGGCTACTATTCATTTGTACAATGTGATTTTTTTTAATTCTTTATAGGTTAAGCCCAGTGCGAGGACTGGATCTTAAGTGCTGTTTCTGGAACACACCTATAGGTGCTTGGCAGCAGTTTTTCAACTTGAGTGTGGTAGCTACTCATGCGGACATTAGACAATACTTTACCACCATGCTATGGTCTCATCACGTGAATCGACGCGAAATTCGTGCACCTGACCCATTATTTCTTCATGTAGCTAGGGAAATTTGTATGAGCCACTGCGAATTCACTGACCTCGAAATTGTTTTTTTAGAAAGCCTTATTGGCCATGCAGCAATCCAAATTAGCGCAACAGATGTTCTTTGTCCTCAAGGATGGCGATCTATCTATGAATGAGCCTCTTCTTCTTGAGGAGGTCTTTTGTCCTGTTTAGGATAGTTAAAGGTGGCGATGAGATGCACTAACCATTTATTTTTAGGTGTTTAGGTAATTAAAAAAAAAACATTAACCTTTTTTTATCTTAGCCCACAATCTCAATTGATGAAGCAGAAAATGTAGTCCAGAAAAGATCCAAAAAGGGAGCTCACTCTCAAGTGCATATACCGGAATAAATCAATGATAACTTGGTAACAGATTTTCATTTCAGGATAGTTTCACAAGGATTAGTAAAGCTCCCTACCATCATGTTATATTTTATTACCATGATTTCTTTCATAAAATGCTCGAAGTCCATGAGAACTCTTATTCCACCTAGTTTATTTAAAATCAATGAATATGATTTTAGGCACCTCTTGATAATTAAGTCCTACAGTATTGTTACACCTGTGGGTATTAAAATGTTGTTATCTTTGGTTTTATTCATACTTAACAACACAATGTAAACAGTTACAATTTCTCCCTCTATAGTCCTCTTGTTTGTGTCTTCTTTTATATCGCTTTTTATAATTCCCTTAGATTTCAAAAAATAGAACTGATCTGGCTTGAGATATGACTCGCTTATAAATATACTTTAATAAGTCGATCATAAAATCACTAGAAGATACTTGAACTTGACAGTTATTAAAAGTAAGGGGAACATTCTATTTTTAGATCGTTATTTGTTGACGCAACCCGAGCAATAAGGTTTTTTTTGTGTAAATAAACGTAATGCTTCCTCGAACCTATGACAACATACTCGATGTTTCGAGAATATTCTAGACGATTCCAGAGATTTCGAGCATGCTGATCTTTGCTATTTTTAGTCATATTGTAAACAGTATTATAAGTTCAAACAGTACCTGCTAAATATAAGTCTTGGAAGAAACGAAACAAATTTTACAGTGTCCCATCCAGCATTAGTTTCGAGTACATCTTCGCTTTTTTATCGCAAACGTATGAGAGTTAGTTTCGGTTTGAATAAGCACGTTACAGTATTCGTCTTGCATAACCAATTGACAAAGGATTCTCAGCCTGGTTATATGCAGAACTGACGTAGATCACTTTATAGTGGTCCTGATTGACAGGCTGAGATGATTACTGGGCTTCTGATTGGTCAACGACCTGTTCAAATCCTTTAAATTTTTAATGTTTGTGAAATTTAGACAGAACTTTGCTATCCCGCAGAATTTATCTTGTAATGTGTTTTTTAACCGACTACAAAAAAAGACGGATGTTACTCAATTTAAATGATGAGATGATTCTTTTTGCGATGGAAGAGGGATACCTCAAGGGTGGTTTATTTTAATTTCATTAGCATTGGACCTTCAAATTCGAAGATACAGCAAAGAACTTTTCAAGATTATTGAAGCTGGTTTTCTTTTTTGTTAAAAATTGTCTTGTATAATAACTGGTTGTGCCTGCGACTTTATTCGCGTGAAATTTCGTGCATGAAAACCAGCGATAAAAAAGATATGTAGGTTTTCTGAAATATATCATCGGAGATTCAACCGTGTTTCATGCTTTGTGAATGTCTTTGAATCTTAAAACACACCGTGGTACTCACGTTTAGCTGTCAGCCTTGTCTCACATTCACTACTTTCGATCGATCGATATTCTTCCAGGCTGTGAATTTAACCTAATACGTGAAAACACCCACGTACATATATACGTGACAATTGTCGTATCCTACAACTCGACAAATACGTAGACTAAGTAGGTAGTCAAATTATGTTCTGGATTTTTTAAAATATCTATATGAATAAAATTATTAAGGTTTGCCGTTATGCGTACATCATGTAAAAACTACTGGATATATTTTGATGAGTATTGTTTTGTTTTACTACTAAAAATATCTTCATTCAATAAAAGGTAATTAAAGGCACATCTAGTAGAAAATAAAATCGAAGAGTGAATGTCACTTACACTAGCCCGAGGTCCACGAGCAGCAAGGCTCCACAGCGAATTTGCTTTATATTGCAAGCGTCAGCTTCGTGCGACATTTTCAAATATGTGATTTTATATCTACGGGGCCACAAAGCATCGTTCCAAGTTGCAGCAAAATTCGCTGCAAGCGAATTCGCACGAGCGTTAAAGCGGTTGCTACGCGCGCCCGCGTTTAAAGCTTTTGTTGTTTTCATTTTGTTAAAAACTCAATGAGAATACTAGAGAACTTATTACTGTAATACAAAATAATCTTGATTCATGTGTAGAAGAACTATCGCCAGACGGGTGTTATGTCTGGCGGGCAGCTGCCCAACGGTTGTATTCAGTTTCTTGTATATATACTCAATTGAAGAGTTAATTTCTATTTGCGCAATGTAGGATGCGTCGTATGTGGCTCGATAGATGTCGCTGTGTGTCGCTATGTAGATGTCGCTACACATGGATTAGTGCGCATCTGCAAAAAAAGTTTAGAAACATTTTAAAAAATCATGGAAAAAAATGAAATTACTATCCAGATTTCCCAGGTTTGATTCGAAGTGTCGGTAAGCGAGATGTGTCCTTATTTAATTAGCTGCACCAGATTATATCCTTCCTGGGCTTAGACACCGTATGCGAATTACAAAATTCTGCCGCCATAAGCCATAAGGAAAAAAGATGCATCTAAAACACACCGGAGAAATATCGAAAAACCTCCAAGGAGAAAAGTCTATTTCAGTTTTAGAGTACATGTAGGTAATTTAAGAACAGAAAGTAACATGCAATTAAAAAATTACGCCTTTTCGTCCTCAAGTCAGAAATCTAAAGATACGTCCTTCTTACTTTTGATGGCATAACTGACGCCATAAGCGAATAAACGCCTCTGGTGTTGCGATATTTTTGTGGCCGAACCATAAAAGTAATGTAGGAGTAACATAATCATACTATCACGAACCTAATGAGATGAAATTTTCGTAGCAAGAATGAAAGGTGTCTGTCTATGTAGACTGTAAATATGTATAACTAGCAGGTGGTGGAAGCTTTGTCGAGTGCAAGCCCCTGGAACGCTGTCATCGAAAGATCCCTCTATGAAACTAGAGCAAAGTGGGTGGTGCAAGTCAGGTACTTTAGTGATTTTTCTGTTATGACGATAAAGAAAAAGTAAAAAGTAATTAAATATTAGTATTAATTTATGTACAAGACCGGGTCCATTAATAGAAAAATATATCACTTCCCTGGATCATTTTAACTTTCCTTTTTTTACTACATAGACCATATACATATTATACACAGTAATATCTAAAATATGAACTATATTATAGTTTATATTATAACTAGCTGTGCCTCACGGTTTCCACTGACTACCACTCAATAATAGGTAAATTATGTCTAATTGATACTTCATAACAAAATAAATCGTATTAAAATATTAAGAGAAATCGAGATTAACAAGTTATACCTAGAAAAAATGAAAGATTGATTTTATGAATAGAGTAGTGTAGTTTCAAGTTTAAATTCAAACTTATGTCATTAAAAAAAAGCTACCTTCCGTTGGTGACTTTTAACTTTTACTCAGGTAAAACGTGCAATAAGAAACTTTCCTTAAGAAAACATTTTTGTTTATATAATGACAATAGCTGAGTTTCTAAATTTATGAAGATGAAACGTAAATGAAAGTATTAAAATAAACTACAACATAATTGCGAAAATCGTGTATCTCACATCACTTGCACCGAACATGTTCCATCGTCGCAGCGAGCGTTAAATCCCCAACTTTAGTAACACGACCGACCAACCCCGCTTTTATTTTGAACTTTTCACTTAACGACACTGTGAAGGATGTACAATGTACATTATACACATAACTGTCCTGTACTGAGTCGTAACTCAATGTCTCTTTAATAGCCCATCAAATAAATTTCATAACACAAAAGGCAACCGGACAGTAATCACAAAAAAAAAGAAACAGAGGAAGTTATATGGACTGCCGACAAAAGTGAACACTTAATTTTGAATTTTTAAAACTATTTATTTTTAATTGTTGCAGAACATGTCGGTGACGCGAAATCACAAGATTTTACCCATTCAAAAAGTCAAACACGCATAAGATACAGTCGAGTATATATGTCAGATTAAAAAAGGTAATCTACAATCACAATAACACAACTTCCGCACGACATTGTTTCCAGTCAAAACATGTTTGTAACGTGTCGGCGCTCGCAGGTAGTTTAAAAACAAATGTTTTAAATCTACCGCCACCTACAACGTCCCGTTCGCGTTCGCGCTATGTCAACGGAAGAACGGCGCGATGCCATAGAATTTATTAGAGAAAGTCCGTACACTGCGGATGCGCTGTATGTTCATATTATTGGGATTAATCTATCAAAATAATCCTGTTGTAATGGGTTCATGGACCGCCCTAGTTGACGTGCTGCCCTAGTTGAAGTTCCGCCCTAATTCATGTGACTCTCTAGTACGTGTCGCTCTAGGTCAGGGACCGCCCTGGTTCATCCGTCGCCCTAGTACAGAAGACCGCGGTAAAGGAAACGAACTGTGTCATTGCAAACGAAATACGCCTATACTGTGTACCTGCTCTGTCATATACAATACATTAGTGTATATATATATGTATACAGGCCACTATAATACGCGTTGCTAGTCTGTGCAATACGTTACGAGCATATTGAGGTCTTTTCTTTATTTCTCTCTTTCTGTTTTTCCTTCTTTCTTTCAATTTAAAAACAGTGGCGAGAGATCAACATCTCTGCAAAAACATAATCAAAATTCATAAGGATCTATAAATGTGACGTGTTTAAGTGTAAGGTTTCCTTTTCAATGAAGCGGAGTGGAGCGGAGTCGTGTAAATTTCGACCAATAGAATTGCACACATCACTAGATTTTTAACACAATTCTGTTGGTCGACATTCGGGCAGGTACGCTGCGCTCCACTTCAGTGGACAGGCAGCCGAAGTATGCACAAAAAGAGGTATAATAATAAAAAAAAAATATGTGTGTACGCAAGAGAGAAGTTATATTTATATAGCTTTAAAAAAGTTATCTCACGTGCCAACAATATGACTTAATTAGTGATCAATGATAAAAAGGTTAATACCTATAGTTAAAGCGCGCGCGAGTAGAATGCAGTCGGGACCCGAGTTAAAGAGCGAGAGCATTTCCCCCCGCCGTCCGCACGCCTCGCCTCACGGTTCCTTAATGTAAAGATGTGAATTCGATTGCTGTCTTTGATAACTATCGTCCGTTACTAATCGCGTTAATACTCTGTTATTTTTTGCTTTTAATAATGACTGCTCCTAGTCCATTAAATTTTTTTAATACAAATATCATGTTTATATTAATTTATCTGTAAGCACGGGAAATGGCGTAAAATTTATATGATGATGATTAAATATCAGATATTTATTTTTCAGTCTGATTTCTCTGTATGAGCTAATTGTTAAAACCTTTTTTTTAAATATATTAACCAAGATGTAAATGTTAAATTTAAAATGATGTTGAAATTTATCGACATCCTCATTATCGACAAAATTAATAATGTAATTTAGGTCATTGTACAATCGAATTCCTTTATTCTGCATTCAACTCGCTCGCTTATACATTATATTGTACTGCTTTTTTATAATAGTCTAAAATTCAATTTAGTAGTAGAGAAATAAACATTTAATAAAATTAAAAAACAAAGTCAGTAAAATTCATTCACATTAACAGTCACAAGAAACGCACTGCTCTCAATTTCACCCAGAACTAACGCGACCAAAGAAACTATGTTGAAGTGGTTAAGGTATTTCCATTGGACTATAATATGGGGTTCTTCAAGAGGGGAACGAACAGAACGCTTGTTTGCTACCGTGGTATAATAAAATTATACTTTAAAAAAAATTAAGGTCATATTCGTGGTCAGTGTTTTTTATAAGAGACTAACTGTGCCCGCGGCTCCGCTCGCATGAAGTACAGAATGCCGTCGATCAAACACACGCGCTAAGACGCACACAAAACTAACAGTATAGTCAGTCAGAAAAAAAATATTCTAGGTAATCTGCGTGAAGTAGACCTATATTATGCCATCGCATACTTTTTTGTAGGTCTTTTTGTGGTCTACAATTATGTACTACAAGGTGTTCAGAAAGGGTATCGGGTATTTGTAAGTTCAATGAAACAAAAATTATTTGTATGCAATAAAAAAGTTTATTGTTTATTATTAGCATATTAATTGGAGAATTATTTGGAAAAGATGATGTTATCCAAATGATGACCGTTACGTTGCTGGCACTCTTCTAAACGGAAACGAAGATTGGCGATAACACGTTGACACATAGCTATCGATATTGCTGCCATTTCTGACCTGATGTTTTGCTTTAAAAAGGTTAGATTCGTCGGATTGTTTTGATAAACCTTACTTTTAAGGTATCCCCATGCAAAATAGTCAAGCGGGCTAAGGTCGGGGCTTCTGGGAGGCCAGTTGATGTTACCCCTTCGAGAAATGACTTTATAAGGGAATAATTCGTTAACAACTTCCATTGAGTCATTTGAGGTATGGCAAGTGGCCCCATCTTGCTGGAACCACGTTCTTGAGTTGAAACCTGCAAACTCCTGCAACTCTGGGACCAAAAAATTTCGCAACATATCGCAATAACGGTCACTATTCACATTAATTGCTCGGCCTCGTTGATCTTCATGAAAATAAGGACCAATTATGCCTTTAGCAGACATAGCGGCCCAAACAACGACCTTTGGGCTATGCAGGGGTCGTTCATGCTTTCATCTCGGATTCTCCACTGCCCAGTACCGACAATTCTGCTTATTAACATGACCATTCAGGTGAAAATTTGCTTCGTCACTGAACAGTATGTTGTTAAAGTTGTTAAATCGCTGCAGCATTTCGTTCGCAAAATTCAGTCGATTAGCATAGTCCGTATCCTTCAATTCTTGAACCAATTGAATTTTATAGGCTTTTAGATGTAAGTCTTTCTTCAAAATCAAATGTAAAGACGATTTTTTGATGTTCAACGCTTGGCTTCGCTTTCGGATGGATAAAGACGGATTTTGACGGATCGACGCCTCAACTTCTTCAATTGTTTCTTCATCGCGAACTGAACGAGGACGACCAGAGTTTTGAATTTTAACTGTCGCACCTGTATTCTCGAACATCCTGATCCATTTCCTAATGCTATCGTCACTTGGCGCGTGGCGTGTACGATATTCCGCACGATAGAGACGTTGAGCAGTCACTATTGAATCACCATTACGATAATACGCTCGTACGCAAAATGCGCGATGCGTCCCCGAGTACCGTTCCATCGTAACTAAAACTCCACAAAATGGCGGACGCCACGAACCCCTCCCCGCACCCTTTAGACGCCCCGTTTCGAATATGGCGCGAAAACAAATACCCGATACCCTTTCTGGACACCTTGTACATTAATTTGTTATAGCTTTTATTGTTTACACTGAGTAAGCCATTTAAGCGCTGTAAATGCATGTTTTTCCGAATTCTTCCGATTCTTTTTCGTTGGATAGGGAATAAATACCTCAAGGGTAGTTCCATTTTAACTGCATTAGCATTGGACCTTCAACTTCGAAGATATACCAGTGAACTTTTCAAAACCACTGAAGTCTGTTTTCTTTTTACCCGACTGCGAAAAAGGAGGGTTATGTTTTTGAAGCATATGTATGTCTATTTCTTTGGCACGCTCTGTAGCCTAAACGGTTTGTTTAATTTTGGCATACGAGGTGACGTTAGATTTGCAGTATTCATGAACCTAAACAATGAGTATTATCTACATCGCTTGCTGTCACTTTTCGTTCAGTGACAATGTCAATATTTTGGGGGGTCTAAGTTCAATGGCACTGGTCAAGTTAGGATTCGCAGTATTAATTTATTTTATTTATTATATTAGTAACAGATATTATAGATAAATTTAAGCTTTCTGTACTCCTGCTGCACATAAACTTTAACCATACCAAATCTCACAGTCTTCCATGCACGCGATACGCTTAAAAAGGGGTAGAAAGCTTTTGCTTTTTTTGCTTCACGTAATGTATAGATATATTTAAATGAATCTACATCTACATCTTCATCTACATGAATACCTACTACGGAGTTATGTAAAGTTAAATTTCACATTAGCAATGGTTAAATAATGACATCTCGCAGGTGTCTCGCGCTTTACTTCGTCACTCATTTAGTACAGTTAGTATCAGTAAATATGTGGCAATATTGACTTAATTTTCAATTTTATTTTATTTTAAAATTTAGTTTATCTAACGTAAGATAATTATAAAAACTTAAAAAAAAAACAGAGTCAGTCATAAGGACTGCCGACAGAAGTGAAAACTGAATTTTAAATTTTTAAATCAATTATATTCTGAATTGTTGCAGAGCATGTCGGTGACGCGAAATCACAAAATTTTACCCATACAAAAAGTCAAATTCATAATTGAATTTCATAGTTTTTTTTTTTTTTCACTCGTTCGTTATTACTTGGATTTATTTGTTTAGAAAAAGTTACCGTGGTTCGGCAAATAGCTACTATAATAAATAATAAAAACTATAATTATTAGTAAGTAATGTAATCGGTTTTGTTCTGTGACAAAAAGTCAGACATTTTGAATAAATTAATCATATTCACCTCCTCAATCATATGTGCTCAATCGATAAAGGATATCGTTCCATTCAAACTGATCTTCTATCTCACTTAAACTGAATGAAGACAGTTATCATCAGTGCGTACACATTTACTGAATGAAATGAACTGTTGAACTACTTAGGTAAAGTAGTTCACTTTACTGAACGAGTTTCTATGAACTGCTTAATCTCGATCAATTTACCCAAACCTAGTTTCTAGTAAAAGTAAGTAGCAAATAGGGGTGAGGCGTATTTACAAGACGTACGATTTTTAAATAATAGGTATTTACAAGTAACAGTTTGGAACTGCTATTTGAAAAAGCTGTTACTAAATACTAAATCCACATACTAGTGACGCGTATTTATAGGAACAGATAGTACATAAAACAGGTGTTTTTGAGTAACAGCTCGTAACTGTTACCTCTAAAACCAACAGGTTGTTCTTAAGTACCTGTTCCAGAGAGTCTTACTGTTTCAGTTTAGAACATGCTTTTCTGTATACTAGCATAAGGATGTTTATTATAAATTATTGATTGATGGATTAATTGAGTTATACTTTAGGCCGATAGTGTATGCAGGTGTACTTGTAGTCAACAATCGTTACAAGTGTTACTACATATATATATTTATATTTACAGGGTATATCTATATATATTGGTAATTCGACGTATTCTCGTTAGGAGGTGATAGGGGTGACTATTTGCGATAATTTAACCCAAATATGCATTGTTTTTGCATTTTGAACCATTTTTGAGTTATCATGTTTTTTAGTTGTTTTTCAAAATAAGTCAATCTAAAATTTATTTAAAAAAGTATCAGTCTAAATCTAATTTTTTCTTCTGATTTATAAAATGATTGGACACTGGTCCATTTATCAATAATAAAACAACGAAAATTATCAGACCAAATTAAAAAATGCGAGATGAAAAACGATATTATAAAAAAAAAATTGACATTTTTTCCACTAAAATACCTTAAAAACAAAAAAAAACCTGAGATAACTTGGCTTGTAGATTATTTTAAAAACATAAACGTTTTCTTAGCTCTTCAACAATGCATATCAATTACGAACTTATTTCAAAGAAACTGAAGAAAAAATGATCACAAAGGAAGCAGGTGAAAATTCATATTCGAACTAAGCTTTCGAAGGTGTCGATGTTTTCTAAAAATATCTAAAACGACTTGGAAGTCCCTGGCGGGATCTTGAAGTGACATGTTGTGGTTTTTATTTTCAATAAATTAACTTAGGTTTTTTGACCCTGTATTATGTAACCAGCTGTGCCCCATGGTTTCACCCGTGTTAATTTTATATAACAAGCACCGCGTCGCGCCGCCAATGCACTCATGTAGCCTCTCATAATAGTTCTTCCACAAGTACAAATTATTTAAATTTTTCATTATCTCCTAAAGTAACTTTTTAACTTTTGTTTGCAGGGATTAATATGCCATGTCTAAAAATAATGGCTATAAATAACTTTTAAATTTTCAAAAAATCGTTGGCACAAAATACCTTATTGTAGCTCATGTATAAGATATAGGCATATGCTATCGCTGCCTTTTTTTAATATAGGCCATTGTATTTCTGTATCTTTAACGATTACGCTACCGCACGTGGTTAAAACAGGTGTGGCTAAAGGTTATCTAAGAGTTGTAGCCTAATCTTAAATATCCTCTACTATTTATCGAGGGTCTGGTTATCGTAAACAAAAAGAATTTTTCGAATTTGACATTGTTCCAGAGTTTACCGTATTTAAACAAACAAACAAACAAAAAACATTTCCACTTTATTATATTTGTATAGATATTGGAAGCATTTTGCGTGATATAGTTTAGTTTTGAGCATGAATTTGAGATGTCATAAGAACTCCCTAGACAGTTCTGATAAGAGAGAGCCACTATCTTCTCAGAAGACCCCACTTTGGATTTATTATTAGAAAAATTTACGAAGACTTTTAAAAACATTGACACTGGCAAGTGCTTTTTGCGGCGCCAAATAAGAAGAAGTTGAAGAATATTATTATGTGAGCAATTCTTGTAGGTATACCCATATAGATGAGAACAATTAAGATTATATAGGTTGGCGCTGCGGCGCTGTGTTTTTCGGATAAAATTAACACAGGTGAAACAATGGGGCACAGTTTGTATGTACGTGTGTTAGTAATTATGAAGCTGACTGTACATTCCAGAGTTCGCCGAATTAAAGTAACAGATGTATTCAAACATGTCACGTAGAAATGTATTTTACTTATTTCCTTAAATTATAGGAAAATGTTCGGTATTTGGGGAAATTGTATATTCAATGAAATTTCCTGCTTTACGATTGTCTTTACTGCTAAAATCTTAATGCCAAAAAAAGGGAAAATACAGGTCCCTTGCAGAACCTAGGTACCTGAGTGGTGTGCGTGGAGGGATGCAGTGGAATTAATGACTGTGTGTTGGTAGCTAGTGAATGCGGCTGCTTGACTCAAGGAGCCAAGCCGGAGGAATGGACCTAGGCTTGACTTGCCACTGGAGACGCTCTAGCGGATGTGCTAAAGCGAAGTTAACCACCCGTCCCCTGCTTGGTTTCTAAAAACGGTGGAGTACAACGCGTTTGATTCCTAGATAGTGTTACCAGGATCATTAAAAATGTTCCGTCTTTTGGAGTCGGGGCGTCTGGGACTGAGGAATATGTTGCGGCGGCTACGATTGAAGGATAATTCGGATGATTCGATGCTCTGTTAGAGAGTAGCTAGAGGTAGATTTAAATATGATGCTGCTAAGATCTAGAACAACATTCCTCCACCTTTAGAGTTTGCTAGATCTGTACGTACATTTAAGTATAAAATGAATGAATACATTTTAAATTTACAGGTAAGTTGCAGCACAGAGCATCTTTCTTAACTTTTTAATTTTTTATGTACCAATATCGGTTGTTCATAGGTAATGTACTTTTTGGTGTAAAAAACTTTTGCCATATTCATCCTTTGTTTTCGCGACTTACCCTTTTCTCTATGCAATAATAATCATGGTCTGGTCTAATCTGAGGCCTTTAGTATGTAGTGTAGGCCCGGCTGAAAACCAGCGCTATAGTATTTTTGCTATAGCATATGCTGAGCTGAGGTCCTTTTTGATCTTAAGTAGGGCTTTTGTAAGTATGTATATGTGTATAAATTTAATTAGTAATATTTTATTGTAATCTCTTGTTTACTGTGTGTTGTGTTAATTACGTCCGTATTTTCATTGGCAAATAAATGTTCTTTCTTTCTGTTGAAATAAGTTCTCGCGATGGATTAAACGTATGATTCCACCGAAGAAAGTTCCATATGTGTTATGGAAGTTTTAGTTCCGATGGAACTTCGACTAACTTAAGTAAGAATCTGTTTTGGACTTTTTGCTAGTGGCTAAAATTATATTTAGACATAGACATGTGCGAATACGGCGCAACTAGGATAAAATCGGAAAAACTGTCTCGCTCCTTGTGGCCTACGCCATATATATCCTCCCACATAGTCTGACCTGTAGATATATTTATTAATATACCCCACCATATTAAATAGTATTTTATTTAATATTAGCGACCCGCCCCCGCTTCACACGGGTACAATTTACAGTGTGGTGTATTTTATGTTTAAAAAAAGGCTGATTTTGAGTTTATCGCTTTAATATTGGTAGTTCATAGCTTCACCACTGCCTCATTAGTTTAGTGATCGTAATGTGACTGCTATACTCGAGGTCCTAAGTTCGAGCAAAGTGTTCGGGTTTTCTATGAAATTCTCAGTATCACCTCGGAGTTTGGCTTTGTGCCCGATTAATGGCAATTGGCTCGCTCCCTATTATATAGGACCTAAAACATACTCGGCGAACTGTGGGTGTAGACCTCTGCCTAAACCTTCGAGGATACGGACGTGATGGTATATTATGTAATTTCATAGTACGCTTATCTCGTGACGCGCAATTCATCATAGATGGGGGGAGTGCCAGCCAACAGACCGCGACCGTTTTGCTGAGATAAATTTCTTTTATTTTTGAATTCGTGATATATCTTCTACAATATTAATTTAAATAGAAAAAGTGAAAAATAATTTTAATCTACATTAAATACCCAATTTAAGTAACGAATTTTTTTGGGTAATGATTAATACTGAATTGGGGAAATTAGCTTCACAAATAACGTAATATTGTTAAATATTATGTTGAAGATATGATAACTTGAGAAAGACAAATGTCATCGCGGACTTTTCTCTAGGCTTTTTGAATAACAGAACTACAATTCTTATTACATTATTGTGATGTATTTCATAAGGTTTAGCCAGCGTTAGCCATGTGAGCGCCCGAAAATATTTTTTTGATAACTTGATTAAAAACATTGAATTTTCTCTACTATATAAAAACTTAAGTGGAATGTATCTACACAAATAATAAAATTGAAGTGTCTGTTTGTAATGTCAAAATAACAGGTTTTTAATAAATGCATATAAAAATGGATTCGACAACTATAACAAAAAAGTCATTTTTAAATTTTTGTTTGATTGTTTCGTGTAATTTCCGAAACGGTTGCACCGATTTTGACAGGACTTTCACTAGTCGACAAAAAGTAACTTACGCTAATTTTATTTTAGAAAAAGAATAGGATTCCACGCAAATAAAAAAAAAACGGATTACGGGGAATTAATTCAGGCGCTTAAATGGCTTACGCTGAGTAAAACACAAGAGATATAATATCAAATTAATATACGACATAATTGTAGTAGGTAATTAAAAAGACATATATAAATTCAACAAGAGTTTATGTCTACCTTCTAAGGATCACCTACAATATGCATATAACCGAGAGCGGGAGTAGCACGATTCACGTGTACGCCCGATCGACAGAATTCTGTACTCCATGTAAACGAAGTTGCGGGATCAGTTAGTTATGTATATAATATCAACCCTTCTGTATAAACCGCATTAAAATCCGTTGTGTAGTTAGACAGACAGACGGCGAGACGCGACACTACTTAATATACATATATTGTTGGATATATAAAAATTACTCATCAGTTTTGATGAAGCTCAGGGTCAGGATACTTGGATTCCACCAGATTCACAGAAGAGGCGGTTGAAATAGGAACGAGTTGAGGGGTGAAAGGAGCACCAAAGTGGTTGGCAACTACGATCCACCAATCAAATCAGCCCATTTAACGTGTATGTTTTGTTCCGTTATATACAGACTTTGACTGTACATATATATTGGTGATATTAATGTTGTATTGATTGATTGATGATGACGTATTAGTACAGGAATCCGGTCTTTTTAACACTATTATGTATTTCCCTCGTCACGCTGATTTCGGTAAGTGATGCTACGAATAGCTCATTAATACGGGCTTTTTGAGAACGCAAGTCAAGTATTACTTATAATTGTTTTACCTAATAAATATACAAAAGAAAATGAAAAAAATCTTTAAACGAATATTGATTATTCAAACGAAAACTTGTTTACCACGAAAACAGATCTTACCTTGATTGACATTGCTAGGATTAAAGTTTAAAGTCAGAGGTGATCAGAGACCTTACCTAGGGCACAATTTACGTTAACTCCTTTAACATTAAATGACCCACGAAGAGGCGCTTTTGAAGGTGTTGTCTCCGTTAGTGGAAATTTTTATTGGTCAAATATAATTTTACTATATCTATAATTTACGGATCAAAGTATCTAATTATGATATGGGGTTTAGTTAAGGGCTAAATTCCACCCCTGAAAATGCACTTGAGAAAATATGGTAACGCATTTACCAACATGACCCTTTAATAGAACTAGCGATCGCTCTAAGGTCAAAATTCGAACAGTGACTTTTTAATCATAGACTATTTTCTGTTTGACATTTACAGTATTCATAAACAATGAGTATTATCTACATCACTTGCTGTCACTTTTCGTGGAGTGACAATGTCAATATTTTGGGGGGTCTAAGTTTAATGGCACTGGTCGGGTTAGGATTCGAAGTATTAATTTATTTTATTTAATACATGAGTAACAGATATTATAGATAAATTTTAGCTTTCTGCACTCCTTCTCCATATAAACTTTAACCATGTCAAATCTCACAGTCTTCTATGTACGTGATACACTTAAAAAGGGGTACAAAGTTTTTGCTTCACGTATTAATATAATGATGATACCAAAGTTGAACAAGACCGAAAGTTATTAAACACAGTTTCAAAATTACCAATTAACTTGTGCTTGTCTAATTTAGACTTGAATTAATGAAACTTAACTAATGTAATATAACCAATTTATGTTTGTTTATTTTGCTCAAATTTTATGCTGAATTAATATTTTCAAATATGTATGTTTCGTTTTTAGTAGAAAATGTCTCGCCACAAAAAAAATCATTGCAGAGTATGAATCTAAATTACAGTTTAATAACTATATCGAAACTGTTTAAAAGAAATAATCTATGACTATGAATAAAATCCTTCATGACAGTACCATATATAATTTGAGAAAAATATTTGAAAACCCTACTGAACCAACCTAAATGCATTTTGGGAGTTGGTTTTGGTTCGATATAAACTTTACAAGTTTATAGTGTTGAATGTCATTGTAAAATGTTGAATAGATACGCCATTAAGCGCCGGCAGAGGGCAGGTGACTACGGCGAGCACTTTACGAAATATATAGTCTTAAAAGCCCGCTCCGTGCTAATAAGGATGGCAGTTGATGGAACGGAAATTTAATAACTTTACTTCCTACATAAATTAGATATAAAATTCCGCAAATTAGGCGTAGTACTTTTTTAATTTTTTATAAGATTAGCATTGCGGCTACAACCTCATCTGATGTTAAGTGACGATGTGGCTCCAGATGGCGATACGATGAGCCTAATGGGGTAGGAACTGGCTCTCAAGTGCAGCTGCTGGAACACACTTATTGGTGCTTGGCGATAGATTTTCAACTTGAGGGTGATAGCTAGCCAGGTGGGCATTAGAAAATGCTGTACCACAATGATATTGATTTTACATCTTCACAGGTATTTGTTTAGAAATAATTCCATGAGTATTAAAAATAGGATGTCTTTGCAAGTCTGAAAACACACCGGTTTCTAAGCGATTCTATTTATTTACAGTGTACGTCTTGTAAATAATTTCCCTCTGTTCATTTGTATTAACAATATTGTGGTAACCAAGTGTCCTCAATATGGTCTATAAAAACCGCAAAGAATTTCAATAAGTATTTTTAAGTCTTACCGTGAATAGAAATCTTTATTCAAAAGTTTATTCGACTTGAAACAATATGAGATGTCAAGTTGCTGGGAGCTTTATTTTTAATACTTGCATTGTTGATGTTACACTATTATGAATTTATTTGATTTATTTCCTTCAGTGTTGCCAGTTACTTTTAAATTTACTTTTATTGTAATTCAAACTGTTTATTACTTATTAAGTGCTTGTTTTTAAGTAAAGTACAATATTTCCAAGTATATTTAATATCCTTATTTTTTCGGTTTATTAAATTTGGTGAAACCCATTTTATACCTGGCAAGTATAATTAATTATGTAATCCACCAATTATTACTATTTTTTAATTTTCAATAATATGATTAAAAATAGTTACTTCCCAACAAACGCATACAGATGCGCGGGGCACCACTAGAGTTATAAGTTTGTAAATAAACGGCCGTGTGTGAGATTGTCCCCAAATTTTTCAGTGTAATTAATAATTTTTTAATGAAAAATACAAACATTCTTTTTCATAATAAACACGAGTTCTCATTTAAAGAAAATCTCAATAATTATTAGACATCGTTAAGAAAGAGGAAGAAAGAAGGTTTCCGAAATGAAAAAAAAAAAATACCCAGCTAAAAATATTTTTTTTGAATCCCTTTCAATTTTTTTATCTGTTTCCGGCGATACTAATTACCCGGCTTTGCGTCCGAACGCTCGCAAAAAGATTCGAGGCGTTATTTTTTTAAGAGATATTCTTCTGGAGTTTTTCTTTTATAATTTCAAACAAACGTTTTTGGTTTATTTTTATGCTTTTTAAGAGAAATTCAGTAGTTACAATAACTAACTTATAATCCGATAATTTTATAAAATATAACTATCATATATTTTTAACAGTGTATAATTAAGTTTTTATGTTAATGTATCGTAGTTAAAAAAAAAATTGAATTAAGTTTTACCAAATTATTTTTCATAAAGTCTATATGTTTTTCATGAAATTGCTTGCTAAACCTTTTGTTTTATTTATATTTTATATTACAAATATTGAAACCAATGATGTTTTTTGTTTATTACTTATTTAATTAAATTAATTTTATGTAAATTAGTCAACAATATTGTCTCTTGTATTTGTAAATGTAGCATTTACTTCTTTTACATTATAATATATGGATAACCGAGCTTCGCTTGGTATCTTAAAAAACAAAAAAAATTGGCCAAGTGCGAGTCGGACTCGCACACCGAGGGTTCCGTAATTGTACAGCTACATTCACAGACATAATTAGGTAACATCGGCGCGCACAGAGTTTTTAGACAGCGTAGGCAGTAAATTTAAAAAGTTTGTAGAAGAACTATTGCAAAGGCAGGATCCTCCGACCAGACAGGTGTATGTCTGGCGGGCAGCTGCCCAACGGTTGTATTTTTTTTTTTTTTTTTTTTTTTTTTTTTTTTTTTTAACTGACTACACTGTAAGCCTTAGGGGCCCTAAAGCCGCTGCGGCTTTTACAGCTTCACCGGACTTGGGGGCGAGCGCAGAGGGCACTCAGCCGCGAAAGTTTTGTGGACGACTCGCACGAGGGTGCCAAAGTGGCCGGACCTCGGCTCGGGCGGTCGTCGCGTTCGCAAATAGGTCGCGATCTATTCGAATCCCTACACCTACGATTCGAGCTAACTAAATATACACATAGGCACGTTCCCTTCCTCCTGGGAGGAAGGAAGGAACCGTGCGTATGTGTATTCAATAATCGGAATGTTTCTACACTAACTAGCGCTAACTAACTAGCGTAAAAAAAAGAAAAAAAAAGGTCCCTCACAGAACCTATGTACCTGTGTGGTGTGCACGTGTGTATGTTCATACGTGTGTAGTGTTGTATGTAGGTAGCTAAGTGATGCACGTACAGTGTCACTTGTATCGCGCGGGCGGTTGCCTGACCCAAGGTTTTCACACCGAGGAACGGACCTAGGCTTGGGTTACCGCTAGAGAGGGTGGACGTGACGGATGTGCTGGAGCGAAATTGACCGCCCGTCCCAACGGTTGTAGTCGGGTTCTTGTATATATACTCAATTGAAGAGTTAATTTCTATAGCGCGATGTAGGATGCGTCGTATGTGACTTAGATGTCGCTATGTAGATGTCGCTACAAGTTATTAAGTTACCCAAAATTCTACATTTTGGTATTGGTTCGTCGTCTTGTCGATTAAATAATGACGTAAGTAATTCAGTTACCGTAATTGAAACCTCAAATACCCATAGGCCTGTAGCGACATCTACATAGCGACATCTATCGAGCCACATACGACGCATCCTACATCGCACTATAGAAATTAACTCTTTTTTTTTTTTTTTTTTTTTTTTTATTTTATTTTCCAATATACAAAATACATAATACATTATTTTCTAAAATCGCCAAACTGAAAAACAGTTTGTTGGCGAAAAACAAAATGCACTCAATACAGTATTACATAACATTTAAAACATTATTATATTAAATATTTATTTCAAAAAATGGTGTCTAGTATGATGGTCTTTATTCTCTTCTTAAATGTATTTACACTTTCGTAGTCTTCTGTTCTCAACATTTTATTATTATGTATTCTCGGTAATATATACTCTGTTGTTCTTTCTCTGTAAAAGTTACTTGCACCAGGCTCTAGGAATTTTTTTATTGTGGTTGGTCTTAAGTTATTGTGTTTGTTATATACCCTTGGATAGCATATCTAGACAAAGAAGAAAATTTTGCAACTGCTATTAAATAAGATACCTTATCATGTACTGGCAAGATATTACATTTTTTATATAAAATATTATAATTATTATTACAAGACTCCTTTGTCTGTTTATCAACCAAAAGTTTAAGAAACCGTGTCTGTAATGATAAAATTTTGTCTAGGTATGTACGAAATGTACGGCCATATGTACTTAAACCATAGCTTAGTGTAGCATCGACCAGACCATGATACAATATATATAGAATTTTCTTACTGCACACATATTTTAAATGGTTAAATTTATACAATAAACTTCTTAATTTGTTACAAACATTTTCAGTGTGTTTCTTCCAGTTCATGCTACAATCAACTGTTAACCCAAGATACTTGTATTCATTTACAACCTGTATGGCGGGGCAACTGCACATATGCTTATTATTATGAAGGCAATCATATGAATGACCCAAGATATTCAGTGTTTCATCAGGCTTTCGCAAATAAGATGACTGAATGAGCATACATTTGGTTTTTGACACATTCAGTATAATACCATTGTCATGTGCCCATTTTATTTCAATTGAGTAGATATACAAGAACCCGACTACAACCGTAGGGCAGCTGCCCGCCAGACATAACACCCGTCTGGTAGGAGGATCCTCCATTTTCGATGGTTCTTCTACACTGGTGACTCCGAGCATGAACGTCAGCGCAACCTTCTTCGAACAGCTACATCGTGACGTCATTATCACTTCCACAAGCTTTCGAGCAGCGAGTCATACAGCCAGCCAGCATCCACGGCTACTTCGGGTATTCTGACCACCAGCATGAAGCGGACGCGCATTCCTGGTCATCACCCACAGCCTTCTCAGCGACCTTGGTACAGCACACTGCACTTCGGCCGGTCAGCAAGCAGAGACGCACTTCTCTCCTGGTCGACTCAGCAGCCAGTCACTACGCAGCACTGCAACACTCCGACTCACTGGAGCATTCTTGCAGCATCACCCCGACTCACTGGGGCATCACCCCGACTCACTGGGGCAATCACCCCGACTCACTGGGGCAATCACCCCGACTCACTGGGGGCATCACCCCGACTCACTGGGGCATCACCGCAGACAGTTCCGCCTCCCCGTGAACTATGCGGCATCTGGTTCCGACTCACTGGAACATTCCACTGGCCCGGCAAGCATCAGAAGATGTATGGATATAGAAAATGAAACACGTGATCCTGTCTGAAAACTGTGAAAATTTGATCTATAGTTCCTGATAGCTGATAGTTCGACCATGCAGTCGAAGACTGTAAACCACTGATCCTAGGAACGAAATTGGCTTCGAGTGCTGCCACCATAATATAAAGATACTACATGGAAATAGTCTAAAACTATTAAGGTTTTTGTATTCCAATGTTAGTTGAAAAAATTGCGAGAAAAGCCGAAGGATAAAGTAAGTTAAAAATAAATTGGTGATAAAAATAATCAAACGAGATAAGAACGTTCCCGCCGTAGAATTTAATGCAAATCATCCGTTGAACGCAATTAAGCCGGCAACGAAGGTGAGATTGGATTAATTTCATTAAAATATGCTAGAATATTTACATATATTGTGAGATTTTATTTAGCTTTACTGCGTTTAAAAGTATTATACTATCAATGGAAAATAATCGAAAGAAGTGTTTATTTTTATTTTATTTAGAGACTTTGGTCCGAAAAGAATATCTTAGTTCCATCGTAACTTAAACTTAGAATTTACACACTTAACTTATCTTACACTTCGATAAAATCTTGATTTCTTCGGCATAAGATGGTGATCTTAGGCCATATATTCACTTAATATTAGATGCAAATTTGGTCCAATGTAAAATCTAAAAAGTGTAAACAAAAACGTGTATAGAAAGAAATTTTGACCAAGACTGGCTGATACGGATCAAATGAAAACGGCTATGCTTGAGGGACGGTTATAAGAAAGGATTATATTTACAAGCTTTTATTTAACTTGCCTTGTTAGTATGGATCAAATCTTTCAACTGAATTTTAAAACGTTAACCACAATCAATTGGGCTGAGATTTTGTATGCACGGCTAGCTTAGCAATTTTAATATTTAATAAATAGCAAATTTAATAACACGAACTCTTAACGATGGCGGACCAGTTATTTTTACGCATCCCCATGATATGGGTATCAATTGAAAGATTTCACTGAGAAGGACACGAAAATAATATTTATAAAAAAAACTTGTAACACGCAAGATATTTATTTAGTTTCAAATTCCCTTTCTCCTTTTTTATTTGCGGTTTTAAAAGCTTAAAAGAAAAGATAAAGAAAAAACCTTAATATAAAGTATTTTACAATACGTACATTATCCTTTTATCACATAAGTTTACAACGTAATAAATAAATATATTAAAAAAAAACAACAAAAATAAGATAAAGAAATCTGACTTCCTATTGAGAATGAACCAGAGAAACCGCTAGGCGTGAGTTCCTTCATCCCATTTCCGGCGGATAAGGAAGCCGGGCGAATTCCAGTGCGAGATTCTTTGATGTGGTTCCCAGTCGATACGCATTAGGTGAAAATAGATGGGGGAATATACAATATTATGTAATTTTCTTTTGCCTTTTGGGGTATTGAATGTTTTTTGGTAAGATACATGAAAATATCCTTCTTCTTTGTTCTTATACCCACAACTTGGAGTTTGTACCTAATACGTAAACAGAAAGTACAATCTTATCTTAGGCCATTTAAGAGAGGTAACGCAAATGTCTTCAAATGTCTTTGAAGATATTAGTCTCTTTTCGGGGCAGTCCATCTGGTGAAATACTTCAACCCTACAGATGATCGCAGCCAAATAATCCTGTGTTGTGTTCTTGCTGTGAGTAGGGTTTCCAGAGCTCCTTGGGGTAGGGGGGTTTAAGGTCGGCAACGCGCTAATGATCCCATGGTTTTTCCAGCGTACTTATATCCACTGGTCTTCAGGCAGGGAAGGCAGCGAATTGCCATCCACTCCTTAACATTTAGGACATAATAGCGCGAGCACTTCTATTTTGCGTTAGAGCATATTTCTATACAATGGTTATTCTCTTGTATTTCAAGTAAAATAATACTGGGTAAGGAATAGTCAAATTAAAACCGAACGGAGATCACCAAAAAATCGTCTATCCATCTATGGTCGTTACTGTCATCGCGCAAGCCTCTTTTTCTTGTTTTGGTACCGCAAAAAGCACTTGCCAGTGTCAAAGTTTCCAAGCCTTCGTAAAGTTGTCCAATATACAAATCGTGATTTTCTGACAAGATGTATTATCACCCTTTATTTTATAATCCACACCACTTAAACACAATAATCAAACTATATCACGCAAAATACCACCAATATTACATAATACGGTCAAAAACCTAAGTTAATGAATTAAAAATAAAAACGACAACATGTCTCTTCAAGATACTGCTAAAAACTCCGCTGCAAACTTCTTGGCATCACAAAAGAAAGCCACTATGATGGCTTATAGCTATGTGCATGGTGGTTATCCAGTTGGGTACAGATCAGGATCTGGATTAATGGATCTCCAAAGTAAGTCACTATGACGGATCACGGATGCTAGGTATACCTTGTGTATGGTGGTCGCGATCCAGTCTGAAACGACAGTCGTGTCCTATCACTAAAATATTTTGTATAGACAAGACAAATTTAAACAAAAAAGAAATCCAACTTTAATAATTTTGAAGAGTTCCCTGGTGTTAAAGTTGGTGGTCCAATTCCAATCAGACCACCTTTGAGGTATCCTTATAGAACAAAAAAAAAAAATATCCGAATCAGTTCATAAACAAAGAAGATATGGCAGGACATCCATAAAAAAATATACATTCGACTTTAGTACATAATCTCCATCTTTTTTGAAGTCGGTTAAAAAAGGACAACTTGGTTCAAGTAATAATGGCACAATGATAAGACGTTTAGTTATTGTATCATAAGATATGAGTTGAAATTTTACAACGAGCTGGAATCATTATGCATATAAAAAACCAGTTATATTTATTATTGTAATGAAATGCTTGCTTGAAACAATTAAGAAAACAAAACAATCCCAAAAAAAAAATTCTTAATTTATGGATGATTGATTTAAACAGCATAATAAGATGCCATATTAGAAGTCATTAATGCACCTGGAAAACTTTTAAAAGTAGTTAATTATGCCAATCATTTATTCATAGCGATAATCATGTCAAAACTAAGCCAATATACCCTCCCTTCACACAACTTCAGTGTGAATTGCTAATGGAAGGTCTATGTAAATTTACAGGACCTCTTATACTGTGGTCACAAACATACATCACTAAGTTTAATTAGAATCGTAAATATTCATGGATTTAAACCAAGGGATAGCAAATAGGTTCGTCCGTCTGATATACGTGGAGTAGACTTTAGGGATTTCTATAAGCCCTAGTAAAGACAAGACAATATTAATAGATTTAGGCTTATTTTCAGGACAAGATTCTTTGATATTGTTTTTTATATATCTTTCTTGGAGTCTTTACAAGCCATGATTTAGAAGTTCAGAAGAAACAGGGCTATTTGGAAATTTATATCAAGTTAGGCAGCCAGACTGCTGGAATACTTCTATCCTACAGAATAACCTTGCAACGTGTTCCTGTTTAAGTAAGGCTTCTAAAGCTCCCTCGGAGAAGGGATTCAAGGTCGAGAACGCTCTCGTGGTACCTATGGTGTTACAAGCTACCATAGCCGCTTACCATTAGGTGGGCCGTAAGCTTAATTGCCACGTTCTGATGACCTGCAGATGGACCTGATAGATAATTACACATTCAATCAAAAAACTTTCAAACAAAAAAAGTAAGCTAAAATTAATTTATTGGACTTGATTAGGACCTACGATGCCATAAACAAATAGACAGATACATATGTTAAACTTATATCACCCCTATGTTTGCGTCACGGGTTAAAGATTACATGAAACGAAAAAAAAAAACTCGGAAAACATGACTCACAACAAACCCATTATTACTATTATCATCTGTTTTTATCTATCTCATTCAATCTATTTCTCTAAGCCATGCGCGTATCCAATCACTTGCTGACATTATCTTTGGGTCTTTGCCCCATTTGATTAGAGCGTGTCCCACCCTAATATTGAGAGGTTATCCTGACGCGAAATGAACTGACAAAATAAATTTACTCACGTTGGCGCATTGCATTAACGCATCAGATTAACAGCTGTCAAAGTAAGATAGTAGCGAATATCTACAGCCTCTGGTCACTCTTCGTGACATCGCTACTTTGCCAATACTGAAAATATTGCAATAAAATAATATACATATTAAGGTGGCCAAAAGAAAACGATTTTCTTTCTCTCGCAAGAATTTAAATATATTATGTTTAAGAATTCTAACCAAAACTCATCTCGATTAAATAAAAAGAAGGTATTTTAAATATTGACCCTTTTCTCATCATGTATAAGTCTAGGTTTAAAATTATAAGTATTCAGAAACTTTTTAAGTTTATATTTCATGTTATTGACGGCGCTCACGATTTTTTTCGTTATCAAAGTATCTTATTTTATTTGTTTTCGAGTGAACTATAAATGTAAATATTACACATTAATTTTCATTTAGTGCGCATCTCTTTGAGAAATAAAGTCCTTAAAGATAATTATATAAATAAAGCATAAAATGGTAGTTTGTCATTTCAGAATAAATGCTTTTGATTTCTCAGAAGATAATCTAAGCTACATATCATTACACTTTCCATATAGAAAGCCGTAATGGCAAAAATATTATTTAAAATAGTCACAGGCAGCCATAATTACAATCTACGGCCTCTGCATTTTCATCTAAACAACTTTATATATGAATTAAAAAGGTGATTTACTATTATACTAGTGTTATCACTAAAACTATAGCCTACATTAAATATATAATACGAAAGGAAATATCAAAGGATCTACGAAAAGGAAACGGAATCGGTTTCCCTATCCGGAGGAAATGAGCCGCGGTAGCCTATCGCCCAACGACCGGTACGCGCTCTCACGTTTATCTCGAAGCTAAAGTATCTTAAATGTTTTGGATTTTTCGTCAGTATTTTTAATCCTATATTCGAGACTATACCTTTTTTGGGTATAATAAACTGTGGTGGGATAATAAACTGTTATACAGTAATAATGGTTTAATATCTAATAATAATAATAATTTATTGGAACCATAGATCATGTTACAAAAATAAACAAAATGTACGTTATTAGTTACATTAGGGAAGACTGTGTCTGACTGTACAGACTGTACATTCTACAATAAAATGAAAAATACCTACAAGAAAAGTACAATTTTTTTTTTATATTCTTCATCCATGATTAATATTTAGAGTGTGTGTGTGTGTGTGTGTGTGTGTGTGTGTGTAACGAACACTTGTACGTGCGTTAGAATGTGCGTATTTCGAAGAGACAATAAAATTATCTATATTCTAGTCTAAATTTGAAGAGAAAATATTATTAAGATTTAATTATATCTTCAGTTTACTCCTAAGTGTGAGAAGCCAATGAGCGATGCGTATTTTGCATTTACAGTAGGTATATATAGAACTGGACTCAGATAATGAAATGGCCTTCTAACTACAGCGAGACTGGAAAGATCGTTTTTACACACTCTGTCAGTTTTGCATTTCTCATTATATGTTTTTGGATCCAAAGTGAGAACTGAGTTTTTACAGAGGACAGCATTTAGAAGAAAGTTTTGCCTAACTGTGAGAATATGCCACTGTTGTTGGTGTATGTGTGTCTTTGAAGTTAAAACATCTTTAGTATCGCTATGATTTAAAACGTAAAAGCGACACTAAAAAGAGTCAAACACATACATCTATAGGGTTTAGATTGCGAGAGAATGAAATATAATACACTACAATATGACGGTCGTCGCATTATTAGCATAGCAGTGTGACAACGAGATTTTTATGCACTGGTGTATGTACAGAACAAGTGGTCGATAGTTTGAGTCCCGTTGACTTAGAATTTTGAAAGGAGATTTAACTGAAATTGTCACTTCTCCCACGTGTGAGAAGTTCACATTCACACATGCTTTAGGGTTCCGAAGTCAACAAGGACCCTTATAATTTCGCTATATCCTTTGTCTATCTACGGATTAGCTCAGAATTTTTTAGTATCCACTAGAAATTTGTAATTTGGTATGGGTATACATATTTATCACACCGACAAAGAGGTAAAGTAAAATCTTGCAAAAAAAAAAATGTTTGTGGCACCTCCCCTCCACATACACTGGAAATGATTATTTTTTCTCGTCTATTCAATCGTGTGGAGTGTTTTTGGATAGGTCGTTCATAAATATTGCGGGTGTGTGAAAATCATTTTTCGATTGAGAAATCTATTTACGAAATATTAAGCTTTAAATTGCAAATTCTTGTTAGAGTCAAGTGTACCCTCCCCCCGCCCTGCCAGCTAAACGGTTGTTTTTGTATTTGTAAAAAAAATATGGTAGTAGTATATAAAAAGGTGGTAGTATGTATAAAAGAAAAACTATCAGAGGTATGTAGGCTTTAGAAGTTAAAATGATGTAATAGTCTACCAGCTTATAAAATGTACTTGGAGATGTAATTTCGTACAAATTCCACTGTAAATTTCTTAAAGCCCCGTCTCTAAGCCTACATTGTTACGGAAAACTACAGAACCCTACACTACGAGTAGCCCGACATGCACTTGGCAAAGTTATATTTGGGTTTAGTGATGTGGCAACAATTTCACCTGATCTAAAGTGACGATGTAGCTCTTAAGATGATAGCACTCTAAGCCTAGTGGAACTCATTATAAATTAGATTAAGAATTATTTTTACTTCTTTTCCTTGGATTTAAAACACAATTATACCGTTAGATAGTAAGTAAATAATTTATTTGTATTCAGTGAAACAAAATTTTAATAAACTCATTATACTGTTGTTCACTATATTGTGGTCGTACTTACAACATGTCTCTCTAGAGTTCTCTTATAGATTTCTTCCTTTTTATCGCTTGTTGTTTCCAACTGGTAATCTAAAACAGAACTGTCCTGGCTCGGAACACAACTCACTAATATACCAAAATAAAAATAGGTTCGAAATCAATAGGAAGGTCTTGAACTTTACGACATCGTTTAAGAGGGGAAGTGTTCTATTTTTAGATAATTATTTGTTGTGGAAGCCGCAACAGTGGTCGCAACACGTAATAGTGTCTTAGGTGCTGTGTTTGACCGATAATATTCATCGAGTTGACAAATACTGTAGACTCTTAAAATAATTTTCTACAATGCCTTGTACATCGAAATTTTCTACAATTAGAGAAACATAGCAACCTGACATAGACATAATGTTCTAACTGATAAGGTATGTGATATTTGTGTTAACAGAGTTTTCTGATTTCTTTTGTTATGTATTCGGGGATTACGTGATTGAAGTTACA
This sequence comes from Saturnia japonica, assembly GCA_033032175.1. Lineage (NCBI taxonomy): Eukaryota > Metazoa > Arthropoda > Insecta > Lepidoptera > Saturniidae > Saturnia > Saturnia japonica. The sequence continues at coordinate 12,736,374 of CM065327.1, read as the reverse complement.
ATATGTTTTTCTATACCAAAATTATAAAGAGGAAAAATATGATTTTTTGTTTGTTTTTTATTTGTAATGGATAAACTCAAAAACTACTGGACCGATTTTAAAAATTCTAACCGTGAAATCGTGGGGCACAACTAGTTTGTATATACTCCGAAGAAAATTGGAAGAAAAACAAAATTTTCTAGACTTACTGGCTTAAAGAAAGTTTAGTATAACTTTTATATTATAATATTTTAAAAGTAATCTTATTTACTTAAGACCACCTGGGTTCCAAAAACATATATTCCGAGGCTACAGGGGCACAAGCGCAAGCCCATAATGCTCCTGAATGCGTAATATTCAAAGATATAATACGGTCATCTTCTGGAAACTTTGTTCAAAGTCGTGGTGTAATTCATAGAAGAAAGAGAAAACTACGTTTTATATACCAGAAACCTACTGATAGTTTTTTTTTTTTTTTTTTAGAACTGACTACACTGTTAGCCTTAGGGGCCTTATCCTAAAACAGAGCCGCTGCGGCTTTTACAGCTTCACCGGACTTTTTTTTTTTTTTTTTTAGAACTGACTACACTGTTAGCCTTAGGGGTCCTATCGTCAAACAGAGCCGCTGCGGCTTTTACAGCTTCACCGGACTTGGGGGCGAGCGCTTAGGGCACTCAGCCGCGAAAGTTTGTGACGACCCGCACGAGGGTGCCAGAGTGGCCGAACCTCGGCTCGGGCGGTCGTCGCGAATGCGAAAAAGTCGCGATCTGACTAATTCCCTAATCTTAGGAGAATTCGAGCTAACTAATATATACTCATATGCACGTTCCCCTCCTCCTGGGAGGAAGGAGTGGACCATGCGTATGTGTATTTGTTAATCGGAATGGTTTTTCTACACTAACTAGCGCATTAGTCTAACTAGCGCAAAAAAAAGAAAAAAAAAAGGTCCCTTACAGAACCTATGTACCTGTGTGGTGTGCACGTGTGTGTGTTCATACGTGTGTAATGTTGTGTGTGGGTAACTAAGTGTTGCACGTATAGTGTCACTTTGTATCGCGCGGGCGGCTGCCTGACCCAAGGGCTTCACACCGAGGAACGGACCTAGGCTTGGGTTGCCGCTAGAGAGGGTGGGCGTGACGGGTGTGCGGGAGCGAAGTTGACCGCCCGTCCTCTGCGGAGAGAACGGTGGTTACGCGGGCGTGGGCGGTGGCACGCTCTGTTTGGAGAGACGGTGTCGGCGTAGAACGCGTTAGCTTTTTCGGTTTGGTCGGGCGGGTCAGTGAATATATTACGCGGCCGGCGTTTTCTCCGGCAGGCGTTGGGGTCGGGAACATAAGAAGCTGCCGCTTTTATTAAGGGGTTCGCGTGGTTCGACGCGGTGTCGAAATACGAGCGAGAAAGGTGTTTGGCGTATGCATGTATCGAGGGAAGGTCCATATCTCTATGGAGATCCTCCATACGAACAAACCAGGGGGCACCGGTAAGGCGGTGAAGAAACTTGTTCTGTATGGCTTGTAAGCGTTCCCAGTTATAACTTGGCATATGTGCGAACGCAACGCAGCTATATGTCATGATCGGACGGATACACATCTTGTAGAGCGTAAGCTTGTGTCTCGTGGACATTTTGCTTGCAGCACATAACAGAGGATGCAGTCGGGCGAGGGTCCAGGAGGCCCTTTTCCTAACCAGATTGATGTGGCGTATAAAGGAGAGTCTACTGTCTAGGGTTACACCTAGATATTTGGTCGCCTTTTCCCAGGGGATCGGATTACCGAAGAGTTCAAGGGGATTGTCCTTGAGTTTTTGCGGTATCTGTGTGGCGGTTTGGTCGAAGAGCACCGCTGCGCTCTTCGTGGGGTTTATGGCTATTCGCCAGTCGTTAAACCACTTCCCGAGAGTGGTCACGGCTCTTTGGATTCTACATTTGAGGTTTCTCGTTTGCCTTTGAGAGGAGTATATGACTGTATCGTCAGCGTATAAGCCTACTTCAACTTTCTCTTCAAGTTTTGGTAGGTCACTGACGTACAGATTGAAGAGGCTAGGTGCCAGAATGGAACCTTGGGGGACGCCTGAGCGTATGGGATGGGGTGTGGATAGTTCACCTTCCACTCTGTAGCGAAAGGTGCGGTCTTTGAGGTAATCGCGGATGATTTTAACTAATCTATCGGGGACTTCGCGGGAGTACAGCTTGTAGACTAATCCTTCGTGCCAGACCTTATCGAAGGCCTTGGCTACGTCGAAGAAGACTGCCAGTGTGCGACGGGGTATAGATAACTCGGAAAAGTTAAACAAAATGTGCTCCGTGAGGCGGTGCACTTGATGAGTGCAAGAATGTCTAGCACGAAAACCGAATTGCTCAGGCGGGTAGAGGTTTTTCTCCTCTATTACGGATTTGAGACGGTTCAGAAGGATCCGCTCATAGATTTTACCAAGGGTATTTAGAAGACTGATAGGGCGGTAGCTGTCGGGAAGCGACGTGCTCTTGCCGGGCTTGTGAATACCTATGACAATGGCCGTTTTCCAGACGGCTGGAAAATGGCAGTTGGCTATGGCTACATTGAATATGCAGACCAATAGAGCTATGAGGTGATCGGGAAGAAGTTTGAGTACTTCGTTCCTGATACCGTCGGGACCTGGTGACTTTCTAAGCTTAAGGCTTTTGAGAATGGCAGAGATCTCCTCAGAAGTGACTGGGGACAGGGATTCTGATACCGGGAGCTTATTCAGCTCCTCCACGCGGGCTTCGATGTCTCTGACTTGGTCGGTGTTCTTGACGCTGTTCGGGGAGCACTGGCTCTCCAGACAAGCGGCAAGGCACTCCGCCTTGTCGATGATATCGAAAGCGGGTGTAGTGCCGGGACCCCTTTCGAGGGGGGGCATGCGAGGTTGGGCGTCTATTTTAAGGGCGTGGGCTACTTTCCAATAAGTCAGATGTGACGGCCTTAGCCCTTCGACTAGGGTGTCCCATCTGTGACTTTTGAGCTCGGTTATACGGGCTTTAACCGCTCTCTGAAGTGCGCGTAATCGTGCGCGGTTTACATCGGTCGGATAAGAGTCATGCGCACGAGTCGCAGCGTTCTTCTCCGTCATCAACGCTCGCACGTCGGCAGGGAGTACAAAGCGGCGATCGTTCGCCGCTTCGACCTCTCTCGAGGCCTCTCCGATGCCGACTTGGAGGTGGTCAACTAGGGAGTCGATTGCGAGATCTACGTGCGCAACTGACTCTAATACGTCCGGGACCCTAACGAGACTGGGCGAGGACTGCCTATCCGCGAGGTAGTGTTTTAATTTTGCATAGTCAACCATTGTGACTGTAGGAGGGCTGGAGTCATCTAGTTGTCCTAGCTGTAGGATGACCGGGCGATGGTCGGAGTCGAGTTCGTGTATGACCCGAATGAGTCGTACCTGAAGCGCGATATTTTTCAGGAGGGCTATGTCGAGCACTGTCGGTGTACAGTGATCTTGAAAGTGGGTGGGAGTGGGAGGCGCTATGACGTCAAAGTTTAACTCGTCCGACAACCCTTCGAGAATAACCCCATTGCTGGTGTCTCTCCAATTGTTGAAGGACGTGTGTCCACTGTTGAGGTCACCTGCGATAATGACCGATGTGCCGAGCGAGAGTAGCTTCTGTAGGTCAGACCTGAGAGGTACTTTCGTCGGTGAGAGGTACACGGATACGATCGTTATGGACGGATGATCGGTCATTCCTAGTCTACACGCGGATACTTCCATATTGGTAAGTATCGGAGGATCTATCGGCATGCAATACAACGAGCGCTTGTAGTAAATGAGAGTGCCGACCCCTCGGCCGTCGCAGTCATTTCTAACGATGTTATAGTTTGCGATACTCGGATTGCGTTTAGCACGCTTTAAGAGCGTTTCCTGTACTAAGAGAACGTCTATTTGGTGATCTTTAAGATAAGTCGCGACGAGATCACGCTGCGGATATAGGTTCCGCGCATTAAAAAAGGAGATGTTTAAACCTCTCGGCTTGAGTTTAGCCATTGAGAGGCCTGAGGTTGGCGGCTTCGCGATCGAGACGCTGTAACGTCTCTACGAGCCGGGGAAAGGCAGCTATGGTTTCGACGAAACCGTACTGCTCCATATGGGCCTTGTATGCAAGGATTTCGCGTATCTCATGCTCACGAGTGAGCGATAACATAAGGTCATCCATTGTGGTGGCGTGGGACGCTGGAGCGCGTGGTGCTGGGGCGCGGGGCGCTGGAGCGCGGGGCGCAGGGATGTCCATAGCCATAAGGGGCTGCGGTTTGGGGGCCCATGCGTTCTGAGTCGAACGCACGGGTTTGGGCTGCACCTGGGGTGCGGGGGGGCCTACGGTCGCCTGAGTGCGGCGGGGGGCAGGGAGGGACGGAAAGACCTCTGGATTGAGCAGAGGTTGCTGCGCCCGGGACCCTGAGGCGGGGGGTGCCCGCTGAGGGACAGCCTGCCCAGGGCGGCGGGGGTGCATGGTGTGCGGGGCCTTGGGGCATCCGCGATAGTTCGCAGGATGTCCCTCCTCCCTGCATAGTACGCAGCTCGGGGGGGTGTTAGAGTCACGATGACGCGTGCACTCCCTGGTTGGGTGGTCTTCGAGGCACTTAACGCACCTCGGACGAAGGAAGCAGTTGCGGGCAGAGTGTCCGTACAACTGGCAGTTGTGGCATTGGGAGGGCTTCGAATTTTTGTATGGAGGCTCTACGGTTATTCCGGAGAGCTCGCATACAATTTCTAAGTTAAATATCTTTTTGCCCTCAGGCGTTTTATCTAGGATTAAAACGAGCATTGGAAGGGCTCGTTTCTCTTTATTATACATCCGATGGACCTCTCGGATGGGGAATTTTTGTGCTTCAATGGAGGCAAAGACTTCCTCTGGTGATATTTCGACTGGGATGCGCCGAAGCACAACCCGTAGGACACGCTCCTCTTCGAGGGCGTAAGTGTAGTAGGGAATGTTCCTACTACGGAGGAGGGTGGTCAATCTGCGATGGCAGTTTGACGTGCTCATCGTCAGGGAGATACCTGTCGCGGTATTACGGGCTTTGGTGTAGCCTATTTTCAGTGTTTTGAGCTCATTGGTGAGCTTTGTCCAGACAGTTTTGTCGTGGATAATTATCGGAGGGGGTTTTTGCTTTTTACCGACGACCGGTTCGTCGGTATTCGAGGAGGGTGCGGGGGCGGCAGAGCCGTTCACAGTTTTTGAAGTTTTAGCCGCGTTTTCCTCAACGGGGCTATCACGGGGCGCGCGTTTGCGGGATTTGACGACCGTGAATTCGTCATTTTCCGCGGTAGGTTCGGTCGGGATTAGGACCGGTTCTTGGAAGTGGAGTGAGAGTTCCATTTCCGAGGAGGGGGTTGGACTTAATGGGGCATCCATATCTGTTTCGGCTGGAAGGGCCGAAAAAGAGTTGGACACCGGTGTTGATTTTGTTGCCGCGGGGGCAACGGGTTTAGTGGGGCGGCCATAGGGACCGGGGGTAAAAGATCGCTGTTGCGATTTTGCTCGGGACTTAGGGGCGTGGCTCGCGCTTGCGAGGTTAGTGGGGTGGGGGTACTCGGTCGCGGGGACCGAGGCGGGTCGCGTGAAGCCGGGTGGCGCGGCGGCGGGTGAGATCGCGGCGGAGGTGGAGGGGATGGCGTGCGCGGTAACGGCGCTCTGGTTGGCTGACGGCGGACGTAGCGAGTCCGCCATCTGTGACCTACTTCTATACTCATTGCTGAGCTCGGGCATGTGAAGAGACATAAAATTAACTAGGCGCTGGTTTTCGGCTTCCAGCTGCCTAAAACGGATTTCTAGTTCCGCGAGTTTTGATTCGGCCATCGCGGTGGCTGTTTGGAGGACGGGGGAAGTGAATTTATTCACCTCCCTGCCTGGAGGGCAGGGGGGTACGCCGAATGAATTTAACGGGCTATCCGAGCCCGGAGCAATGAGACCTGTGTGTCACGGTGTAATGAAACACAGGAGAAGGACCTATCGTTTCCCTAGGGGAGTCCCTAGCAGTCTTGTGGCAGAGGACGCAGGCCGGTATATACCGTGGCTCCGCCCAAACAACCACAAGGATGGATGGTAAGGATAGGTAGGGTTGGGTAGGAGACACCTGGGGCTTAACTATGCAAAAAGGCAAAGGCTAAGATTCCCAGGCCCGTCCGAGTTATCGTTTACCTCAGAAGGAAGTAACCGGAGAGCGCTCGGGTCACGCCCCGTTCGTCTTCGTTAGCACCGTTAGGTATCCGACGAACGACCACTAAACCGTGGATTTGCGTGTCTTTTGAAACAGGATTTCGCGCTGAAAAGCGCGTTTATTATCGTACTGAAAAGTACGGTTTTTTCGTGTGCACCGAAGTGCTACACGAAATGTGCGAGCGAGACGGCGCTATGCGCGCAACGAGTACCTAGATACTCGCTACACAACAATAACACCGACCTCGCTATAACACGCGGTATGAATAGCTTAATAACTAGCTTAAAACTGTGTGCTTTGAACCGGCAGGCCTAGGACCGGGTCCGTTGATCAAAACAAACAAGTCGTACACTAGTACAAGCAGAGCGCGAATGAAATGGCTTAAAAAACTAGCTTTACACTGTGTACTCTGAACCGGCAGGCCTAGGACCGGGTCCGTGGATCAGAGCAAACAAGTTTAACACTAATTTAAGCAGAATGCGATAATTCGGAAAGCGATCGAGAGCGCGAGCGGACACGTCCGTTCACGTCAGCGGTCGAAATCGGAATCCACCTACTGATAGCCATCTATAGATGAACTATCGTAAATTTGTACTTACAACTATTTACGGGGCACTCACTTTTTGAATCTGGGCAGCCAATTACGAGCAAGGTCAGACAAATACAAGTTTGTTTCGTAAATGGTTATGAAGAACATGATGAACGGACGTTTTTAAAGAAATCATGAAGTGCTATGTGGTGCTTTTTGTTATGATATTTTGGCTGCATTTCATGTGATGATAGTTTAGTTCTTGTGCACAAGTGAACGTTTATTTTAAGTTGCCACAAAAACTCTTTTGACAGTTTTATTATGGGATCCGTCACATTTTGTTATAGCTATGTTTGAAGATTACAGTCACGGAGTTATATCTCGGTAACGGGAATAATATAATAATTAGAAAACAAATGTTTATATGTGTGTCAACTCCAACGCACGACTGGAATTTACTCCTTAAGTACAATTATCTTTGAATCATAGATGTAGTTATTATACTACATCTACGCTTTGAATATGCAATAAGCAAAGATGTGATTGGTTGATTGGCCGACCGAGCGACCATCACCGTCACTGTCGCTGTACTTTACTGTACTGATTAATGTATGTATTATATACACATGCATGATTTCAGTGCAGTGAGGGAACATTTTTTCTTCTTTAATTTAAGAGCTTAGATCTTGTCGGCCGAGCTGTTGCCACTGTTTCCTATCCTCTGTCTTTCTTTTACCTCTTGATAATGACTCCCACTTTATCCTTTACCTATTGGAAAAAGTTTCGTCTTCTTCCTAGACTTTGCTCTTTTACCTTACCTTCAATTTTTACTATCAAAATTGTTTGAAAGAACTTGTCGTAACCTATCAAATGTCCAATCATATTTTCTCTTCTGTTATCTATGTTTCTCAATAACTGTTTTTCCTCTTAACATCATTCAACAATTCTTAACACTTCCTCACGCTTAACCCTTTCTGTCCAACTGATTTTCATCACCCTCTTCCAACACCACATCTCGAAGGCAGCCTGTGCTGGTTGATGTTCATAATTGCCATAAAATAATAAATATGGCTGTTCAGCCATAAAAAATACATTTGAATTGATAATCTCCTTTGTTGAAGACGGTTAAAAAGAAGAAGAAGTAGTAGTAAATATTGGTGACGTAACAGTAATTCATGACTTGGTCCATCGTCTTATTGACATAGTGAATACAATAGCGTAAGTTTTCGTCATATACCTACTGTCGCAGAATGTGCCCGGGTTCCAAGCGCTCGTCAAACTTATAGACGTTCCACTACTTACTCATGAGTTATCTTGCTAACTAGTTTAGTTTTAGATATCTTGATAAATTACGTTTACTCGTCAGAATCTCCCTTCTCAGCAACTTGTAATTTTTATTATTTGCTTTGGGAAAATAATAACGCTATGACTGAAAGCAATCAAACCAAAACAAATGATAGGCTGTTTGTGAAGTTTATGAAGAAAATAATACGTCCAATATAAATCATTATAATTGGATGTAAACATAAATAAGATCAACTACAACAACAATACCAGATAAGGGAGATAGGGCAAAGATAAATTTCTTTGGAGTTCTCTGTCTACTTGGAACAGCCCGACTGGTGGAATACCTCCAAAGTACAAAAGGCCGCAGCTAAATAACCTTGTATGTTCCTTCGGCGTGTAGGGTTTCCAGAGCTTCTTGGTGTAGGTGGGTTCAAGATCAGTAATGCGCTAGTGATAAGTTTGGAGTTGCAGGCGATCATAGGCTAAGGTAGCCGTTTACATTCAGGCAGGCCGTATGCTTGTTTGCCATCTTTGTAGTATATAAATAATTACCAACATGTAATTTTTTCACTGTTAGGTACTGAAACTAAGGGAAAGTACGAGCGAGATTATAACGTTACCCCACCAAGTATTGGCGATTCAAACACCATGAAATCAAGTGTTCTGTATTTTTAAACCGTGGTACTACAAGAGCATATTTCAAGAGTTTAGGTGTTTCCTCACGATGTTACCCTCGCCGTCAGCCGACAATTTTACCAATTTGAATTAGTAAATGTACGCGAGTCCCAAAAAATTTGTTGATACATGCTGGAGTTTTGACCTATGAACATCAAATAAAAAAAATATTCGACCAACATCACTCATTTAGATGGAACCTATTTAATGTAATCATAATATCGCAATTGAAGTTTGATGTTTACTTTAGACAAAAAAAGGAGTTTAGAATTTATTCCAACTTTACACGCTACCACTGTGCAATCATTTTGTTACACAAAATAATAAATTTTACTTAGCCTATAGTTGTATTTTATTATAATTAAAGATACAACTTTTTCCATACTTTTTTTAAATATACCACGATTGTTACTAAAGGTTTAGATTTAAATAAAAAGTTATTTCGGTTTTCTAACGTCGAGTTATTTTAATGTACTTACACGGTTCGTTTAACAAGGGTGCCTCAACCCGCACATTATAAAATTATCCATAAACCTTGTAGATATAAATACCTATTTATAAGTTTAAAAATGAGGTATAAATATAATCGAAAAGTTTTTTGTTATTCATTGAATAATGTAATCGTCCATAGTGAGCGATAGTTCTTCAACTAGTTTGCTCGTGTTTGAAAGTAATTGTCTAATTTCTTGAAGTTGACCTTATCGCTCAATGTTGTCGCTGCAAAATAGTTTAGCAAATTGCCGCTTGTTGTCTTTGCCATAAATTGCTCAATATTTTGTCACGTCACACTAGGCCAATATTAGTCATAATTGTGAAATTTTCATTGTCCTTAAGCAATGCTTGTATTATAGTAGCAAAACAAGTGATATACATTTATTTAACACCCAGACATGTAAATGACAATAATTGTCAACGTTTATCGTACAAAAAACAGTAATTTGCGGTGATCGAACCCGATAAGAAGAATGCTCTTAAGTTATGTCCCACAAACATTAAATACACATATTCTCTGTACAAAGTATTAAACTATAAAGATTTATTTTCTGTTAACTTTTTCACCGTTCTTAGGGGAAAAAGCAACCTATCCGCAAGAAACAACAACTCTAAGTTCACTGTATGAAGTATCTGCCAGCACTGGAATGACATTGGATTTAAAAGTTGTCCGCTAATCCAGTTACTGGACTGGATCTCTCACCGGATCCAGTGCATTTCAGTGATTATTTAGAATATCCCAGTCTCAATCTAGCAATGGATTCGATCAGTGGACTGGAATAATGCAAACCGAGCATAAATTTAATGAAATAGATTGATTATTCGGCATGCTCAAATACATTGCATTAACTACATTTTTTTATTTATTTTATAAATTACAAATAAAAAATTCTGCTAAAACAGTAAGATAACAGAATGGTAATAATGAAAGCCATTTAAAAGTTTTCACAACAATCTGTTCTGTTTGTTCCGCGTAATGTCCAAAACGGTTGGACCAATTTTGACGGGATATTCACTAGCAGTTATCTGATGTTATAAGGAGTAACATAGGCTACTTTTTTTTAGAAAAATAATTAAGGTTCTAGACAAATAAAAAAATATTGGTCATGGTGAATCAACTCGGGCACTTAAATAGCCTATGCTGAGTAAACCATAAGATATATATCAAATTAATAAGACCCACAAATAAGGCAGTAAGGGTGTAATTACGTTTCATTTGCGTGCCCGATCAACGGCATTGTGTAGTCCACACGAGGGCAGCCACAGACCAGTTACTTCATAATACAAATATGACTTATTGAACACTTTCCTCAATTCCGATTACCTATATGAAATCATATTGCATTATTATCCGGCTTTGGATACTCTTTATGTACTTAATGACCTCTTCATTCACTAAGAGAGCAATTAACGTGTTCCTAACTCGACCCTCGCTTTGTGTGGAGAAATTACTTGAAGGTTATTTGGATTATAATTGCTTGTTGGTTAGGACCTTAAAAATAAATTGGGCCTTTCATGTTAGCGATAAAAATAGCCCTTGAGTTTTACAGTGTGTGGGCTACAGTTTCTAATTTTAACATGATAGGGTCTAATATATTCAAATTAAGATATGTTAAGGTAAAAATTTTCTTGGAACTTATTTCGACTGGTATTTCGATTATTTCAGCTCGACTGGTGGAATACCTCCACCTTACAGAAGACTGCAGATAAATAACCTTGCGTTGTGTTCCTGCGGTAAGCAGGGTTTCCAGAGGTCCTTGAGGTAGGGATGTTCAAGGTCGACAACGTGCTAATGATACGCATGATATGATAAGCGTATAATTAGGAGGTCGGTATGCTTATTTGCCACCTTTGTAAAAAAAAAGTTCATTGATATTTTTCTCTCGATGGTTACCGTTGCAATTACTCTCCCTCTCTCTCTCTATCTCCTGTACAATTATAATTCGCATCTGATAGTGGGGTCTACCTTCCTCGTACTTCGCTTCCATTTCTCTCTATCAGACGTATCGTCTTCAGTATCATTGCAGAAACTTAGATCTTTTTTTACCACATCTGGCCATTTAATTTTCGGTCATTCTTTGGGTCTCAACCCCGACATGTTCAGATTGGTCACTATATTTCCGATATTATCTGGAGATCTTCTCTTGACGTACCCAAACCAGCGTAGCTGTGTCAACGGAGTTAAATTTATTTGTCGCCATCGACGCATTCTTGTAGTTTACCTTTACCGCTTTGTTCTCACTTCCCATATGTGCCTTTAGCTTAACAGACTACTTCACTTTCATGGTTACTTCTCCGCTGCCTAGAGACGTAGCAAGGAGTTATATAGCTAACAACCTTTCTCAAAAAAATGACTATAAAATGCACAAACAGTTATTCAAATGCAACTGCTAGTTCCGGAGATTAGCGCAAACAAACCAACAAACAAACCCTTGTAAATAAAGATGAGGTTTAATTCTGCAACCAAGCAGTACAAATACAAACAGACATGTTCGCTCATGACACAACGTTAAAAAATATTATGGTGAAAGCAAGTCAATTTAGGTTTAGATTTTTTTTTAACAAACGAGAGTCATAAATGTTATCACCAGTGACAGGAAAATAGAGGTGTAATAAGTGAGCGTGGTCTATACATTTTATGACAAGAGTGTTAAGTATGAAAGTGGACAGATATAGGAGTAGAGAAAGATCGAAAAAGGTGTGGATGGATTGTGGGAATAATTATATGCGTGCAAAAGTTATGAATACATGGCAGTTAAAAGGTGAGAATGGAAGTGAAAAACATGTTGTGCCGACCCTACTTAATTTGATAAGAAAATATCATGCATTAAGATATATGATAAAGCAAGAAAATACTGTAAACCCGCATAATTTGAGTTATAGACGCTTTTACATAAAGCTCTTTTATATTAGCATGACCATCTGATTGGTGCGTATTATCCCATACTGGTGCAATTCATTTGTATTTGCATTCATGCATTTTCATAAATCTAAATCTAAATATAAAACCTAAGGTCAATATTTTTGTAGAACAGTATATTAGGCCCTTACATATGAAATTGGCGTTTTGTACGTGAGGAATATAAAATCAAATTTCTTTTTGTAAAATTTATTTAATTAATCAAAGTATGCACCGTTGTTATCTATGCACTTTAGTAACCTCTTAGGTAGTTCATTGATCCCTTTACTAAAAAACCATGGGGGCGAGAATCAATAAACTCTTTGAAGGCGGTTTGGGCTGCCGCATCAGAGTTGAATTTTTTTCCTTGTAAGAAGTTGTCCAAATTCCGGAAAAAATGGTAATCTGTTGGAGCAAGGTCCGGGGAGGTCGGTGGATGTCGCAGACATTCCAATTGTAGCTCATCTAACTTAGTGGTTGTTTGTTGTGCAGTGTGTGGTCTTGCGTTGTCATGAAGCAGCGGTGGCCTAGAGCGATTAACCAATCTCGGTTGTTTAGCAGCTAGTTCTTCGTTCATGGTTTTCAGTTGCTGACAATAGATATCTGCCGTAAGTTTGGCTAGATTTTAGAAAGCTGTAGTGAACGACACCGGCGCTAGTCCACCAAACACTCACAAGTTACTTTTTCTGAGTCAATTCAGGTTCAGTCAATTCAGGTTCAGCCATTGCGACGAGCGCTTCCGATTATCGTACAGTATCCACTTTTCACCACATGTAATGATTCGATATAGAATCCATTCATTATTGTGCCGGTTGAGCAAAGTAACACAGCAGTTGACGCGTGTTTGCAAGTTCGATTCACTCAATTCATGAGGTACCCATCGTTCAAGTTTTTTTACTTTCCCGATTTGCTTCAAGTGGATTTATACAGTTTTCTCACTTACTGATGCCTGTAGCTATCTCTGAAGTGCTTTGTGATAGATCCGCTTCCACAATAGCCTTTAATTCTTCATTTTACACTTTGGTCTCCGGCAGTCCACGGGGTTGGTTCTGAAGGTCGAAATTTCCATAACGAAAACGTTGAAACTAAAAACGTACCGTGCTTTCTCTTGAGACACCAGCGCCGTACACATCATTAATCCTTCGAGCTGTTTCTGCAGCCACGGTGCCACGGTAGAACTCGTACTCGTAAATATACCAATATTTCATGTTTTCCATTGTGCGGTAATAAGCGACGCCAAAGAAAAAAATAATGATTAAAAAACGAATGAAGGACTGTTTTTAAATCTCAAATGTACCAGCTAAATGAATTTATAAATTTGAATTTGGAATTCTTAACCAAAGAGGAGATATTTCAGATCAAAGTGATCAGTACGACAAAACACTAATTTCATATGTAAGGAGCTAAATTTACGTACGATTAACCAATACGCCAGCGCACGCAGATAAAGGATTTCGGGAGGACTTCCGCTTCTGACTTACTTAATAAACATCAATATTTAAGGCGATTTGAGAGTTGTAACCTTATGTTAGATAGTCATATTTCTCGTGAATCTGGCTATCACAAACAAAAATATTTTTTCAAATCCGACTGGTACGTCCAGGGATTAGCGTATTTAAACAATCAAATGAAAAAAAATCCGCTTTATTATATTATATTATTATTAGTACTAGTATATATTAGTTTCTGGTCTAGAATAAGTGCCCAATTATTATATTAAGCAACTAAATTGCTACAGCAAAAGTTTACTCAGGGACTCGGCCGGCCATATCGGCTTAATTGATTAATGAGCGGGTAAATGGCCCTTGGTGATGTGTACGTATGGCGCTGCTGTTTATATTTAGTGATGTGTTAAAATGATTCTGGTTTTTAGTTAACTTTAACCTTCAGAAGGTGGAGGAAAATGGTGTTAGTGAAAATATACTATTTGCAAATATTTCATAAAATACTTAGCGACATGCTAGCATCGGAGAAACCAGACTGTACGCTTGTTTGCCACCTTAGTTATATATATATAAAAAACAGTGGTTCCCGAGAACTGAAACTGGATATGCTATATGAAGAGCTTTTAACTATATGCATGGTGGTCGCGACCATTTCGAGTTTTACAGCCTTACCGTCCACGGCACGGCATCAGGCACGGGTACAATGGCGGTGGCGTGGTGGAGAATAGATTGAATAATTTAATACGGATGAAACCGTAGGACGTCGCTAGTTAAATAATATAACCTTAGGTTCGCTTAATTTTGGGTCTCGCTATGACAATTTTTAGGACCAGAAGAAAATCCATTCCAAATAATGCGCTGGAAAAAAAATTAAAGGTCATTAATTAACTAGCTATGGACTAACTGCCAATCAATGTTTAGACGTTTATTGCGTGTCCGTTTGAACATTACCAATATTTCTCTATAACCCTTCAAAGTTAATTGATTAATTGACGAAAATGTTGTTCAGTCTAGACACATTATTAATACCTAGTGAAATGTTCGTACATTTAATAGTAATAACATAAAAAATAGGTTATGACTGTAATGTTCTCATAATATTTCTTAATATTATTACGTATGTTATATCTAGCTATTTTCTCATAAACGGCTTTAAAGATCTGGATGAAATGCGTATAGATAATATTTAATTAACAAGTATATCTAGAATGTTTTTAAGACACTGAGCAAAAGCACTCAGATATTGTAATGTTATGTGTTGTTATTTGCGTATACAAATTACATAGCATAATATTAGTTGGCTTGGTTGGGAGGGTATCGTGGGCAGTCAAGGTCAGCGCTGATGTGCATAATCTTAAACCTACACCGTGGTCGCAATGCTAAGATGTTTGTCTCGTCTTTTAATTTAAATAATGTCATAAGATCCTATTTTTCAAATAGTATTCAATATGTAAGATTTGGTTATTAGTAATAAATCTAGAGCTAGGAATTTAATAGTAAAAGTGCCGATGCTCTCCAGGTTCGTCTAGCATCTGCTCTCGATAGAGGGTTGGCTCTCGAATGCGTCAAAATACATCAAAATGTTGTTACTGTTCAGCTAATGATTTTTTACATAAAAATGGTATCTAGCCATTTCCAGTTATGACAGAAATAGAGCTTTTTCTAATTCCCGCCTGGCTAGCCATCGCCCTCAAGTTGGTAATCTGTCACCAAACACCAATAGATGTGTTCCGGCAGCTGCACTTGAGAGCCAGTCTTCCACTATGCTTAGCGTGTTACCATCTTGGGCCATTGTGTTACTTAAAATCCTCTATACCAATATCTTTAACAGTGAAAGAAGATCTAGAGCTAGGGTTTTATCAGTAAGTGCTGATTCTCTCGAGGTTAGTCTAACATTAGCTCTTCAAAGGGGGTTGGCTCTCGATTGCGTCAAAATGCATAAAAAGGTTCTAACTACTCATCTTCAGATTGTTTGCCTCAAGCTGGTATCTAGGTATTTCATATATTTAACATCTTATTTTGATTTTGTTGTGTTGCGTTTCAATTCAGTGCGGCTCGTGAAATAAAAAAGCGGTATGTAGTGACAGAAATTTATAATGCTTTTTTTATTACCACGGAGTGAATTGACAATCACTAATGTCAATCTTAAAAATAATGTTGTCACATACATTTTTTAGTGTTTTACTACCGTATATTTTACGATATAATTATTGGAATAGCAAAATTTACAATACTGAATTGAGATTTTTTATTTATTAATTTTAATATTTTGTGATAATCGACATATGCCATCACTTACTATTATCATTAAATTACTCGAGAAACTATTATGAATATATTATGGCGAACAACTGCAAAAAAAGGGCGATGTTATTGTGACCCATCGAGGGATGCGAATTTGTCTCCTTCGATCTTCACAGTTGAAGGGTTCAATAATTAAAAAAAAAACTTATCGATGAATATAATAACTCATACGGGTTTACAGACAGTACCGATTCGTGACATTACTATTTTAAAAACACAATAAATCTGCCACTCATGAAGTGGAGTTTTTGGCGGGATCTTAAAGTGACATGTTGTAGTTTTTATAATTTATTTATTAACTTAGGTTTTTTGCCCGTATATTATGTAGTATTGGTGGCATTTTGCGTGATATAGTTTGGTTGTTGTGCATAAGTGAAGTGGTTTATAAATATAAAGCAGAAAACATAAATTTTGCGATATCACAAAATCTCCTTAGATAGTTCTGACAAGAGAGCCACCATTTCGTCAGAAGACCCCACTTTATATATAGCAAAATTTTATGAAGGCTTATAAACATTAATACTTATAACCCCACTTTGTATTTTGGAAATAGTTACGAAGGCTTAAAACATTGACACAGACAAGTGCTTTTTGCGGCGCCAGAACAAGAAGAAGAACACATGAAATGTCATTTTCATTGTCCGTTGCAATAAAAAACGCATTGTAAGTTATTAAAAATCTTATCGCAGTGTTATTGTTATATTAGGATGTTTTCCTTCAACGAAGACTCAAACACGTTCTTTGATGAACAGTCTAACCACGCTATTTCTAAGCCATAACTGCTTTAAAATTCTTTATAGAAATAACGAAGAAAGATTCATTTGTAGCAAAACATTTGAAACCATAGACAATTTAGAAATATTTTTAGAAATACCTGCCAAGTAGCAAAAGTCAAATGCCAGTTACTACAATATTAGTTTATAAAATTAGCAGTGAGCGTATTATGGATTGCCCAAATTACCTTTAATTTACTAGGTATATAATTAATCTCAGAATCGCAACGAGATAAATATAAAACAAATAATGAGATCCATGTCACGGTACTTTATAGTTGATTAGTAGAGTTTATGTGGTGTTACATTTACGAATGGGAATCAATAATGTTGTTCAAACATGTATCGACTTTGATCAACGGAAGCTCATGTTTGCATTCGATTTAAATTCTACTAAGCTATTAGGGTTGGGGTGTTACGATGTCTGTATCGGTAGCGCTTTATCTGTAGTTTCAATCTTTGATTTTGAAATTTTAACGCCTGTTTCATTGGTTCAAAGCCAAGCAAAGAAAATATTTCACTGACATCACTATTAGCTAGACATTTAACTTTCAAAGTTTCTATATAATTTTTCGGTGAACCACAATGTAAAATGATCGTAAGCCTAAAACTAAGTTTAAAACAAAACCCTGAGCACCATCACGTTCAAAGTAAAAAGTTAATTCTTAAAATTAGGCCTTAACAAAAAGCTTCTGAATATCACAGTTCGGAATACCCTATAGGGAACAGATAAGAAAAATCAATATATTAAATAATAGTATATTTTCATGTTGTTAATTCTTTATAGTTTTGAAAACAGTAAACCTGTTGCCAAACTTTATATTGAAAAGTTGGCAGTTAAAGCTGGTATGATATTTCATTATGCTGAATGCATTGCTTTATTAAAACTGAACCCTTTGGAACATGTTACTACTTCCATGATAAAAATAGACGCTAAAAAGTTGCCTCGTAAATCGGTTCTTAAATAATTAAATGCAACCACAAATGCTACCTAAGAACATCTATAAATTAGACGTACTATTGTAGTTGATGGGCGTGTACATGGATGATGATATTAGATATTTCAGCTTATTCTTCTCAAGTAAAATAATAAGCGAAAGAATATTCAAAAAACGGCGCACAATAGCAAAAATATCACATAATTTCTTAGTGTACGACAAAAGTGAATATGTTAGCGTCAAAAGCAAGAGAGGTAAAATATTATATATTTTGAAATACATAATTTACTTAAAGAGCTTTCTTAAAGTTTCTTTACTACCCTGCAGAATATTATCCAACCACGTGGCGTATCAGATACAGAACAAGAGATAGCACATTAAATCAAATAGCGCAGTTGATCATTCCGCCATTTTAAGCGTTTGAACTACTTGTCATCAAAGTTACAAGAAACTACTTCCGGAGAAGCCTCCATTTGTTCTTTTCCCATCTATTTCTCTTCCAGCATGGCTTCTTGTTTGTCTCTTCCTTTTCACTTTGTCCTCGACAGCGTGTTCAGAATTTTCTCCCTCACAACCTCACACCGCACTTTCTCAGTTTCTTTTGTCTTATTCCATTTGCCCATTATTTTATTTTACTTAAGGCTATGTCGATACATAATTATACAACACTAAAATTAATTTATAACTGGACTAAATTAAAACAAGTTTAAATCGATTTCAACTAACAGAAAATAATAATCAAAACTTTTTGTTATGTCGATAAACACGATTCTTCTCTATCTGGTATTAAAGGATTTCAGAGTACATAAAAATACACTGGAGTAAATTAAATACTTAGTTACATTAATTTAATCATTTGAATGTAAAATTTAGTGTTATAAAAGGGCCTAATTGTTTAGAGCAAAGAAGTTGACAATAACGAGAGCTAATAATCTTTAAAGTGGAGCATGTAATGAGTTGTATCTAGTTAATGTTTACTTTAATTATAAGTGTAAGATTTATTTAATTTCAAAGAGTTTACAAATTACAACGCGTATCGATTACACACGCTTCGAAATTTCATTTACATAAAAAACACATCGTATATTTCCAACGAACGTGCTTTTCAAAATGGAAAACTGTTCTCTTTCATCATGAAATACGAGGCCGTGCCACCGGATTTAATTTGAATCCATTCAAATAGATTTTTCAGTATTGCATTGGCACTAAGCCTACTAGTTTTAGGACTTTTGGAGTCCTTGCAGTTTGGAGACTTTTATGAGTTTTTAATTTTATCAATATATCTAGAGATACAAATTTAATTATCATATGTAAGGATATACTTCATAACTAAGTCTTTATTTTCGATGGGTGTTCTCAGATTACTTACTAGCATCTTCAGTATATGTTGATTGATTATTCCTCCAACATACGTTAATGCCTTTTATAGTTCTTCCCAAAAAAAAAATCAAACTATAAGGCTATTTTCAAATGAATATAAAATTTGGAACAAATGCACCCAACCTCCAATTTCCAATGCAGCAAAATATAAAATTAGTCTACCTCAAAATATAATGTCTGAAACCTTTTACTATAAAACTTGATATAAACCAGTCGAATACTTTAATCTTTTCAAATGTATTGGGATTGTCGCTACTTCGTCCACTCTATTACTTCAAAGTAGTAAAAGATATCGGACTTATCGGAGGATCGCAAAGCTATCACAATCCGCTTAGCTACGACCGACTATGCGTATAATCCCTTGATGCCATTCGATGGGACTAAATAATTTTTGCAGTGAAACAATTACTATGATCCGTTTTCGAGCTCCAATAGGAAAGGATATTCTATATAAAATGTTTAATGATTAACCAGATGTTAAAGTAGAAAATAATTGTGAGGTCCATTTAAACACGTCGAATGCTGAAGGCAAATAACCAGTTACCGGTATTCTCACCAAATAAATAATTAACAATAACGCAATTGATTGATTAAACTACTAAATAACCTTTAATGGAACTCTTATAAAAACATTGTCTCATTTAAATATTGTTTTTTTAGGATATAATGCTAAACTAAATCGTACTGTAGAATAATTAAACTTATTATTTTGGTTTAGTGATTTAAAAAAGTTCTTGGCTGCCGAAACAAGAACTTGCCATTTTTACCGATTTACAATAGCACGCCTATTATACCTGAACCGACTAACCGTATGACGAGCAGTTAGTCGTTCTAAATATGTTGCTCCATCCTTCATTTTCTATGAGTATACGAACCAGCAAAGTCAATAAAATTTCGTTTGGCCTATGATGTTGGGCTTGGCCATACAACTCCTTAATCTCCGCATCTGTCAAAACCTTCAAATGTCATCTTCTCTCTAAACGGGTTCCAGAATCTTTCGGAGCACTTTCCTTTCCTCTAACAGGAGGTGACTTTCTTATAACTGAATGAAATAATGGTATAAATAAATTCTATCAATTTAAGGTCAGGCACTATGCTATATTACTAATCATAAGGATACTGTTGGAATATGTCATATTCCAGAGTATGTGTCTAACGACAAACTTTAAAACATTGTCTCTTGGTGTTCCTACTGCATTCAATAACATACCATCACGCCTGTATTCCCCGAAAGGTTAGGCAGAGGTATACTAATGAACCGCCTCAGTTCGCCGAGTATTTTTTAGGTCCCATGTAATAAGGGGTGAGCCTATTGCCATTAATCGGGCACAAAGCCAAACTGCGAGCAGCTACTGAGAATTTCATAGGAAAAACTCAATAACACTTTGCTCGACCTGGGAATCGATTGGAGCTAGTTAAAAAACGTAATAAAATACACGTTTATTTGAAGTGTTGTTTGTAAGAAAGGGACGGTAACTATAAAAATTAGCAACGGTAATCTGTTTAATTACTAGTAATACCGTGGTTGTAGTTTGGTAGTCGTCCTCCCAGATGACTGATGGTGACAAATTACACACTAAATTACATTGTTACATCCACTTCACTAGCCACTACATCATTATAAATAATGTTCAAGTAATTTACTTATTTTATTATTTGATAAAACTCTACAAATAAAGGAATGGATGAATATGTTAAAATACGAATCAATCAAATTATTAATAACTAGCTGTGACCCGCAGTTTCACCCGCATATAATTTAGAAGAAATCACGGACTGATGATATAAATTACTTCAGTATAGACAATATTTTTATAGGGGGTCCAGATGGTCACATCATGGCATTGTACAGATTGTTCGAGCCACTATTACTATAGACGTAGACCCGAGCCGAGTGTTGAATCCATGTATTAATACGTGAAGCAAAATTTTTCCACTCTTTTTTAAACGTATTGCGTGCACGGAAGACTGTGAGATTTGGCATGGTTAAAATTTATATGGAGAAGGAGCGCAGAGAGCTAAAATTTATCTATAATATTTGTTGCTAATATATTAAATAAAATAAATTGATACTGCAAATCCTAACCTGACAATTGCCATTGAACTTAAACCCTCCAAAATATTGACATTGTCACTCAATGAAAAGTGACAGCAAGTGATATAATATTCATTGTTTAGGTTCACACTGCAAATGTCAAACAGAAAATAGTCTATGATTAAAAAGTCGCTGGTTGATTTTCGATCATTTGACGACCGCTATTATTTATTACCACTGTTGAGGATAGAAAAAAGTGGTATTAACTAAAACCAGGTACTATTATTTCTAGTAGCCATGTAGTATATATCAAGCTGACTTCTCTCGTAACCACTCCAATCATTCACTCGAATTGTGACGGGTCGGAAATTTGTCATACACTCGGATTAGTGGAGTAATTATGTTTCACTCGAATGATGGATTGTTCATCTTATTCAATTAATGCCTTGAAATCCGAAGGAAGATTTTTAATGCCCATATTGAAGTTATTAATCTATACTGGAACAGCTTACATTAAGAGTGCCAACGTTTTGATTCAGATACCTTTCGCCATGTGTAATCTTCCACATGACTTCACCATAAGCAGGGTATGTAGATCTTCCAACACTCTTTACGACAATATTGATATCTTTAAGGCTGTTGAGTGATAACAAATGACTTGCAAAGATTAATTTTGTGAGTTAAAAATGGCGAGTTATATTATTATACCACCATAAAAAATACAACGTGGATGAAGTCGCGGGCACAGCTTTGACTGTTAGTATAATAAATGAAGTTAATAAAACTTTTAAAATGATCTAAGCTATATACAGTATACATAGTTATGTATAGATATTTAACTAAGGGCAGAATACTTCAAAGACTATGCCGTTATTGATTTTCATCTGAAAATTGGATTCGAAAATCGAATTATTGTAGAGAGATAGACGTGGATTTTATTTTAAGGGGTGATGCCTTATATTTATCATTTAATACGGCGATAAATTGGGAAAAATCTTATCTATAAAAATAAATAAAATTGAAGTGTTTATTTGTAATACCAGAATAACAGCTTTTAGCTAACTGCATATGAAGTTATATACTTATAACAATAAAACAATTTTTAAAAATGTTGCCTCTCTGTCTGTTTGTTTCGGCTAATCTCCGAAACGGTTAGACCGATTTTGACAGGACTTTCACTATCAGATAGTAGATATTATAAGGATTAGCTGAGGGAACTTTTATTTTAGAAAAAGAATTAGGACGCAGCGTAAATAAAAATCAATTCGGAAAAACGACGAATTTGAGTCGCTTAAATTACTTACGCTCAGGAAATCACAAGAGATATATCAAATTAATGTACTACTTTTGAAAGAGCCAATGTTCCACTGAGTTTACCGTGTTACCATCTTGTGCCACATGGTCACTCATCAGATGAGATCGTAACCGTTTGGCTACCTTTAGAGAATATAACTTTTTTTGCAAAACCTTGCCACAATGACTCGTTTCAAGACATCACGTTAACGGCTCATGTAGTGTAGAGTGAGACCCAAGAGTCCATTTAAAATGTTTCCGACCCGACATCTGATTTCTTCAGACGCAACCGTATACTTAGACCGTTTTGTTTCTAACACTACTTTACTTTACAAGTATATTTATTTCACAAGGCCTACTTCTCATAATAAATGAAGGAAAGAGATAAAACAGAGACCCTATCATTGGTCAGGATTTAGACTTTAAGGGTAGCCCGTCCCTCATAATCCCTAAGGATTGATGAGTGTTAGGCTTCAATGTTTGTTGGAAGTTTCTTTCACTCATTGCTAAGCTTCGGACGAGACAAAAAGTTACGACTGAATAATAATAATAATAAATGGGGACACAAATCTACACACGGAAATATAATTTAATTTCAAGCCTGTATAGAAATAAATAACATACAGACAAGCAACTGTCAGTCGTAGGCGGGTTTCGAACCAGGTCCTTTCGGCTCATAAGTAGGGCTTACTACCACTGGGCGACGAGGGTTGTACTAAAAAAAATGTCTGTTTAAATACATCGCCGGTTTAAAATGTACAAGCGGCAAGCACAATATATCAAAATTTAATGCAGAATACAAAATTTTTTTTATAGATTTTTTATATTATAGTAGTCAAGAAATTTGTTTGTTACATTTATAAAAAATTACTTGCCTTTTATAGCCCATTTATTGATAAAAGTTTTAGCTCATGTACCTTCACGTTACAACCTTTAGATACGAAGCAATAACCTTGAACGTCTGTAGGAAAGTACAGGAAGTGAGAAGAACTATAGAGAATTGCTCGAATTGAAAGCAACTGGATGTTTAAGAGGTGATCTTGAAACGCGACAAATCAAATGAGAATTACTATGACGGGTTTGTCACCAGCCTGAGTACAGAATTTTTACCCTCTCGCTAGATTACTAGGTATACACCAGAACGCGGTAAGAGTAAGTGTGCCATATTAATGGATATTACTACTCATGTATGGTGATCGCAGGACACATTTAAAGGTACAAAGAAAATATATGGACGCTAGAAATAACAAGATGACCAGGAACTACGGGCAAGAGAAACAAAGGTAGACCACGAAAACGGTGGCCTGATGATATAATTGAAATGGCTGGGTCAAACTGAATGAGTATTGCCCAGGATAAAGATAAATGGCATGGGTTAGAGTAGGCTTTTACCCAAAAGGGATCCATATCACTAACATACTAACAATAAATACATTAAGAATAAAAGTTTTATATACTTAACTAATAATACTAACACTAAATTGTATACTAGATATGGGATAAAGAAGCTTTGTTATTGTTATTATTATGGTGGTCACTATCCAGTCGGGAAAAACTGTCGCGTCCTCCTCTTCCTCCAGTCGTTGGTCGTGATCGTTGTTTAAGTCTTTCTAGCTATTTGGAACCTTAGTTGGACCACCTATTTGGGTTGCGTCTCCTGCTTTCCTGTGAAAATACATTTCTTCAAATTGTCGGAGAGCCTACGAGCTATAAGGCTAAAGTATTGCATCACTCTCTGGAGATAGATGCTCGAAAGTCTCTGAGATACCTTTAGCTTCTCGAGAATAGAGACGTTTATCCTTTGCGCCGTCCACAAAATGCGCAATAGGCGCCGCCAGTACCACTTTTCAAACGCGTCGATACGTCGTCGGTCTGCAGCCTTTACGGCTCAGGGTTCAGCGCCATATAGAAAAATTGGAAAGACTAAAGTCCTAATGGTATATTATACAATTTAGTCTTCTTGAGTATGTTTCGATTTTTCCATACTTTCCCTAGCTGGGTCATCGCCGATTTTGCCATTCCAATGCGTCGTGATTCCTCCTGGGCTACCTTTGCACACAAAATCTTGCTCTATATGAAATTCAAGTGCGTGGAGGTATTGTAGGGTGTTAGATCTATCAATGAACATTATTTTGGCTTTGGCTTGATTTATTTTAAGGCCCATTTCCCAACTGTTTGAGTCCAAACGGTTTAACAGTTCTGCCATCTCAAATTCTGACGTTGCTAAAAGGGAAGTGTCATCGGCGTAGCAATGATTCGAGATTGTTAGACCCCCGATAGTTACCCCACCTTCCCAATCCTCGTCCTACAAACCGGCATCTGTTTGTTAATTAACTGACTTTAAAAAAAGAGGGGTTCTCAGCTCGAATGTATACTTTCTTATTAATGTTTAGCTATAACTTCTTTGTTTCTGAACCGATTTCGATAATTCTTTTTTTTAGTGGTCCCATTTTAATTTCTTAGTCATAGGAAATTACACTTCATGAAACACCAGGAAACTCCTCAAAATCATCAAAGTCAGTTGTCTTTTTTGTTAAAAATTACCTTGTTTGTTGATCGTTTTCACCGTATCTCGTGTGGCTGTTATTTTCAACTACCGCAAAACATAGCGAAAGACCATAACACAATCTAATTGATTGATACTAAGAGCATTACAGTTTAATCTGTTCGAAATGCAAACTACACGTATCTCGTTTTATCACATACACGTACAGCCTATATGAGTAAAGTTAGAACTCGTCCGCCATTATTCGGGTGCCAGTGTGTTCGACAAAGTGCCACCCCTTGATCGCTGCGAATTCGTGCGGTTTAATTGCAAATAAGTACACCCCTATAGTTTGTACATCGAGAGCTGTACAATTTCAATGGTACGAAATGATAAAATTAATCTACACTTATATTTTTGCATTGGACCGAAGTGCATATAGCTCGTAGAACGGATGGCTGAAAGAGCCGAATAGAAGACGCAGCTTGGGGGAGCAGGTAGAATGAGGATTGGATGAAGGTTGCAGGAATCAACTGGAAGCAAGCAGCGCAGGACCAGTCATTGTGACGATTTTTCGTGGAGACCTACAATCAGCTGTGACCGTTTTGCGTCTGAAGGAATGGACGTATAGGCTGTCCCCAGGAAAACGTTTTTTTTTAAATTACCTTTTTATATTAAAATATGTTAGTTTAACTTGTTTTAAGAATGCTCACTAAAAATCCTCTAGATTTAAAAAAAAAGGCTGTTAAAGATTAAAACAAACATCCAAATTGATGTTTTTTTCTCATTATGTTGACCTCGACCTATGTCTATGGTTGACATTATAAGTATTCTGAAATTTTAACTTGTTATTTTATTTTATAAAGGTCGTTCAAAGCTTTTTCATTATTAAAGTAGCATATTTTTGATGTTTTCGAGCGATCTGTAAAGGTAAATAGTAATTACCTTTAACTTCCAATACTACCTTTTAAAAGATGTCATTGTCAGGATTGTCGATTGTATCGAGTTTTATGATATAAAAAGAAAAATAAACATAATATTACTTTTAATTATTCTGTATACGAAAGAGTCGCCTAGCTCTGCTACGTGATTACATTGAGGCGGGTCGAAAGGGAAATAACTGGTGCCATCAAAAACAGAAGTCGTTTTGTCAGACGGCACGACACGAGAGTTAATTAAATAATGTTGCTTATTTTATGATTTGTTTGTTTATCACGACGTTTCGGGTTCAATTCACACAACATTATTGTTACCTCCTAAATTATATTATAATATTTTTATCTATTTGAGATTCTGTGGGTAGAAATATAATATGTCGGTAAACGGTAATGATTTCGATATTCTGTTTATCTGTTATTACTTATCGCGCAGCGGCAGAGATTAGACGTGTATTCCAATTTTCAGTATAATTATTATTGTCTTACATTATTATTGTTAGATTTTAAATTAACTAATGATTTGATTCAGAGCATTTATTCACTTCAATTGCATATGTTTTTCATCTCTTTAAAGTGATTGTTACTATAACTGAATTCTCGTATTTCTTCATTTTCAAACTTTCATGTCAATTTTAACATACCGCAATTTCAAAGTGAAAAGTTTTTATATAAATTTCTACGCCCTTTTTAATTACTTAAAATATTGTAGTTTCAAAATCGTTTATTTATTTATACCAGGCATGTCATGGAAATTAGATTTCCTATCTAAATTTGGATAAGAGTATTTAATCGGTTTCGCTTCTGAATAGGGATATAAAATTATTTCGGATATCGGACAGTTTCGGATTATTTCACTTATGGATATAACACTTTATAAAAATTGTATCAAGTAAAAATAAATTAGGCACGAGTATCCATCAACCATAGGTGATAAATATTAACTTTATTTAAGACCAATATTACTTAAATTTTAAGTCACTTTTCGTATTCGACAACGTCCCATTGAATTTTTTTTTGTTATATACTTTGCACATTAACGTTACTGTCCCTGATGGTAAGCACAGCACAATCCAAACACAACGGTGACCATCGAGAGATCTAAATCCATCGGTCATCACCGTTGTCGCCGACTTTATTCCTATATGAAGTTATTGGAAACATTTATATCAGAAAAAGTTACGGAGTTTACCCCTGCCTTTCAAGGATCCATTCGTTGAATCCATTGTTTGAACAACATATTTCTAATTCTTCATATTTTTAGTTTGACATTATCAGCGCTATAAAACGTCTAGACGTTCTATTAGAAAGATCAAATGTTATATAACCAAATAACGTTAGCATTAACCTACCAAATTGAGAATTAACATTTTATTTAAGCATTTACTTTAACGTAACCTTTTTATCGATGCATTTTATAAGGGGAAACTAAATTAAGCCAATCACGGTACAGTATTCAACTACCAATATTGATGCGAACTACGAAACAAACCTGTCCTTAGAGTATTTATGAAAGGTAATTTTTGGACATTTCTCTCGACTTGAGGGCAGCCCGGCTGTCAAAGATTGCTGTCAAAGAAGCTTGTGTTGTGGTTCCTGTGGTGAGAAGGGTTTTCAGAGCTGAGGTAAGTGGGTTCAAGTTCGGCAATGCGCTAATGATATCTATGGTGTTACAACTTTTCCTAGGCTACGGTAGCCGTTTTCCATCAGGCGGTCCATATACCTGCTTGCCACATTAGATTTATATTTAAAAAAAAAATAGTTTTACTGTCTCTTCCTCTCTCTTGAGATTAGTTTTACCTATTAGGGAATATTAGCAAAATTGTCGAAAAATCATGTATCTATGATAAAACGATATTAATTTAAATACATAAATACTACTTTTTTTTTCTAAACGTTGTGAAGTATTAAAAACACAAATGGCATTATAGTTAAAAACAAAAACATTTTTTTTTTAATAATCATTATTGTTTGTACAATTGTTATGTTAAATTAAAAATTTTGCAACAATCATAAGCCTTCATAAGAATGCCTATCTGCGTCATTATTTAATTGTCTGGCAAGTAATTATGTTTTTACGTTCTTTTTTTTTAATTAAACCTTTGAGATTTTAAAATAAATTTATTTCTGCAGATGTTTTATGACTCAAATTATGAGTACGACGTAAACTTTTTTGTCACTATGTTTTCGTTAATTTTAATTCTCAGTCTGTCTGTTATACTTTGACTATTGGCTGTAGATAAATTATGAACAGATAGATGACATTCAACTTATTGAGAAAATGAGATAATAGTATGTTTTCTTTTATTTCTGTTAAATTATAAATTCAAATAAACGATGTGGACTGTATTAAATTATTAGAGAAATATATAGGTACCTACAGTCAGGAGTCAATAAAGTGTTTCGATATGAAAATTAAATTAAATTTAGAAAAGTTAGTTCATCAATTTATATTTATTATATTATTACTAGCTATAATATATACATAATATACAATAATTATACATATTTATCCTCTGAATCGTGAGTTATACTCCAGAGCTCATACAAAAGTCCGATAGATCTATTTTCCCGGTAATTATTTTCTATTTTTCTTTCCATGAAAACCTAGTGCGAGTCATAACGAATATTTTAAAATAAAACATGCCCAAATCGGTCCAGACGTTCTCGAGTGTTGCTATTACCAACGAACAAAATTTCATCTTTATTTATATGTATTTAATTTCATTTCAACTTAATAAATTTAATATGTAGACAAAACATTTAATAAAAGGGTTTATAATAAACCCTAAGCTGTGGATGTAATCTTAAACCATTACTGTGAGTCAACCTTAGGAGATAGATATTATTCTATCGTAGACTTAAAAAAATATTCACTTATTTGCGAAGCTATTTCTTCCAATTCAGTATTAATCTTTATCTAGATAAATATGTGAGTACGTAATATACATTAAAATTGTCTTTTATATTATATGATGTACTTCCGTATTTTTATTTTTTTTGACATGCCTCGTGGCGCAGTGGTAGTAAACGCTACTATTGAGCCGAGAGGTCCGGGTTCGATCCCCGCCCATGAATGACTTTTTTGTGATGAGCATAAATGTCAGTTGTGTGTCTAGGTGTTAAATATCTATATATGTATGTATATCAGCTGTTTAGTTATCATAATACAAGTTTTGCTTAGTTTGGAATTAAATGGCCGTGTGTGAAAAAAAGGATGGAAGAAAAAATTTTTACTGAATACCGTAGTTTCGACGACGTAAAAGATACTATTAATTATCAAGCCAAACTAAAAAAAAAAAAATTGAATTTGGAGATGGGCAATTGACATCAGTTCATTTTCGACTTGGTACCGGGGCGTGAGCGAGATGAAACTTTTATCCACTTTTAACAACAGAGTTTCCGCCTTCCACTGTGATTTCCTATCCCTTTTGTTACAACATGCTGATATTAATATTTGTGATGTTTTCAAATTGCTTTTAGTGAGAGTAAAACGCGTGTATTTATTTATCGTCATTGATAGTATATAGATGTATTGAAGTGACATCTTAAGACACGAAACACCCACAACCTCACCTGCCAAAACAATGTCTCACATAAAAAAAAAAAACATTTATTCATAGTTATTGAAATAACACAGTTAATACATATTACTTCTGCCAAACTGTATCGCAGTTTGTTGGCAGACGTAGCTCCCTTCTACATAATTATTTATTTAGTGTTTTATTTTATTTTTACATTATTTCCAAACTAAGATTTATACGAAAATTTTCAAAAAGACACTTGGTTAGCATTTTTTAAAAGATCTTTTTGTAAATCAGTTACTTCCTATTTCACACGGTATGTTATCAAAAATAGTTGAAATTACCCTGTTATATTACATATTGGATCCTGTTGAATAACAAAAGAGGAAATGGTGATAGAGGGTGGAGGAACTGAACAGCCAGACAAGGTCGCAATTTAAAATGCCCGTCATAGCGATTCGCTTAAATGCATTGCGTTTTGGGATCGGCCGGTAGCGTATCCAATTCCTATTTACGCTGCCCGGTATGAAGGTAGCGACTGCTGATGGATTGTTGATTTCTCACTGGTCGCTCTTATTTTTGTATTATACAAGCCTTACAATCATAAACAGTTTCGCCATTAAAAAAAAACATAAGAATTTATTTTTAATTTTACATCTATGAATATGATACGATACAGTCGATCCTCTCGGTCGGCTAGCATACTTTAAGATAAATTTAAATTTCATTTAATTAAAATTAAAGTAAATAACATGACAAACCATCAGACCTGTATCTCCTAAGGCTTAAGAAGAGGTGTATTAATGTACACGCACAGTTCGCCGTATATGTTTTTAGGTCACATGTAATAGGGGGCAAGCCTATTGCCATTAATCGGGCACAAAGTCAAACTCCGAGCTGCTACTGAGAATTTCATAGAATCACCCAATAACACGTTGCTCGACCAGGAAATCGAACCCATAGACCTCGAGCACAGCAGTCGCGCTTAGGACCACTAGGCTAATGAAGCAGTTGAAAAGAAATTTAATGTTTTATTTATGTCAATACACAACATAGTTGCACATAGTTGTGAATTAACTAATAAGCGCAGAGTTGAGTAAACGATAAGCTAAATCCAAGAATTTATTAATTCATCTCTGCCTACACACTTTTTCTTTTAGCAAATTAAAATAAACAAGCATTCTTTAAGCTGATGAAAAATAAAGAATATTCCAGCAACGTGACATAATCTTATATTATAAAAATTGACATGTGACATTCACACGAAATCGTGCACGAAGTACATTATAAAAAAAAAACTAGTAATAAAAATGTTTTTATACAACTAAATGCGAGAATAACGTTTGAAATACGTTTCTTGAGCATTTCCTTAGTATATATACTTCGAAAAGCGTCATTTGTTCAGTCTGTATGTTAATAAAATAATGGAAATGAATTTATGTTTATTAATTCTTGGAATCCATAAGGAAGGCACTTACGAATGCTACATCTACCACAGGTTCGGAAACTATTTCAGTCACCTAGAAAGTTTGTAAAGTAATTCGATAGAAGTTATAAAATAAATATATAGAGTAAAATTTATATATATATATGTATATACAAGAATTGCTCACTTAATATAATAAGATTGATTACGTATCACCGTGATGATGATATATAGCCTATGTCAGCTTCGATCATAGTCTACCTCTAGCTATCTCCATCGAACTCAGTTGAACAGTTATATCACAAAAAAGAAAAGAAAATTCAGACAATAGTATAGGTACACAACATTTATCATCATAATTATATTAATTACATGAAGCAAAAACTTTCTATCCCTTTTTAAGCGTATTGCGCGCACGGAAGGAAGACTGTGAGATTTGGCATGGTTAAAGTTTATATGGAAAGGAGTACAGAAAGCTAAAATTTATCTATAATATCTGTTACTAATATATTAAATTAAATAAATTAATACTTCGAATCCTAAACAGACCCAGTGCCTTTGAACTTAAACCCCCACAAAATATTGACATTGTCACCCAATGAAAAGTGACAGCAAGTGATGTAGATAATACTCATTGTTTATATGAATACTGCAAATGTCAAACAGAAAATAGTCTATGATTAAAAAGTTGCTGGTCGAATTTCGATCATTGGGCGACCGCTAGTACTTTTAGTTTGGCTTTATATTAAATAAGAGATTTTGTGACTATTTTTTCTGTAATAGATCTGAAATTTTTAAGTGTTTTTTTTTTTGTTAATTTAAATTTTACAGTTTAATATGATTATTATAAACGTTGATTTCATAATTTTAAGTTAAGTTATCTGTTTCTTTTTAAGGAATGTTATTTGCAGTATTTTGGAATAATTATGGAATATCACTCCTTTATCCCTGGAGTACAGTTTTATCGTGTTACTCAGTAATAATTATTTATTAATCTCCACTTCATCAGACCTTTATATGACACTTTAAAAAGTGTTGCAATCTATTTGTAAGCAGAGACGCGGGAAAAAGTTATTACTTTAATGTAAAAAAAATGTGTTCATTTCAACGCGGATATGCGATGGCGCGAATATTACTGAGTTAAAGAGTAATTTTGCGCGTTTTTCGCGACGCATTTCCCGCGCTTTTCATCGTCCGTAGCAAGACTATTAGCAAGCCCCAGGCAGTCGCTCGCCGTACGTTGCGCCGTGCGTGCGTCTGTGTTCGTAAAACGAACGATTTATATTCGTACGAACACTTATTTCTGTCGCAGTGTGACTGAAATTTAAAATAATATATATAATAAAATTAGACGATTTATTTTGTTGATAAGTTCGTTCGATTCGATGAGACAGTGTGATTTTTTTTTCTGTGTGCAGTGTTTAAGTGGACGTGTTGTTAAAAGGAGGTTTTATATCCGAGAAAAATTTTGGTAAGTTTTTATTGTATTAATTTTAACAATTTTTGTTTTTTTTTTTTTTTAATTAGTGACGCGTTATTTTTAATTGTCATTCGCAGTTACAACTTCAATAGTTTCAAGTGCAGATTGATATGTTTATTGAATGCTTTTAATATAATCTACGACGGAGTATTTATGGAAATCTGCCATACAATTTTTATTAAGTTGAAAACAAAAAAAAATTGTCGTGTTTCTCTACTAATAACTACTGCAGTAATTTATATTATTATTACACCAATAAAATTATTTTATTAATTTTAACAATATCGGTTTATAGAATATATTTAATATGTGGATTTTTATGTTTTATTTCTACTTATCTGTTGCAAATACTTTGTAATGTAAATAAATATAATTTTAATGTACTTATAATTTTAGTATTTTTTTTTATGTGTTATACTCGATAAATTTTATATTTGAGAGATTATCATAAAAAATGACGTTTTAATAGTAGGCATATATTATATTATTGTTGCCGTCAAAGGAGAATAAAATTAGATAACTAACAAAATCAGATTTGCGAGAAAACGCCGATTTATTGATTGTTTCGACAAATGCAGCTGCAAGTTATACATACCACAAAATTGATTTTCGGTGTTTCATATTTAACTTTTCGAGTATGTTACTGATGAGACCTCATCTTTTTCTTTATAAGAAGCTATCATTTTTTTTTCAAAAGACGTAACTGCTTGTGTTAAAAAAAAATACATTTTTGAGACGAACTAAGGTATCAGATAGTGGGTGAAATCAAAATACACGTCGTGCTGTAGACTTTATGACAAAACAATAAAGTTTCCCTTTATAGCAAATATATATTCTCACATCCTATTTTGCTTCCAACTGCTGAGTCTTGGTTTTTAGACCTTCACTAGGTCTTCCATGTTGCGTCTTCCGGAGCGTGGCTGCCACTCGAGTACACTTCGGCCCCATTCTACGAGCGATGTGCCCCGCCCACATTCACTTAAGCCAAGCAATTCTGATAACTATGTATTTTATATTATATTTATATATACTAACGATCGCCCAATGATCGAAATTCTACCAGTGACGTTTTAATTATAGACTATTTTCTGTTTGACATTTGTAGTATGAACCTAATGAATGTAAAATCACTTGCTGACACTTACCATTGAGCGACAATGTCAATATTTTGGGGGAGTCTAAGTTCAATGGCACTGGACGGTTTAGGATTCGCAGTATTGATTTAATATATTAGTAATAGATATTATAGATAACTGCCTCATTAGCCTAGTGGTCATAAGCGCGACTGCTATGATCGAGGTCCTGGGTTCGACTCCCAAGTCGAGCAAAGTGTTATTGGGTTTGTCTATGAAATTCTCAGTAGCAGCTCAGAGTTTGGGTTTGTGCCCGATAAATGGCAATAGGCTCGCCCCCTATTACAGGGAACCTAAAAACATACACGGCAAAGTGTGAGTGTACATTAGTACACCTCTACCTAATCCTTCGGGGATACAGGCGTGCTGGTTACGTATGTATGTATTATAGATAAAGGTTATCTTTCTGCTCTCCTCCATCATATAAACTTTAACCATGCCAAATCTCACAGTCTTCCGTGCACGCAATATGCTTAAAAAGGGATATAAATTTTTTGCTTCACGTATTAATATAATGATTTTTAGCATACTGAGGATTTATCATCTATAATCAACTATGGAGGTTCTACATATATTAGTAGACGATCTACTTTTTCTTATTATTACAAAACACAAAGAGAACTTTCAATTTTTTTCTTTCTGTAACCTAGATAAATGAGGTTTTATTCAGAATCTTAATGATATTAAGTGAAATGTCATCGTATATGGTATCACTCTAAAGTCTTTTTAGACTTAGTGACCTCTTTGACGTTTCAGAACTTTTGGAGAAATTTAACATTAATGTACCTCTCAGGTTACCTAGATATCCAGTCCCTTTTTTCGGTCATAAATGCTATAGAACCAATCTTGGATACTACTCAATAGTTGCTAGATCATCACGTCAATATAACGAGCTGGTTAAAAAAGATGAGACCATTGACAAATTCGCCAATGCACCTTCTCAGTTTAAAATAAAAATTTATTCTTTGTTAGCTTCATGATTTTTATTTTTTATTTTAATGATTATGATGTGTGAGCTTTTTTTATTGTATTTTTTTATTCAATAACAAATTTTAATCTTAAATCTTATTTTTTCATTCATTAATTATAGTTCTGATTTTAAGAATTTATCACGTTTCCTTATTATTATGACTTATTAAGTTTGTATTTTATCTAAACCTAACGGCTCGCCCCAGCATTACACGGGTGCAATTTACAAAATGGTGTATTTTATGTTCAAAAAAGGATGTTTTTTTAATAATAATACAATATTTTTCTAGGTAGGTAAATTTAATTCTAATCATAAGTAACAGCAAGTATCGAATTATATTAATTCTGTTTATCGATAATGAATTTTAAATGTTAGTCCATGAATATTAATCACCAATGTAAACGATAAAGGCGTTAAAATCTTTTAGAAATACCATCACGGCTTGCCGGCGTTTTGGCTTGCCAATAATCAATATTATTTCTGAGGGATCTTATCGATTGTCGATATTTCATTGGTCCGAGCTCCTCCCTAGGTTAAATTATGATATCGTAAAGTCCCGGAGAGCTTTGAAAGTATCGAAACGGTAAAGTTATCCAGATATTATCGACTTGGGAAATACTGATATCTTGTCTACCTGGATTTTTAAAAATTCATATTTAGGTTATTGCGTAGAAAACAACCTAATCCAATTACTGGAGAAATTTATTTTTTGACCTTATACTTTACAATATTACACTTAATCTAATACTTAAAAATCCAAACGCTTCTACAATATAAAACAACAATCAATCAACAAAAATTGCAAAAAACAACAACAAATTAATAACACCTTTTAAATTATCGCTTTACCCCACGGCTTCACCCGTTTTACATATGATTTCTCCATACAAATTTTGAAAACCCGTTAAACTCATTTTAGAGTTTGAATCTTCAAAAATCTTCCCATCTCTTCCATTTTCCTATCTTGTTCAAGAAAATTATAACACTCAGAAATCGTCACCGCAGTGAACAAGTTAAACATATAATGAAAATGTAATTTGCGAAATCTACATTCGGTGTATTGTAAGACGAACGCTGATTTGTAACTCTTGAACGTTGATTGACATAACGAATCGCTTAGCATTAACTTATATGCGCATCTCATTCATCGTCTACATTGTCGTAAAGTATAATTATGTATATCGTAAAACTGTTGTTTCCAATAACTTGCTGACTCGTTCAATAAATTAAATGAGATCGATGACCTCGCGGACAAGTAAAGACGTCGCAAATGGTTTCCAACCAGCGTGACATTGTGGTACGTTCATATTATGTTTATTTTTTGAAACTTGGCTCGGTGTATAAAAAGATTTTAAGACGTTCGCTGGTTATGAATACACTTTTCATTTAATCATAATAACTTTTCGTGTTATATTTAGGTGGCAATTATATCTCGCTTGCCATGCCATATATGCCATGGAAGGAGTGTCAACAATATTTCTGGATATTCAAATCAGTACTAAGTGTACTTATCGAATAGCAAACAAGCAATTAGTAACGAATGTACATATGTTTATGTGATTCTGATATTGCAATCTCTCTCATTATTAGCCTGTGGCTGTTCACTATATTGTCTCCTCCTAGGATCGCCATTGGACCCTAACTTCGATACTTCAAACCACCACCAGTCACCTAGCACAGGTTTGCCTAATCGTGATTTTCACTTGAGAACTCTCCTATCTTTAAACAAAACTGATAAAACCTTAAATCTTTGTTTGATAACATAGTTTCCGATCATATATTTGACGAAATTCTAAGCGTAACTCTTTAACCCTTCATTTCAGATATCTTATTATTTGTAAAACCTATAGATATGCCCTAGCAGCTAAAGCTAGCTGTGACGTTTCTAAGTTCAGCGTGTTATTTTTGACCAAAATTTCTCTAAATTTCAGACGAGACACTAGGTGCATACAATATTTAAAAAAATGTTCTTTACTTGAATAATATTTTGCGTCGCAATTGAATTAATAAAGATATTTTAATTTTTTTAAATATGCAAATTTGATTTCAAGCGTTACCGCACTCGTGTCTCCTATTTAATATTTCGTAACCCTTTTAGCTATGCGGTTGATGTACTGATTGGCGTGAT
This sequence comes from Saturnia japonica, assembly GCA_033032175.1. Classification (NCBI taxonomy): domain Eukaryota; kingdom Metazoa; phylum Arthropoda; class Insecta; order Lepidoptera; family Saturniidae; genus Saturnia; species Saturnia japonica. The sequence continues at coordinate 12,700,085 of CM065327.1, read as the reverse complement.
GAAGGGACGCTGGTCCTAATTTGATATCGGTTAACGTATTCATGCTAGGATAAACATGAATCTAAGATATATGGGTGTTCTATATTTCAATTAAAATTTGCTTGTATCAGACCTTGGTATAACTATTTATGCTATTCACCCTTACATGGTATGATATTCCGAAAATAGTTAACTTAGTATTTCTTAATTACTTGCATTAAAGTGTCCAAATTAAATTTAGAGTCTTGAGTTCAAAGTAAGACAAATGATAGCAAAACTTGAAATGAATTAAAAGTAATAGAAAATTTTAGTAACACTTTAATAAAATTTTGGTGGTTTAAACATGAAAGCAACTCTATTATAGGGTATTTTTGAAACTTGTTTCGATTATACTCCATCACCAAGTGAGAGGCGAGTTAAACAATTCCTTGTTTAATTAATTTATTTTGATCATAAGGAAAGTAAACATGTTGATAGTATTTTTTCCGAAACGTAGACATAGAACATTGTTTCAAAAGAAGATTCAAAAAGATCTACGCTCACTATTGGAATAGTATTTTAAAGTTGTAAATATAATATTAATTCTTCCCATACATCAGATAAACGTTATTCAAGAGTTCACAATACCTTACAACAACTAACTCATCGAACAAACTTTTATCTTGTTGAAATCCAAGTTACAGGTTATATTCCTTGATAGTTTTATTGAAGATGTCTTAACTTACTTAGGTCTTAAATTTATAAGACTTCTGCCAATAAATTGAAAGCACTCCAGCTTTTTAGAAGTTTATAGAAAGGTTTTTTGAACTATTATCTTTTGTTGTATTTTGTTAATATGTCTATAAGAAATTACAGTGGCAATATGGTAAAATAGCTCTTTAGAATGGATTTAAGATTCATCAGTTATATATTACAAAATATTTTGACCCTAATTTCTTGACATCTAAATATTTTAATTACAAAATACATACCAGTTTGCTGATTGTTTGTAGGACTTCTTTCAATAATAGTTTGCTTGTCTGTAGCACTTTTGTATATAATTTTTTTTACTGCTGAACGATCTAACTAATGAAATAGATCCTATCCTATTAATTGCCCACTATTGAGTGAAGATCTCTCTACGACGAATGGTATCCACTAAATTCTTATGCTAGATTTCAGTGTACTGGCAATTTGAAACGAAAATTCTCTATTTCGCATTTTCTTCATTATTACGAAATACCAAGAGATTGCTTGATTTTTTATAGTAGTATCGCAAAGAGATGGTACTGTACCAATTCATCGATGGTCATACCAGTCTGCAAGGGTCTTGGCAGTTGGATATACTTACACAGTCTTTTTTCGAATCCTGTCAAACCAAAAGAGAATCATTGTGATGGGTTTATTTTTTTATGATAAAAAGGGGGCAAACAGGCACGTGGCGCACCTGATGGAAAGTGATCACCGCCGCCCACAATCATCCGCAACACCAGAGGGCTCGCAGATGCGTTGCCGGCCTTTTAGGGAAGAATAAGCTCTCTTCTTGAAGGTCACCAGGTCATAACGGCTCAGAAAGACCCCAGGCGACAGCTAGTTCCACAGAGTGGTTGTGCGAGGCAGAAAAGTGCCTTAAGAAACGCACTGTTGTGGAACGCTGGACATCGAGGTGGTATAGATGGAATTTATGAATCTGTCGCGACTTCCGATGGTGAAATTCAACAGCCGGGATAAATCCAAACAATTCCTCGGAACATCTCCCATGATAAATGCGGTAGAAATGCAAAGTGAACCAACATCTCTACGCAGAGAATGGATCAAGTCGATCGGAAAGAGCTTAATCGTCAATAACTCGAGCCGCCCTACGCTGAATGCGGTCAAAAGGAAGTAGCTGGTGCTGGGGGACTCCCGCCTAGAGATGAGAGCACTATAGTTATTGCCATTGTGACCCTGCTATTTATAGATCCCTATCCCTTCGTAAGGCGGATGTTATATCTGGTGTATGAAGATAGCGATTCTTTCTTCTATATTTCTATGCAATCAAAATCTTTCATTACATACTAAATCCCAAACTAGCGAAACCCTTTCTACCGCTGTGACTTTTGAAAACGAAAATCTACAGTCGCCCCAATACCAAAATAAACCGAGACAGCTAGGAATTTTCAATTATCAAATTATACTAATTACAATCAATCAAAACATAATGATATTGTAACTAATTTATACCTAAACAATATTGAAACTGATTACGAAGTTAACTAAAAGGTCGATCAGTCTGTCCCATCTAATTACAAAGGTTAAATCCCTAACAAACAAGTGTTCCTCCACATCAAGCCCTTATTTAGAATCCAATCAACATTTGACTTTGAATGGAACATGTAATTTTATACACTATATATATATATATGAAATGATTATGTCTGTGTGTTCGATAGACTCTTTGACTCTTTGATCACCTTCTTTTCTTATTATACGAAGTGTTAGAAAATATACCATTTGGTTAACGGGATTTGAATTTTTGTAACCGATTTTATCATCTTGATAAAAGTGTTAGTTAATGTGAGGGACAAACACTAATTTTCGATCAAATTGTTGTTACAATTGTTAAAATATGATACCATTAAAATGGTACATACAATGCGCCCGTCCTTCTCCAAAGTCCAAAATACATAAATTCATCAAAATATAAGTTATAAGTTTTATTTTCACGGTAATAGGTAACGTCATCAAAATTGATTCAGCGGTTTAGGTGTTAAACCTATCAGACGGATAAATAGACAAGGTTACTTTCGCATTTATAATATAAGTATGGATTAGAATGTATAATATATATATATTGTGTGGCAGATAATGATGATATTCACGTTTTGACTAATTTTAATAATGTCTTCCTTCACGCAAATACAAATTTCTATGATGCCTTATTAGAGTTATTAATGTTTAACAAAATGAATATTATATTCTCGTGAAAGATTTATATCTTCGAAATGTAGAATTGGGAATTCCAATAAACAATTCGATTCAACAAACTGAAAATGTTTCACCAATAGCGAGGACTTAATTATTTCTAACGATGAATAACTTATTTATAGCGGATTTGCGAAGATTAATTTACCTTTGTTATATTTAAATCTTTTGATGGTATTGAGAAATTGATTTAAACGTATAACGTTTTATACATAATATCCTATATCTTTATCACAACTGGAAATTAATATACATATAGTCGTGAAGTATTTTAGACTTAGTAAGATCAATATAGACATAAATTAGACCAATAAAAGTTTTTTTAGACAATAGTGTTGGGTTCTTTAATAATATCCCGAAGCACATTTTGATTTGCCGAACAATTAGTTCAAGGACCATGTCAAGACGGTTTTACTCTCAAAGTGTATGTACGAGTATATAGGGTTGATCACTATGTGAATGATAGTGATGTCTGGAAGTGACTATATCTCTTTGTGCATCCACTAAATTATCAACTACCAATGTACAGTTAAAAAAACAGGATAAATTCGATCGAGTTTCTTGCCAATTCTTCTGGATGACTGAGATGTTTTCCTAACCGGTATTAGTGACAAATCACTAGTGACGTTCATGAGTTCCTTTTCAGGGCGTAAATTAAAAAAAAGTTTTTTTATGTATTATTTCTTGGAGGTGTTTTTCTTTCCACGAAATCTTTCTATAATTTTCTTAGAAATCGCTAAATTATTACAAAATCAGATTGCGATCGGTACATAATAAGAATTTGCAATTCGGAAGTAAATATTAAGCGATTATTGCTATCGCAAATGATAAACGCTAAATGGTTGCGCGATGGGATATCACAGTACTCATGGTGAAAACTTGTTATTGTGATTTGCTTATCTGCGTCACCTTTTATAAGCTTTTATTTAACTTGCCTTGTTAGTATCGGTCAAATAATGAAACAGAACTTTAAAACTGTTATCTCCAACCGATTGAGCTGAAACTTTGCTTACAGGTTTAGTTTGAATGACAATGCATGGTTAGTTAAGTGACGTCATTTTAAATCGAATATGGCGGACTACCAAAGATAGCAGATCAGTTATTAATACAACTGAAATCTATACAATTAATAAAATTGAAGTGTCTGTTTGTAATGTCACAACAGCTTTTTACTAAATGCATACGAAAGTATATACGATAAATAAAACAAAACACCCATTTTTAAAATTTTTGTCTGTCTGTCTGTTTTCTATTTGTTTCGGGTAATCTCCGAAACGATTGGACCGATTTTGACGGGACTGAATTTATAGGGAGTAACTTAGGCTACTTTTATTTTAGAAAAAGAATTAGTGTTCCGCACAAATAAAAAAAACTGATCATGGTGAACAATCAATTCGGGCGCTTAAATGACTTACGCTGTGTAAACCCTAAAAGATATAGCAAATTAATATACTAAACAATAGTAGATATTAGATTTAGATTATTAGATTAGTAGATAAAAGAACATACCATCACGCCTGTATTCCTCGAAGGGTTAGGCAGAGGTGTACTAATGTACACACACAGTTCGTCGGGTATGCTTTTAGGTCCCATGTAATCGAGGGCGAGCCTATTGCCATTAATCGGGCACGAATCCAAATTCCGAGCTGCTGCTGAGAATTTCATAGGAAAACCCAATAACACTTTGCTCGACCTGGTATTTGAACCCAGGACCTCGCTCATAGCAGTCGCGCTTACGTCCACTAGGCTAAGTATAAAAAGACAAAAAGATAAAAGACCTACAAAAAAATCTGAGAGAGTATATAATCTATCTTCTAAGGAACACCTAGAATAAGCATTTTTGTCTTTAAAATAACCGGAAGCGAGGGAGTAAGATTTGCGTGGGCATTCTGTAATTCACGTGAGCGAAGCCACGGGCACAGCTAGTATTGAATAAAAGCTAGTTTTTAGAAAGGTTTTTTAATTAGTATTTATTATGATTATTCGTTGTATATTATGACACATAACTAATTGATTTTGACAAGTACGAATGTCAACATCTGATACAAGGCAGGATATTCAGGAGCTGACATTATCTAGGCTCCTCTCTCTGGAAATTAATCTCCCTGTGGAATTCACAGCTTTAAGACTGTGTACTTAATACTAGAAGCAACGCGTTTACTTCCCCAGGGGAATTAACTAAGTTAATAAATACGTTTATCGAGATAATATGCCTTTGTCATTTGTGACATGTTTTGAGGTCCTTGGAATATAAGGTAAATTTAAAATTCAATAAAACCCCGACACAAGGAATATCATCATTGAGACCACTCCAATGAGTCCAAACACGATATCTCTAATGTAAGTTAGTGAGGAGTTAAGTATCCTGCAGATTTCAGATAATGATGTAGCCTCCGGTAAAGGTTGACATATTCTTCATATATTTGAAGTAACAGAACATCAAATTTCAATTCAATCGGACTTGTAAAAGATGCTCACATAATGTATTTCTCAAATAGAAAAGAGCTGATAATATTCAAACGGCTAAACAGACTTTTTTGAATCATAGCTAAGAACATTTTCGATAAAATCACTTTTTATACAAAAAAAGTAGATCACAATCGGTTCAGCTCTTTCATGATACAGATCCACACGGAAAACTAATAACACACATCTTTTTGCGTCGAGGATTAAAAAAAAGCAAAAACCAATTCTCGAACTGTATTGTTTAACCGAAAGCGAAAATATTTAATATTGCTTATGATTGAGAATGACGATGCAGATGTTGAATTTTCATCAGCTTCAAGCTGATAATTGGCAAGAAACTGCGCAGAACCGGCACAACTGGTGTGTTCTCGTTCGGAGGCGAAGACCTTGTTTGGATTACTGAGCCAAAATAGTTACTTTAGTGATAATTATTAACAAGCTAATTTATGAAAAAGGAAACAAATATAATTCAAAATTATATAGCCTATGCCACTTCCACAATTAAGGCGAATCTAACGACGCCTCGTATGCTAAAATCCATCAAATCGTTTAGGCTGCAGATCGTGCCAAAGAAATAGACATACATATGTTCGAAAAACAAAAACCCCTTTTTTGTTCTCGGGTAAAAAGTACTAACACTGAGGACGGCTTGCACGAAAAAAGTTAAATTCAGATTAGATGTATCAAAATGTATGCAACTGTCATTAATCTTTAATTTGGTTATCGATTTAAATAAATATTATTTAAGGTTTTGGTGTAAGCCAACCATTCTTTAAAGAAAACTATTATAGAAGTATTGTATGATATCACTAAACAACATTGTAATAAGGCAACATAACAAACACAATCATTTTTCAAACACAATGCCACTATAAAAAACCTTTTAAATTGTCATCGTAATTTAAAATAAAAATTGCATATACATTGTAAAATGCCTTTGCTTAGTAGTAATCCACTCGACTTAAGAGACATCGGTCTGGCAACCTAATCCTCGAACTGCCACAGCTTTTAAGTAAGACCTGGTTTGATTACTAACTTCCCATTGAAGTTCTAGGTAACCAGTCTACATGATATCAAATTTGATTTTGATCGAACACTGTTTAGAAATGTAGGTATTACAAATCGTTTTGCGGCATTTTAATTACCTGAAAATAAATTTTATTTGTGTTTCTATATAATTGACATATTCACTGTCCCGGACTGTTTTGTTGATATTTAAGCGTATAAAATTTTTTAGTACATTATTTTCAAGTGTTGCAAAACCGCTTGATTAATGTATGCCGATAAAGCGGCCAATTGACATATAATTTTTTTTTTATTTTTGGACCATTTGTGGAGCTTTTAACAAAGAACAATATTGTAGTACATGTTTTTCATAAATTCCAAAGAGTTTGGCAAGCGCACTTCGTTATAGCAGCCGAACCATATAAATATTTATTCTGACTTCATTTACAAATGACCCTAATATTCATGACAATAAAACTTAACAAAAATAAAACATAGTCTATAACCATCAGGAAGAATGTACCTTTCTATTAGTGAAATAATTTTTGGTAGTTCTCGAGAATTACACATTACAAATAAACTCAAAAAATAAATAATAATATGTATAGATACAGATAAAATTAATTTGAAAATTTTCTTCAAGCAAATCTTATTCTGAACAGCTCATCTCCGTCCCACAAAATGGATTTTCACCTTCGTAACGAGATTCTGCAATTGTACGATATCCTTCACGCGATCACGAATTTTACAGTAACTGATTGAAAGCTCGTAACATCGAAAACAACCACACATATGTGTAATATAGCATCTTCTCTTAACCGTTAGTTTTTTTTTATTACTAGCCACTACATAAAACATACGCAAACTTAATATTATAAATGTATCCCTCTTTTACTTTTTCACGTCTAAACCACTGAACTAATTTCTATGAATTTTGGTAAACATATGAATTGGACCTCGGGAAAGGATATAGGCTACCTTTTTTTGCGAAAATGAAACTTTAAGGGATGAAATAGGGATGAAAATTTATTTGACGATCACATCAAACCAATTTTGATGAATTTGGGTTTAGAGGTATATTAAACCTAAGAGAATGATATAGGGTATCTTGTCATGAAAATAAAACTTGACGGGTTGAAATAGGGGATGAAAGTATATATGGAGAACCTGTCATGCCTCAAATTAGGGATATAATTCGGTGTATATGCAGTATAAAGCGAGGTGACAAGGATCGTGAACACCATACACATAGTGAGAATCCCATATATGATTATCTATTGGTTTGTCATATTCTGAGAGTTGTCTTTGTGTATGTAGTAATATGGTGGAGTGGTAGGGATTGCGACCATCATACACACAGTGATAAATCCATCAATGATTTTCTTTTGTTTGTCCCGTTCCGAAATCAGCCGGTGTATATACAGTAATATAGCGGGTTGGTAGGGATTGCGACCACCATATACATAAAAAAAAAATCAAACATTCCGACACAACTTCCATACCAATCTTTTGATCATCATACCATTAAAAATTTATATTGAAAGGGAAAATGGGATGAAATGTTCACATTTCAATCTTCAGTAGACTTGGTTTTGCTTTGATCTTTAATCAATCAGAGAATTTATAGAAAAGTATAAGGTGTGTGCATTTATAATAAAAATTTATAAAAAAATTTTGAAGACCAAGTGGCTTATTATACTATACACTCGTATAAAATTAAAAATTATAATTATATTACCTAGTAATTTAATTTTATTAAAATTATAATATAATATTATGTTGCCATTAAAGTTTCATTGTTAATGGGCACTCAGACAAATCGGCTTTTAAATAAACCGAATAAACCATTCGTTGTTCCATTGTTTCAAATCAAATAGAATAATGATCTTACTTGCTGAAAATAATATGATAATACCATTTAAATTTATAACGAAATCAATGACAATCGATAGGATTTATATGTTTAAATTATCAAGTAACTTCTATTAGAAATTACCTACGTCTGAATTAAATTATTGTTTACGGATTTAATTTTTTAGAGTTTCGTTGCCAGAAAAGGTACCGTATTTCCAGGTCAGCCGGTCTTACTTTATTTTTATAATAGTACTAGGTGGAAACCTGTTAACATTCTCACGAAATATGTGTCATTATGACGTATATCTTAAAGTCTTTCGAACTACCGGTCGCTCAAAGTTCGAAATTTGACCAGCGACTTTTTGTCACTTGCTGTCACTTTTCATTGAGTGACAATATTTTGAGGGGTCTAAATTCAATGGTACTGGTCCTAGGTACCGACCCTTACCACGTCAATTGATTACTGCATATACACTGGCAGAATCCGAAACGCGACAATCCAAAAAAGTCACTATGACTGGTTTCTCACCATGTGCATGGGTCGTTACCCAAACGGGTACAGATCCCTAGCACCTCGCTTGATTACTGAAGATACACTGGCTGAATCCGAAACACGACAATCCAAAAAAGAATCACTATGACTGGTTTCTCAGCATGTGCATGGGCCGTTACCCAAACGGGTACAGATCCCTAGCACCTCGCTTGATTACTGGAGATACACTGGCAAAATCTGAAACGTGGTCATCCAAAAAAGAGTCACTATGACTGATTTCTCATCATATGCATGGGTCATTACCCAACTGGGTACAGATCCATATCACCTCGCTTGATTACTGAATATACTCACACCGGCAGAACTCAGAACATGACACGCCTAAGCGCCTAAACGTTAAAAAATTACACCTGGGGCTAGGGACAACTTGCATTTCTACAATCGTTAACGCTAACGAAAACGAAAAAAAAGGTATGGAATTTACATATCTGACAACGTGATTTAACGTTGAGATATTATGTCAAATCCATACATTTTTATCGTTTTCGTTTACGTTAAAGATTGTAGAAAGGCAACTTGACCAGGGCCCCTGGTGTATGGTAATCGCGATCAATTCGCGCACAAATGATACCTACCCTACCCGACATATTTGTATATTTATTTTTGTCAGAGTAAAAAATATTAGGTAGCCAAAATAGGGTTTCTGGCAACGACACTTATTATTCATTAGGAACTAAACTAATTGAAGTAATTTTTCTTCTGACACTTTTTTTATTATTTTATTCGCTGTTAAAGTAAACTATCTCGCTATCTCCTTACGTAGATATTTTTTTGCAAGCCGTGTATTCAATTGTACCAGTCATTTTTTCCACGACATTTTCAACTATGCGCTAAGGGTCTGTAAAGGCTGGCGTCCACTAGGCGGTTCGGGGCGGGTCGCAACGCACCGCATTAACCTGCCTGCCTATGTTTTGTATGAAACAATGTACACTAGCCAACAGATTGAGGTGGGGTAGGCCGCAACGCAGTGCGGCGCATACCGAACAGCCTAGTGGACGCTAGCCTTAAAAGTTATTGGAGAATGTTTTAACACGCATAGCATAACCAATCGGGTGTGTTATATTATGGATTTAGATTCATTCAGACATATTATGGAACCTAAATACCTGCCCACAGAATATCAAATTGACTGACGTTTACAGTTACTGCTTCGCTCCTAAAGGTTGTAGCGTGATGTAATTATTTATAGCCTTAATCGATAAATAGGCTATAAACAACAAAACGGTTTTTCAAATATCGACTTCACCAATATTTTTTTTTTTCTAAAATACAAATCTGCATACTCTTGGTCCACACCTTTTTTTAAGTGGGTGCTTCTATAAGATTAAACATTTAAAATTGCCGTGAAAAAAGATGCACTTGCAAATGCAGCTGTGTACTATAACTAAGTAAGCCTTATTTTAGAATATCTAATAACGAAACTTATCACTAAATTAAATATAAATTGTTATACACTGTTGCATAATAGTATTACAGAAAATTATTGTTGTACTAAATTTACAGAAATTTTGGGGTTTTTATTGTGTTTGTGTGTTTAGACAGAGGGTGAGGTTTGGGAAATAATGGACTCGATGACGTTATCGTCCCTTTTTAAAGTCTTCTTTTTTTTTTTTTTAAGAACTGACTACACTGTTAGCCTTAGGGGCCCTAAAGCCGCTGCGGCTTTTACAGCTTCACCATAGGCACGTTCCCTTCCTCCTGGGAGGAAGGAAGGAACCGTGCGTATGTGTATTCAATAATCGGAATGTTTCTACACTAACTAGCGCTAACTAACTAGCGTAAAAAAAGAAAAAAAAGGTCCCTCACAGAACCTATGTACCTGTGTGGTGTGCACGTGTGTATGTTCATACGTGTAAAAGCAGGTTATAATCCATTATATCCTTCGCCGGGGCACTCACCGATCGACGGATGAATCTGCCAATCGCGTCGTCGGCCACGTCGGTATAATAAACACAGACACTACCAATTTACACTATGTTCACTTCAATATCTTGAGTTTATACCAGTAGCATTAAGCGTAACATACACACCCGACGCAAGAATTACATTCATAAGTGAATGCATTGTTGCGTCACCTATGTCGTGTTTAATTTATTTTAATTTTAAATTCCAAATTCAATATCCCAAATTTCAAATTAGCCTAGTGTAAATTGTTGGTGTCTATCTGACTGGTGGTTTTCAATATTAGTGCCTAGAAATACACAAAAAAACACCGTTTTGAGCGTACTTAGTATATGAATAAAATACATTTTTTTATGATAGAGAGCATCAATGCTACTGGCAGTTCATTAAAAATAATTGGCGGCAACGAACGGGCTGTTTTATTAATTTTGCATCTTTATGATAGTTGTATCATAGTAACGCATAATAAAACGGCTTCAATGCAGATATTTTTTTTTTACCTTTCTACAGAATTTAATGCAATATGAGAAGACAATTTTATGGTTGAACCCTTGAACTGTAGCCTCAGACACATAATTTTACAATTAACTCGTTAGCCTAGTGGTCGTAAACGCGACTGCTGTGAGCGAGGTCCTCTGGGTTCAAATCCCAGGTCGAGCAAAGTGTTATTGGGTTTTTTCTATGAAATTCTCAGTAGCAGCTCGGAGTTTGGATTTGTGCCCGATTAATAGCAATAGGCTCGCCCCCTATTACACGAGACCTAAAAACATACTCGGCGGATATAGGCGTGATGGTATGAAACAGTGTAGTAAAAAGGAAACATAACATACAAGCCTATATATCTTTCTACAAGTTGTTTTAAAAAATTAAACATATTTATTTGCTACCAATCTTTTTATATAAAAAAGAATTAACATTCTATGTATTATGTTAAACTTGGCATCATTATCTTTCCTTACCGATAATTAATTTTATAAAAAAGTTTCGCATTGCGTCCGCACTCAACGAAATAATGATACGTAATGGCCAGCATTGGACAATTAAAAATACACTTTCTATTAATATACTGTTACCAGTGTTGCCACAAACACGCAAAATTTCTGCCATTATTTAAATAATAAATATTAATACTTGTTACATTGAATGAATTAATATTTTATTGCACTTTTAGTATGTACACTAGCGAGCTTAATGCTAAAAAACATTTTCTACCAGCTAACCAGCGGTAATGTAAAAAAAAATATTGTCGGTAGTGCAATAGGAAATTAAATATAAAAATAAAACAAACATGGGCAAATACAAAAACATAAAACAAGAAAAGTAATAAAATTTAAATTCAAATTTATAATATTAAACAATAATAAAAAAAATTGAAATAAACATAAATACTTTATTTAATTAATTGAGCCCCTAAGAATTTTAAACGTCAAAAAACTACTACCGGTTCGAAAAACTCCTAGTCATCTATCTATCTTGGCTTATCTTTATTTTTATTGATTTTTTTCAACTAAACAAATAATATTTAAAGTTAATAATCTTAGTACTAATATAATTGATGCACAGAGAGGGAGTCTATTCCAGACATCACTATTATTCACATAATGATCTACCCTATAATAACCTTTTCACAGTAAAACCCGCTTGACATTGTCCTTCAATGTATTTTATTATAGAACTCAACAGTACTACTTTAAAAACTCTTATTGGTATTACTAAGTTTAAAATGTCCAATTTAAGTAACATTATCTAAAACACTATGTCATATTGTAAATTTAGCCTTCAATAGCTTTCAGTGTAATACTGAGTCAGAAATAGTGGATCCCAATTTCCAATGCAGGTTTCATCTATGATCACTATATTAATACGTGATGCAAGAACTTCTCACCCCTTTTTAAGAGTATTGCGTGCAAGGATGTCTGAGATTTGGCATGGTTAAAGTTTATACGGAGAAGGAGTGCAGAAAGCTAAAATTTATCTATAATGTCTGTTACTAATATATTAAATTAAATAGGTATATAATACTGTGAATCCTAATCCGACTAGTGCCATTGAACTTCGACGCTCAAAATAATGACATTATCACTCAAAGGAAAGTGATATAAAAATCATTCTTTACGTTCATACCGCATGTCAAACAGAAAATAGTCTATGATTAAAAAGTCGCCGGTCGAATTTCGATCATTGGGCGACCGCTAGTATAAATAAATTTGTAGTCTAGTCTGTACAGGTAATATTTTTTCAAAGGTCCAATGGGTATGCTATATAAAAAAATCTGATCACGAATATGCCCCCTTGCCCAGTGAGGCTGTCAAAGCCTCTAATGGATCCAGGGCCTTTAAAGGTAACAGTATAGTCAGTTCGAAAAAAAAAACGATTATGCCCTTAATTTTTTTTTATCTATGTGTCTGTTTGTATGTACGGATTTAACTCCAAAATGTTTAACCGATTCTTATGAAATTTTGTACATGGGAAGCTTAAATCATTGGTCAACTGATAGGCTATATGAATTTTTAATAATACTCTTATTAATCGTAAAAAAAAAAAACTGAAACTCTTAACCAATTTTGATGAAATTTTATACATGGAAAGGTATTCCATAATTGCTGGGCTGTAACGATTTTCAATATTACTTTTAGAAGTCGCAAAAAAGCCTACATAGGCAGAAATAAAAAAAAACTAAAATGATCGCAAATAGTCAGGGTCATTTAGATGTTATATAAAAAAATTGCACTTAACTAATTCTCATAAAGTTTTATATACAAAAGTATGTCATTTCTCAATTGATAGAATGTCAATAATATGAGTAAAAATAAAATTACGGCATTTAAATTACAACTAGTAATATCTAAGAAACAACGAATGCAGAGCCGCGGGTACACCGCTAATATAAAATATAATTATAGACCATAATGTATTTATTTCCATAAATTAATAATTTTAAATAACTATATGAAACAAACGAAATTCATTTCGAACTCTATTTTAAATAAATACGAAATCGTAAATACCCATTGTTCACATTTTACAAAGAATTAAATAGCTTTTCACAGAACGTAGTTGATTTTAATGAATGTTACGTTTGTCGTCACAGCGTCGTGTACACTGAAATAATAATTCTATCATCACGACGCCACACTTCTGAGTTATACAGAAAGTAAATATTTTTTTTAATGTTATGAATTAGGCTAATTCAAATAAAATAGGTAATCAATGTTTAATTAAACAAAATTTAAAAAAACTTCATCAAGTTGTTGGCACAAGGGTTAAGTTTTTGGATTTATTTTTGATTTGTTAACGTCAAAGTAGTATTACATATGCCATGCGTAGATATATTTAACTTTATTTACGTAGGTACATTTTTTTTGTAACAAAGTTAAGTTTCTAGTGTTTCTGTTATGCAAATTTTTTTTTTTAACGACTACAAAAAGACTGATTTAACTCAATTCGAATGTCTTTATACATTTTTTTATGGATTTTCAGCCTTAACCTCTTTGGATATGATCCGATTTGGATGATTATTTTTTTGGATAGGATTGTCTCATTTTAATTTTATTGGCATTGGGCCTTCAACTTTTAAGATACACCAAGGAACTCTTCAAAATCATTGTAGTTTGTTTTCTTTTTTGATATTAAATACCTATGTCTTTTCTATTTCACTGGATTTTTTAAGATGTGTAAATTGTAACAAATATTTATGTTATGAAGTAAGTGAACATTAAGTTCTTTTGAGTAATAAATTTTTTGTAATTTACAAAAAAATATATATTAAAATGTTGTCTAGGAACATAAATATAGTATCATGTTTAGCCATGCGTAGGGCGGCAGTCATGCGCATGGGTTTCCCTTGATTTATCCTAGTTTGAAACGCGTCCGGAGAGCATCCAGACGGTGTCTTTAATAAGTGTCCGGGTAAACCTCACTAGTTGATTAGTAAACATAACAAATTTTAAAAATGTAGGTTAAGGGTGGTTTGAACAAAATCCTTAAATCATATTATAATGATGATCTTAAATGATAATTTTAATTTGCTTAAAAATACAAAAATCTCTATTTCACCCAAATATCATGTGAATTTCAAGTTATAGACCAGCGTTAAAAAATTAGGCGATGGCAACCCCAACCAAGCAGCACAACTGCGTATTAATGAATAATTGTTAAATTGTATAATAACTCCACGAAATTCCATTATGTCCATTACAATTTTCCTTTTAAAGTTGAAATAATTAGACCCAAAAAACTTTACGACTCAAACCAAATATGAACGGAAATGTTCTGAATAAGTCGTTTAATATCTCTCACGAATCAAGATAAACAGAATTAAATTTTGATATGCATCTTTGTTTCTCGTTTTATTTTACATGGTTGAATTAATTGTCTGTCTTGTTGGACAATTAGTAAGAAGAATAATAAATGTACAGAATGTGCACTTTGTATTGTTATAAATAACAGTAGTCGGTACAGGGATTTTATTCAGGCGTCTTTTAATTTGAACTCATAAATATTTTATTTTATTTGGCGGCATTTTACGTGATTTAGGTTGTTTATTGTGTTTATGGAAGGTAGACACCCAAAGTACCATCTCTCTATATGAAAAAGTGTCCGCCGAAAAGCGTCAAATTAGAATGAAACCATGGTAAGCAAGTGAGTAACTTTTAAGGATTTTTATTTTTTAATTTTTGTTCACATGTGCAACTTTTAATTCAATAAACTTTTCCCATTACTATTCAATTATTTTTTTAAGTTTTACAATAGTAAGAAGCATGAAAAAAGTATCATTCCCTCTTGCTAACCTAGCGCCATTTTGGTGGGTTTTAGAATTGTAATGTTGCTGCTTACAGCTGGACACTTTTTCAAGTGAAGTATATTAATAACTAGAAACATATTTTAAGTTGCCACAACAAAATACTTGGACAGTTTTAACAAGAGAGCCGCCATCTTTTTAAAACTATATTTTTGAAGATTACAAAAATAATTAGAAAAATTTTCTATTCTTGTAACGTTCTTACAATTTTGAATGAACACAGTTGCCATTAAAGAAAATAAGACGATTTAGTGAAAACTTGAATGAAAACGCGTTTCAGATTATAAACGTTTTCTTCAACTAAAAATATATGTAAATTATTTTACATACATATTTTTAAAAGGAATAAATGACCATTGTTAAATTAATAACTACTCGTCGCTTTCGACGCGGCTTGCTGTGGATTTTGGCTCATTTGCATCACACTGAGTCTTTACACTGTAGCCAAATGTTTTCTCGACTGAAATTCTCAAAGATAATAAATAACTGCATTTATTTGTCATGTTTAAATAGAAAATTAAATAACATAATAGTGATGCGATAAGTAGTTGTTTAATCGAATATCGGATACCGAATAATCTTAAAACATCTTAACCGAATCTCTATTTCTCAAATATTTTATCCTTATAACGCCATATTTCCGAAATATATCCAAGGTGCTATCAATTAACAGTATATTTAACTGAAATGATAGACGTCAGTTAGATTCTTGGAAGAAATATTTGAACGGGCCTTTATTATACTATAAAGGTGACAAACAAGCATATGCCCCAACTCATGGTAAGAGATTACCATAGCCTACAGCGCATTGTCAACTTTGAACCCCCCTAGGTTGCCCCAAATAGAGAGAAATATCTCTAAAGAAATTTCTCTGTGGCCTACCTTTCTTTGAACCTCCTTTCACCACAGGAACACAACGCAAGGTAATCTGGCTACGATCTTCTATAGCGTGGATGTATCTATCCAGTCGGGCTGGCCCAAGTAGACGGAAATCTCCGAAGAAATTTATTTGTGCCCTAACTCTCATAAGTCAGCTAGTGATTGCATTCAACGAAGATGTTAAACATTTGGAGGAAACCCGGTTCTAATTATGGTATCTTCAAGTGTTTGCTAATTAAGCGTCTTGCAAAATTCACTGACCGATATGGATAAAATGCTGTATTCTGCACACCATATTGCCATTTTAATTTGTTTAATTTTTAATTATTTATAGGTTTAGCGTTTGGTAACAATTTGACCAATTAATCTAAGATGGTAACACGTTAAGTATTGTAAGAGGACTGACTTCAGAACAGCAACTACCGGAACATACCTACGAGGATGGTAGATAGCCAGGCGGCTTATAGAAAATGCCTTCCACCATGCTATAGTTTCATTATGATTGTAGCGGAAGCGAGGAATAGTGTGTAAAGTTCCTCATCCGCAATAGAAAAGGGAGGATCCTCCGACCAGACGGGTTTTATGTCTGGCGGGCAGCTGCCCAACGGTTGTTTTTTTTTTTTTTTTTTTTTGTTTTTAGAACTGACTACACTGTTAGCCTTAAGGGCCCTAAAGCCGCTGCGGCTTTTACAGCTTCACCGGACTTGGGGGCGAGCGCAGAGGGCACTCAGCCGCGAAAGTTTTGTGGACGACTCGCACGAGGGTGCCAAAGTGGCCGGACCTCGGCTCGGGCGGTCGTCGCGTTCGCAAATAGGTCGCGATCTATTCGAATCCCTACACCTACGATTCGAGCTAACTAAATATACACATAGGCACGTTCCCTTCCTCCTGGGAGGAAGGAAGGAACCGTGCGTATGTGTATTCAGTAATCGGAATGTTTCTACACTAACTAGCGCTAACTAACTAGCGTAAAAAAGAAAAAAAAAGGTCCCTCACAGAACCTATGTACCTGTGTGGTGTGCACGTGTGTATGTTCATACGTGTGTACCAACGGTTGTTGTCGCGTTCTTGTATATATACTCAATTGTTGGGTTAATTTCAATATCGCGATGTAGGATGTCAGTTGTGGCGGAGATGTCGCTACATGATGTTTTCCTTTACTAAAAGTTCAGGCCCATTGCATGGATTCGAACTTACGTCGATCGACGCGGCATATGGTGAATACGGAACAAAATAAAGCCGAATAGGTACATCACTACACCGTTTTTTAATGAAGGCAGGTAAACAGAAATATGCATTTGTTGACAGTCATCGACCTACTTTTGCTTCACTATGGCTGAAATATTCTTTTTTTTTTTATAATTATCTACTCAGTGATATACTCCGTTCAATCAACTATCCAAAGTGACTCTATCATCAGGCCATATCCACGTAGAGTTTCTAAATATTTTACAGAAAGGTGCAGCCGATCGCAGCCAAATACCCTTGTGTTTGGTTTCCAGAGCTCCTTGAGGTAGGGAGATTTAAAGTGAGGTAAGGTGCAGATAAATATCTTAGCAGATTTCACTCTACTACGAACAGTCCCACTGGTGAAATACTTCCATCCCACAGAAGATCGCAGCTTTATAACATTGTGTTGTATTCCTGAGGTAAGTACCTACGGTTTCCAGAGCACCATCGGAAAGGATGGTTCAAAGAGTGTTAAAGCACAGAGAAATTAGTGATTTCTCTCTACTTGGGGCCACTCGACTAATGGAATACCTCTACCCTACAGAAGATAGTAGCCATATGATCTTTTGTTGTGTTCCTACGTTGAGTAAGATTTCCAGAGCTCCTCCGGGAAGTTCGGCAATGCACTAATGATCTAAGCGTCCATGAGATACAATAACTTGTTTAGGTACGACGGCATAGGTTTTCTTCCTTTCTCTTAAATTTGTCAATGGAAATCTTACTTCTTACATTACGTCTATAGAACGAGATCTTCATTTTTCTGTATCCAACATGTCAGTTCTTCAATTACTAACTCGGTGTTAAACAAAATTAGCCATCTTCATTATAAAACAAACTTTCTTGAAGGGCAAATCATTATTTTGATTAACAATCTCTAATTATAGACAACCCTAAGTAATCTAAACTTTGAATAACCAAAGTTTGATTCATTAAGACAGTTTATTTGTATTTGAAATCATAATAAAGGCAATACAGAGTTCAGATGGTAGTTCTGTTGTTCGCCATAATCGGTTTATTATTTTGTTTACAATAACAAATAATTATTTATTTAATTGTATTTGTCTCATAAGATTCATAGTTATTTGTGTTTTTAATGTATGATAAAGAATTGTTTAGGGGTTTTTTTTGTTTATTTTGATTTTAATTTTTAAACTTATGTTATTTTATCATATATTATATAATATTAGCGGCATTCTACGTGACGGGGTTTGGTTATTGTTCACAAGTAAATAATTATAAAGACTAGCGATCGCCCTAAAGGTCGAAATTCGACAAGCGATTTTCACTTGGTGTCACTTTTCGTTCCGTGAATGTCAATATTTTGGCGGGTCTAAGTTCAATGTCACTGGTCGTGTTAGGTTTCGCAGTATTAATTTATTGAATTGAATAAATTAGTAAGAGCTATTATAGATAAACTTTAGCTTTCTACACTCCTTCTCAATATAAACTTTAATCATGCCAAATCTCACAGACTTCCGTGCACGCAATACGCTTTAAAAGGGGTAGAAAGCTTTTGCTTCACGTATTAATATGTAGATTACCTAGAAAAATAATTTTAGATGCAAATCCCCGGTCACTTTTAACAAGGAAGTAATTGTGGCTCAGTAGTAGCGTGTACGGACACCGCGTCGATCGACATGAGTTTGAATCCTTCACATTCAAGCTTTCGGGAAACCATAGCATGGCGGTACCTATTTTCTAATGGCCACCAGGCTAACTACAACCCTCAAGTTGGAAGTCTGTCGCTAAGCACCCATAGGTATGTTCTGGCAGCTTAAGAGTCAGTCCTCACTAGGGTCAAATTGTCAGTTAATATCTGGTGAAGTTGTAGCCAAATGCCAAACCTATAGATGTATAAAAATACAAAATGACCAAGACAAAAGATTACAACAGTACATTTGAAACAATGCGTCGTTTCGTCTGCGACTTGGCCGTGACAGCCGCGATGATAAATAATTGTGACAAGACCCGTCCAAGATACAACATAATTACTTATTTCTGATTAGTAGCTTGCATTTACTACATTGTAAATAGTTATTTTAGAGTTCCTTTTCCAAAGAAAAATAACTATCGATAAGCCTACGCTATCCGTCATACATTTACAGGCATATTCAATAATCTATCTAACCACTGTTTTTGTTACTGAAGATAGAAAAATAAATATTTTGGTAAGTTTGAATTTCAATAACTTATCTTTGGATGGCTAGTTCATACAAAATCTTACCAACAGACATATCTTTCTATCGTCAGTAACAAAACCTATGGTTAGATAGATTATTAAAAATGACCACCAGAGAGCTGTATCTTTTGAACCGTAGTAGGTAACCGGTTTGCTTAAAATCTTCACATAATACATCGTTTGCTTACTAAAAGAACTCATTAAATGACATTATATGCAGCACTTTGAGAGAGCAATAAACGGCAGATTTTCAGGTCAAAACATTATATTCTCTGGATATAAAGGATAGATATATAAAAAGTTATAAATATTAAATAAAAACTTGTTTTTAGAAGTTTTCATATTAATTTTCCTATTCTTCTAAGCAAACCCTTTCATTTGATATACATGGTAATATGAAAAAAATAACTGATCCGCCATCTTCAGAAGACTTCAATATTGGATATAGAATGACGTCACTTAAGTTAACCATGCATTGTCATCCAAACTAACCGTGTATCAAAGTTTCAGCTCAGTCGGCTGGGGATAACTGTTTTAAAATTCAGTTGTGAAATTTGACCCATAACTACCCAACAAGGCTAGTTAAATATAACCTTGTAATAAATAGGAAAAACCGATCAAGTCTGTTGAGTTCGTATTAAGGATCCCGAATTGAATGTAAACAAGGTACCATTATGATGGAATGAAAACCACGGCTTGCGAGTCCATCATACACTTGACCGTTTTTTTAGGATTCCGTAACTCATAATGAAAAAACAACTCCTTATAGGGTTACTTTGTTGTCATTCTGTCAATGCTGCTGTAAAAAAAATATTCTAGACAAACGCATTAAAGAGACCTGACTGCACGGCACTTAATAGTTAAAATACCGCTCACGAACCGATTATCAAAACCTATAGGGCAGAGCAGGGACCTTCCCGCAGACCTACATTCTTGAAATTTGGCTCTACGGGAGGTCTCTTAACAAACATTTAGGAATACATCCAAAAATAAAGACATTCTAATAACTTGTGAAATTATAATGTAATAAAAATGTATTGTTTTTTTTTTCTCTCAAAAAGGACTTGAGGCGTGTAGTTGAAAATAATACCGAAGCCTCAATTGGAACTCATAGCGTAGATAGTTCCCGCAGGCTTACAGTTTTTAAATTTGACACGAAAACAGGTCTTTTAATGAAAGTTAAGGGAAAACTCCGAAAATAAGAAATTTCTAATCCAATGTAAAATTATATTTTGAGTTGTATATTACTAACCAACGATTCGGGTCACCTTTTTAAGCATAATATTCATTTATTGTTTTTTCATATTACATACAATATATAAATTAACATTTTTTTATGTCTTCAGTAATATTAAATTACTACCGAACTTTTTTTATACCTATATTGTACAAGAAAAATTTTATATCACCTAATTGTATTGTGTTTCTATTATCCTATGTTCAACCCTTTGGCTTCAAACGTCACAAAAATGTACGTAAAAATGGCATATACGCCATCCTTGGGAGCTAAGCTATTAATGTTTTTGTCAGCGTAATCCAAAAAAGTTTGTTGGTTGTGATATTTTCCCGAGTTGATTTTATATTATCATTAATAATTGTTTTTGCTTATGTTTCAAAACATAACATTTTTAGTAAAAACATCCATAAAATAATTTAAAAAATATTCACCGAAATCTCTTAAGTGGTTTTTTGAGATATTAGTGTACAAACAAACAGACCGAGATACATTAAAAAATGAAAGGATAATATTAGAAACAATATTTATGTAAAAAACGATACAAGAACGTACGGAACCTTAGAGTGCGAGTTCCACTCGCTGCTTGTCCAATTATATTTTAAGATAACGTCAAATTGAATGCACTCCGTCTCATAATAAATAACGTATAATAACTTAAAAGTTACATTAGACAAGCAATTTGTAATAAAGATTCTTCACAATTTCGATTCGCTTCGGTTGTGGTGCGGGTTGTAAAGGGTCACGTGATTTTTTATAGTAATTGACGGCATTACTAGTCCGTGTAGTACAATTCTAGTATAGAGTAAGTGAGGTAGTATAGTCTATTTGCCTCCAATATAGTGACTGTTTCATTCAAACATTCATCAATACATGTGCACACCCATTAAGAAGGTACATCATAGGTTCCACAAGGGACCTTTTAACCCGACAGCGATATTATTTTAGTCAAGTTTTTTATTTAGTTGCAGTCGGATTTGTTGTTTCCTTTTTAATATTTTTTATTTTATAAAGACTTAGATTTTAAGAGAGGTAGGTCACAAAAAAAAATCTCAACCTGCAGAAGTTCGCGGCCATATAACCTTGTGTTGTGTTCCTTCGGTGAGTATGGTTTTGGTCGACAAGTCTCTAAACCTCTGGTGTTACAAGTTTTGATAGACTACGGTAACCGCTTACCATCACGTGTTCCGTACGCTTGTTTGCCACCTTAGTTGTATAAAAAAATACATCTAAATATTATATAGTTATCGTAAACTTTATAAGTCAACTTTCTGAGTATTTTCAAATATTGCTACAAAAATAGGTAAATTATGAATTCACTGTTGATATACACTATACATTTGTCAAAAGTATAATGTAGGGGTTGAAAAGGGTGAAGTGAGATGTGCAGCGGATCCGACTGTATTAGACGGGAGTAAATTGACACATTTTGGAAATAAAAAGGGTTTATATTGCGGTTTTTACACCTGGGTATGGAAATATCGGGTTAAAATTGTTATTCCAAGGAGATTGGGACAGAGAAGGAAAGTGCTTTACCTAAGAAGTTTTGCCTTAAGTGATAAATGTATTTTACATGTATTGTTAGGTATTTTAGGTGTTTATGGCTACCCTCGTCGGGAAGTTGGAATATATTCATAATTGGATATCCACAACTTCCCTACTGTCCGTAGCAAGTGAAAGGGTATATAAAGCATGGCACAATCCACGCTGGTATAGATGAAGCTGTAAAAGCCGCAGCGGCTTCAGAGCCTCTAAGGCTAACAATGTAGTCGGTTTAAAAAAAAACAGTACGTGGGGATAGTGTCACTTGAACCGTCGTAACGTAAAGACCTTTTGTTGCTTGGTGCAACCTACTACGTTGGAAACCGAAGAGAGAGACAGTCTTGATGGAACCTACCTACTGTCTCGGAAGTCTGGATCCTGAAAGGGTCATTCTTTCTATCTCATGATTTTTCGGTAGTTAATGGCACGAACATAGTGCCACCTATATGATTCAAACAAAGCTATAAGCCACCGTCTCGATGAAAAACAGAGCCGCTGCGCTGCGGCTTTTACAGCTTCACCGAACTTGGGGGCGAGCGCAGAAGGCACTCAGCCACGAAGTGGGTCGGACCGGTTGTTGGTCCCATTGTTGTCGTGGCGACGCTTTGGCTCAAAGTTGGCAGTGTGGAGCCGAGTTCGCTTTTTTAATATACAGACTGGATGAATTATTTCGAAGTTTCGAATCAAGTGGAATGCTAGGGTTCACGACCACCATAGGCATAGTAATAAAATAAACATCGTCACAATGACTTTCTTTTATTTTGTCGTGTTTCGGCATCACTCAAAAATCAAAATAATCTTTATTCAATTTATGCCCTAAAAAGGCACTTATTATGAACGTCAAAACAATACTACCGGTTAGGAAAACGTCCCAGACATCGAGAAGAACCGGTAAGAAACTCGATCGGGTTTATCTCTTTTTTTTTTTTGTTAACTGTACAAATGTTACAAATATAACAGGTACAATAATAATATATTAGTGGATGCACAGAGAGGGAGTCACTTCCAGACATAACTATCATTCACATAATGATCCACCCTATAAAAAATAACCTTTTGACAGTAAAACCCGCTTGAAATGATCCTTGAATTTCTTGTCCAGCAAATCAGTAATTTGCTTCGGAATCTTATTATAAAACCCAACACTATTACCTAAAAAAGAACTTTTATTTGTCTTAATAAGTCTAAAACGCGGTACGACTAATTTATCTCTATTTCTAGTATTATTAGCATTGTGCAGATTTTTGACAAAATCTAACTTGACTAAGTTTTTGCCAATATCGGTGTTTGTCTCCATGGTGGCCAACTTTTTTTTATGTTAAAAATTAATACATACCTACATACCAATATATAATTTTGAATTTGACTAGATTCTAATAAAAAAGTTTCATCCTTTTCTTCACCCCTTTAGAATTTAATTTCTAAAATAACTTTTCTCAACACAGCCCAACGTTACAAAGGGAACTTCTATACAACTTTTGTATTTCTAACTTTAGTTATTTCGTTAGATTTTCCATTGAAATCTCTTAAAATTGAAGACTAGGTTTTATTTTCATCTGTACTTAAAATTATAAATCTCAAGAGATTGTTTATTTGTTTGTCCTTATCTTTTGAACTACCAGACAGATATGAACAATTCTTTTAAAATTTTATAGCTTATTTACTGATAAAGGTAATTAAGTATATTACTTCATGCTATGACTGTTAGGAGCGAGAGCAATAACTATAAGCAAACTGCAATCTTGCAAGTTTACGAGGCAAATTTATAATTAAAAAAAAAGATGCAATAATAATTAAAAAAACTAGTTTATTTTATACGAGAACTCCCGAAAAATGTAACATAAAAACAGATCATAATGAAAAACGAATTAAATTAAAAAAAAAAACATAAATGTACTTCGGGTACCTACGTCATCGAAGCAATTTAGAAATAATATTATCAAAACGTTCGTAGCTGGTTAGAGTTCTCTGGGAAAATTAAATAACCATTTATATTAATATATTTTTAAACGTAATTGAAGTAGAGATCACTTGTACGCAGTCGGCTTGATGTTTTTTTTAAATGTTATAAAGGGGGCAAACGGGCAGGTGGCGCACCTGATGGAAAGTGATTACCACCGCCCACAAACATCCGCAACACCAGAGGGCTTGCAGATGCGTTGCCAGCCTTTTAGGGAAGAATCTCTTCTTGAAGGTCACCAGGTCATAACGGCTCGGAAAACCTCAGGCGACAGCTGGTTCCACAGAGTGGTTGTGCGAAGCAAACAAGCAAATTGACGGTACTCTCGCCAATGGTAAGCACAGTACAATCCTAACACAACGGTGACCAATGCGAGATCGTAATCAATTGACGGTCGCTGCTGTCATGGCAATAGTTTAACTGGATATGCAAAAAGAGTTACTATGAAGGTCTTTTCACCACATACATGGTGGTCGCGCACATACACGAAGTGTGAAGCCCTCCATAGTGATAGGCAGCTGTACCCGAATGGGGCTCTACCACAATGCACAGGAACTGTCTTTAGGTTTATAGCGTTTTAGGATCAGCTAGTGTTTATCCGGCTGCTGAAGGGCTTGCGGCCGTTATAAAAGCGACGACTGGCAACGAATTTCTGATCTCTCGGTGGTCACCGTTGTCTTTATAATATAATATACATCATGTTAGCCATAGTGCAATCATTTTACCGATGTTCTATAATAATACCAAAATTGTTCTTTGGCTTTGGTTTTTAACCGACGTCAAAAAAGTCGAAGGTTTCTCAATTCGAATGTATTTTTTTTATGTTTTTGAACTTCTTTGTTTATGGATCGATTTGAAAGATTCTTTTTTTTTGTTATATCCCAAAGGTGGTTCCATTTTGTTCAGCATCGAAGATTCACCAGGAGACTTCAAAATCATTGAAATAGGTTTTGTTTAAAAACGTTCTTTTTATAACAACGTATAACTTTTTTCATAATTAAGGTGGCAAACAAGCATATGACCTAGCTGATGGTAAGCAGCTACCGTAGCCTATGGACGCTTGTAATACCATAGGTATTCACCAGTGCGTTGCCGATCTTGAACCCTCCTTCCCCGAGGAGTTATGGAAACCCTACTCACCGCAGAAACACAACCACTGTTTAACATGTTAAACCGTGAATACAACACAAGGTTATTTGGCTGTGAACTTCTATAGGGTGGAGAGGAGGCATTCCACCAGTCGGACTACTCCAAGTTGAGAAAAATCTCCAAAGAAATTTTTCTGTACCCTACCTCTCTATAATTTATTAAATAATTTACCAATAGTACGATTCTGTAAATAAGAATGTGGGTTGGATTCAGACCAAGGTATTTATTAGTTAACATTGCATTTTTTAAATCCTGAATTGGTGAAAGTAATGATATATTTCTTTAATTAAATAACAGAACATTAATATGTCTCAATGACTGTACTTAAATAATTTTTCACAACAATTTTTTTACGAGTTCGAAAGCTTTCGCTCTCTAAGATGTTTTGATTTGATACAGTTTTATACGTCGTAAAAGATATACGTAAGTGTTTATTTACGTCAGGGCACTACGGATAATACGGAGAGAAAGTATTAGTACTTGAAAAGACCTGGAGTTTTTGCCAAGTATTATATTTGACTTGTTTTTTTTTTTCAATTGAATACTATGATGCTTTGGAGTCTCTTCACCTCAGATAGTTTGGTTATTATGCAATTATAAACTATAGCGTAAAAAGGTAGCCACAAATTGACTGCTACCCAACTTGAATTTCTAGATTAACTTACATAGTTTAGCTTTGATGACCGTGAGAACCATCCACTTTAAAATTTAATATTTCAGGAAAGTAAAATATTGCCATGGGAAAATATTACTGTAACGCAAATCGAAGTCTAAGAAGCAATGATGGCTCAATCCCTGCAATTAGCTTCAGCTTTTGGTGAAGAAAAACATCGTGATGAAACCGCAGCATGGTGGTAGGGCTTTTGCTAATGCTGGCCTGGCTAGCTACCAACCTCGAGTTGAAAATCTGTCGCCAAGCACCGATAGGTGTGTTCTGGCAGCTGCACTTGGGAGCCAGTCTTCCGCTAGGCTTAGCATGCTACCATCTTAGGCTACTTTATCAGTTAAGATCAAATGATATTGTTTAGTTATAAACGCTAAACTTATAACGATAAAAAAGAAGAAAAAACTTTAGCAAGGAAAATGTTCTGGTTTTTGGAACTATAGGAACAAATATTGTACGGAACAGTTTAAAAAAAATACACGTAGCACAAAGTTTTATCTCCATTTACAATAGCTTTGTGATTTAACAGTGTACTGTATTCATAATGGAGTTCTCAATGACAAAGGCTCTAACAAACTGACTGCATTATAGCGGGTTTCGCTTGAGTTTAATATGAATCATAGAGGATTCTGCTGCTAAGCATAATATCTTTATGTACAAAAGATCAATACTCCAGTGAAATGTTTATCAGGAATCCAGAGATTCATCCCTCGGCAATGCGCCTAAGAATTAATTCATAATAGTATAGGCTGACAGTAAACGAAATAATTGTGAGAAAACTTGAATGAATAAATACTCTCATAACACCAAGAAGTAGTGAAAAAATAGAGAATCTTTCTTGGCGTTCGATTGCCCAGTAATTGCAAGTTGACGTGGTGATTAAGCCAGTGGGCTTGATATTATTGTATGTCGTAAGTTCTAAGTACAACTCACACCAAAAGAAAATATTGGTGGAAAATGCTGGCGACTGTTAGCGTGGCGAAGCTTTGGCCCAATGTTGGTGGTTTTTTTTAAATAGACACACTGGATTATTTTCAAAGTTTCATGTTAAAACACGGATTGATTAAAAGTGGTTGGTAGAGATCGCGACCACCATACACGCAGTAATAAAATAAATATCTTCAGGGTGGCTTGCTTTTGGGTTGTCGTGTTTCGGGACCACCCTGTCCCGCAAGGGCAAACTATTTTTATACGCAACCTTTATTTTTCGATATTTGCTCTATAACATAACATAACCAGTTATACTAGTATTAAATCTCATAGAATTCATAATTTTCTAGTAATTACTTATTTATATAACACATCCAATTTGTAAATCTTTCCAGCGCCAATAATCTTATTCTGGCAACTCTCTGAAACTTAACACCGTTTCTAGATTTATCGCATTACCGTGTTCAATAAATTTTCAGTAAATATTAGACGTGATGACGCTCAAATGTAGACCTTATTACAAACTTAAGAAAACTATTAATGGACCCTTTGATTTAGAGGCAGTCCCGTGTCAAGATCTTCAACCCACCAATAACTTTTAAAGTAAATCCATGAATCTTTGCACATACTTGACAAACATTTCATTAAAGTTTTATGAGAGGATATGGTATGCAGAACATTTAACACAGAATATGGGCCGCATAGCTTAGGAATATATGATGAGGCAACGTAGATATCTCGGCGTGCCTTTAGTAGGGTAAATAAAAACGATAATTGCAAATTAAGATTGACACAAGAAATGAATAATTATGATTGGCATAAAATAAATATTCAATATAATATGAGTGGAAGTACTAACCAGTAATAACCGAAAGAGATTTAAGTGAATCAGATGGAGAAGTATTTCAAAAATATGCAGATGCAAGAAAAAATTAGCGAATATCATGGAAGGGAAAGAAGTTTGCAACGATAGACATAATTGATGTTCTATCCTGTCTGCCTACCCTGGTAGAGACATTGTGTGATGATAGAATGATGAAAGACTTAAAGACATTTCCTTAAAACTGATGGCTCATTCGTGTCGATGTCAAAAACCATGTTGGCTGAAGTAGCGTGAACCTTACAATAAACATCGCGATGTAAATGTTTCGAAACCTAAAATAGTCTGAGCTCTTGGTGAAGAAAAAATTGCATACCTTCCTACCAATCTCAAGGTTAAAATCTTTAAAATCACAAGCATTTATAGCGGCAGTAATCGAGATTCATTTATTTTTCTAAGCTCCTTAGTTGTATCCTCTATTATCGGCAAAACAAGTGTAAGTCAAGTAATTGAAAAAAAAAAACGCTTGGTTATTTACCACGAGTATTATCCATGGTCATTTGCATCTTGCAAAACTACATTCATACTTTATTGAATTTTGTTTATTTACTATTAACCGTAATAGAGTTACTTTATCACACAGTGTTAAAAATTTAATTGTTAAGCTTAATTCTACTTAAAGAAATATTAATCTATCAAACTATTAGATGAATAATTGCTTACAATTCGATCACGGTTGGAAGCGAGTTTTTCATCACCTTCAATTTTAATTAATGGATTCACGTCGGATCGTTAGCTGGTTTTCGTTAGGAGAATTGTTTTAATAATTTAACAATTATTTTATTTTAAATAACATTTTTATAAATGGCTCAGTAGATGGTTTTTTTTACTACTTTGGATACTACAAACAACACAGCTCTTATAATGTTATTTAATGAAATAAATGGTACAGGTTACTTAAAATACGACACTAAGTTTTTGACGTTTAGAATAATTGCAATTTTGCAAAATTGCAGTCGAGTTCCTTAAATTGTGTCGCTATACAATGATTTTTATATTTTGATACAGTTTATAAGATTTTTGACCAACTACAACGTTCATTACGACATCGCTCTGTTTATAACAACAAAAACAGAAAGACACTCTAACTTTGATTTCCTTTTTGTTACTTATTTTTATGTCTTTATAAATCTTCAGTTGAGTGCTAAATTGAGATGAAAACTAAGTAAGTTGTATATAAGAGCAATTTGAGAATTTCCAATAAGCAATGGATAGCGCACAACTTTATCTACGTTTAGAAGTTCTGAACTGTTCGATTTGGCTCTTGTTAGTGTTTTATACGATGCGCTCGCCGTCAGCTCGGATACAAAGCTTTTAGATTATTTTATCTACACTACATTTAGCGTTTGAAACACTCATATTATTTAATTTATTATTACTTTATATTATAATGTTGCTCATAAATTACCTAGAAACTCTATAACTAGAATATTTTGTTCGCGTCCCAATAGAAAAATTATAATTATGAATGCGCTACTTTCATGGATTTGCGTTTGGTACAACGGAATTATTGCTAAATTAGCAGATATTAATATATTTTTAAAGAATCAATTTAAAACAAAAATTATATAAATTACCTTACATCCGATTGCTTATTTTGTTTTCGTTGTTGATGCTCAGTTTAATAATAACAATTCTTATTTAGCAATGCATTTTTTAAGTAGTAACTTTCAAATGACATTTGTTGTTTGTAGATTCGGTTATGGAGAGTTAATGGTTTGGTGGTGATTTATTTGTTAAAGTTATTAGTAATTGGTTACAATGGTATCTGTTATGGTAGGTAGCGAGTGATGCATAAGCGACTCACGCTTATCGTTGTAAGCTAACTGATTCGCATGCATAGGTTTTGTAATAAAATATAAAAGTTCATGAAGTGCACAAATAACATAAAGAGTGGTTCGATTGTGTAACTCCGAACATTCGTGTTTTTTACATATTATTTGAACTTTTGTGTTTTCAATATTTTTAAAAAATCAATAAAAAACTCTTAGTCTACGTTAAATGGTTGGCATAACCAGCCTTGTGTATAGCCTTCCATAACTCATCTCGAACAGGAGCCTTTCCTATCCGAGGTCGTTTGCAAATGAAATATCGTTCTTTGGGAAGGACTTCGTTTGCAGTTTGTATTGCCAATAAAATTATACCGTCCTTTATGGTACACAACAGCGCATGTACTATACGATAGAGTGAGTTATGGTTTTGTCGATCCACCATCTACAAAATGTCTGTTTTTATTGCCACTGGGGCCAATTGCAGCCGCTTTGGTACGGTTAGGACTTGTGATTCATTATGCTTAATCAAATCATTAAATCAATAGGCCTCGTGGCGCAGTGGTGGTAAACGCTACTATTGAGCCGAAAGGTCGCGGGTTCGATCTCCGCCCATAACTGACTTTGTGTGATGAGCAATAATGTCAGTTGTGTTTGTCTGGGTGTTAATATTTGTATATGTATGTATATCAGCTGTTTAGTTACCATATTACAAGCTTTGCTTAGTTTGGAATTAAATAGCCGTGTGTGAAATTGTGTCCTGATATATACCTATTTAATATTTTGTACTCATATATATTTGCACTCTACCTTCCTCTTGACGTCCTGATACGACTCGACGCTTCTTTTTACTTCAATTGTTGAATGAATATCGTTAGTGGTCTTCCTCTCTTCCTTTTCCCATATTTTTTTCCTTTTACTATAGTTTTTAATAGGTCATCGTTTCGATTCAGATGCCTCAAAAATCACAGATCTAGACCACTATAAAAGAAAAAAATGTCAGTGTTTTAGATAACCTTTTAAGATGCCTAGATAAATATCTGTCATCACATCTTATTCCTACTGGAGTGAGTAGAAATAATAAAGTATTACTTAAGAGTATTCATTTCCAATATAATTAATTTTTACTTACAATTAAGGTATATCATTTCACCTTAGTAAGGGTTTTAAATATTCAATATTAGTTGGAAACAAAACCACTGGCTGTGAACTCAATCGGAAGGCAACTTTACAAAGGGTAATCTAATTTAAATTTCAGCTCGATAAACTAAAAGTGTGTATATCTACGTTATTAAATACTTTAGGTGTTTGTTACAAAATAGTTTACTTTAAAACTCAAAATCGGTTGGACTTTTAATCAATTAAGGGTTCAAAAAGACCGCTCGTTAAATACTTTACCAGATTTCTCTTTATGATTAGACAGTTTAATAGAATTTTATCTTGGTATTTGCGTGCAGGTTGAAGGTTCTTTTTTCTTGGTGCTCGCTGATGGTGGTACATTTTTTATTTTTTATATCGTTGCATTTGTTATGAATTAAGTAGAAGAGATGTTAAAAACAATAAATTTAAATGATTTAAATTTTTTTCTACAACTAAGGTGATAAACAAGCTTTCGGCCCGCCTGATTGTTAAGAGGTACCGTAGTCTATGGACGCTTGTAATACTATAAGTATCAACTAGAGCACTGCAACCTTAAACCCCTCTACCCCAAGGAGTTCAGGAAACCCTACTCATAGCAGGAATACAAAAAAAGTTTATTTGGCTGCGATCTCCTGCAGGGTGGAGGTATTCCACCAGTTGAGCTGCTCCAAGTAGAGAGAAATCTCCAAAGAAATTGTTTGATACTTGGTAATATCTAAAATCGTAGAAGTATAGGGTTTTTTAAAAGTAAATGGATGAAATGGTGATGTTAGATGGACTGAAGCTTATTCAAGCACCGCATCCATTGCGGTAGATTTTAGTGAAGAAAAATATCTTAATATGCTATATACCAAGGGGCTAATAAAAATTGTAAATGCCCTGCTGACTAGTTACTATTCGCATGTTGGTATGACACATGGTATGTTCGAGGTGTATCACTTAAAAGTATATTGAAAGAGTATAAAATAAGGTCTAGGCATTGCACATTGGAGATTTCACACTATGATTTTGTAAAACGCTGACGTTCTGACCAGATCAAAATGTATTCTAACTTTTATTTCTTACTTTATTATTACGTACTAAATTCCATGTGCCTGTGATATCGTCAGCTGCTTAATACAGAAAATATTCAGTTCTGTGTTTGAGCATATTCCTATGTTCTTCTCCCTTTTTGTTTATATTCTATATCTCGCAAGTTAAATTTTTCTCTCTCTCATTGTTTTGTACAAATCTAAATTTTTGTATGACATTTACGTACTATTAACTCAAAAGAAATATCAATATTATCTCCAGAGACTTTTATTATAGATTTGTTCTCGTTTTTATACTTTTATCATAATAAATGAACCGGATAAGTGACTCTGAGAGGTTGTCCAATTTTACTGGACCTTTTCATTTCATACTCGGTAATAGAGTTTACCGATCGTAATACAATTGACAACATATACCTTTTTCGACCGAATTAAATATATATGGATTATCCTAAAATACTTTTTAAAGGTTATTACGATATTGATAACAATATTTGGGAGTCGCTTTATATATTTTTCTAAGTTTTCATTATACCGTACGATTTGATGAACTTTTCCTAATAGACGGTTTTAATTTACATTTACTTAGAAAGCCATGCGTGATTCTAAAATGTTTTATACAGTTTTTTTCTAAACACGTGTATTAAGACGATAAGATAAGCGATTGGAATTAAAAAACACAGAACATTAATAGAAAATTGATTCTAATGAATTTAATAAAGAGGCCTTTACTGGGTGATTTACCTATTAATTCTTTTGTGTATTTTTTGATAGTGTTTTCAGCAATAAATGTATTTCTTTCTTTCTTCTAATCCATATGCTGGTCAGCACCACTGCAAAATTATTTTACGGTTAAAAGTGTTCTAGTTCATCAGTTGAGAAGCTAAGATCTTATTTTAATTTCTTATAGGGTTAGCGTCGTATCACAATCTCATCTACCCTAAAATAGTAATACGTTAAGCTTATAGAAACTGGCTCATATGGCAACTACTGGAATGCATCTATAAGTGCTTGGCAACAGAGGTTCAACTTAAAGGCGGTAGCTAGCTAGAAGAGTATTAAAATTTACTCTATCAAGGTCCTATGGCTTTACTGGAATCCATTCCCTTACCTAAAGGTCAGGCTAATTGCCAATCGATAGTGTCTGAACACGCTAGTCATTATCTGTTCAAATCACATTTTTTGTATATTTAAGACATTGAAAAATCTATAATAACTGAAGTAGAAAGGAATTAGTAACTTTCATTTTTAAGATGCTGTGGTTATAAGCTGTTACGAGAAATCCTTCTGTAAATACTCCATCAACGAATTATTAAATGTCTATATTGAAATTTTCATTTCAATCCCAAACTTTACCATTGTTCGCATTGTTTGAGTAACAATCAATCAATATCTCTTGGATCTGGGAGTTTGGAATCTTTAATGATTCCGTAGCGGCTTGAGATTGTTGCTAGAACTTTTGGTATTGGTCATTGGAAAATTCGAATCGTTCAATTATTGTTACCCTTTTCAGTAATAGTGGCTTTTAGTTAATAAATTCTCCTACATTAATCCTTATTGAAAGGAAACGTTTATTCTAGACATCAAATTAGTAGCAAATTCTTCGATTGAATTTATTAACTATACAAGATTATTAAGTTTTTATGAGACACTAAGTTTTATACAAGTTTTTAGACTTGCTCATCGAATTGACTACATTACACCTAGAAGAATTACTTTTCAACTACATCAGCGTGTTATTCAAAAGTAGACGTTTATGTTTAAAAATTTATACTTACAGGAAATTGGTTCTGTAGTTACTGTTGGTACATATGGACTTAACTTCAATTCACCGTAACATTTACATAAATTACCGTACATTTTTTAAAGGTAAAAATAACACTTTAATGGTCAAACTTACATGTGTTTTGTCTGTATTCTGCGTCACATTTTCAACCAATCCAGCTTTGAAATAATGAACAAATCAAACAATACCCAAAGAGGTATTCTGGTACAACTGCCGGCCATAAGTCACGGAACTAACAAGCAGGATCCACTAATGAGATATTCCCAAAACTTTCTCTAGTAAGGGACGTCAGTGGATAGTTCCACACATTACGTGGGTATTATAAGGGGTGATGTCCATTTGTTACGTTTAATCTATTATGTTAAAGAAATATGCTAGTTTTTATGGGTTTCGCAAATGTTTACCACAAGTTTAGATGGATATAAAATGATTACATAGTCGAAGATGGTAAGTGCTAAGTCGAGAATAAGAAATGGGTCTTCAAGATTAGTTGCTGAAATACTTAAACAGTTACTTTATACCAGATATTCAACTTGAAAGTAGTACCTATCTAGTTTAGCAATCGAAAATATCCAATGTTGATTAGATTGTCTGTTTTCTTTCACAGAAAGTTAAAAATTATATGATTGTAAGTCGCCAATCTCTATGTGGCATCTAAGTCCATTACGTCAGATCCATCTGTTAAAAATAACAACTTCTAAGAGTCTTCATTAACAACATGATCTTAAATATATTTTTATTTCAATTTCATAATATCGCGTACCATTTTCAAACAATAAACTGCAGTGAAAACTTCCAACAGCGGGTTTCAAGCGATCTTGAGAAAATTAATAGTCTCAGATTTATGTAGGAACATTAGTACGAGGGGCGCCTTGTGTTCTTTATTAGTTGAATCTTTTCAATGTTGTCTTAGTTTAGGGTTGGCATTTTTAAATGAATACATAAGTACATATTTTAGAAGAAATTATGACAGAATCAGAATTTATGGGAATTATTTATTTATTTATGGAAAATGGATGGCCAGTGGCCAATACCACTACATTTCATTTATATTTACAAAATCAAAACATTTTTCAGTGCGTTTGCCTTTTAAGGCCACCACCGCATGCTTCATTTATTACCTTAATGACCCTTACCTTACCTTAATTTTTTATATTTTATATCATAAATCAATGTTGGAGTCAGTAGTGATAATAAAAAAGTCAAAATGTCCAACAAAATTATTAAAAAATGTGCACCGTAAATACACACATAAAGAAAATAAAATAAAATAGGAAATGTAGAAATGATGTAAGTAGTTAGTTGAATATGTCAAGAAAAAACTAAATAAAAAATTTAATGTCAAAATAAATAACGGGATGTCAGAAACGAGTCTTCATACGTTTTTTTTTTTTAATAACTTATTGACGTTTAACGGTCTTTTAATAATAATTTAATAAACTTTATATTAAAGTTCACAATTGATAAATACCAACCAAGCTGTTCTATTTACTCCAGTTAAAGCATGAGACCCAAGAAGTAGTAATAATATTATCGATGCTCAGTGCATAAAAATTATAATAGTAGATTCGAACTACGAACAGTCTGTAACATCTTGTCGAAAACAACTACACAAATAACTTTGTCATTCGGCTTTCAGTGTGTGTTATTGGAATTTCTTACTTATCGGATGGAGATTGCAATGAAGACTTTTGGAAAAAAGATAATAAAGTAGACAGAATTAACTAGACGTATAAAGCAGAAATGTTATTTAGAACTGCAAGCAAGTACTAAAAATAATTTCAATATTACAGGAAATAAATCACCAACAACCCTAGAACATTAAAGAACGTTTTAATGCTGATTTTTCCTGTAATAGATCTAAAAGAGCCAGATGGAGCGAATTGGGTATCAGATTTTTTTAAAACTAATTACAAAGGAAAACGGTCGCGCTGAATCTTGAATGCGATTTCTTTAAGTCGAAATGGAGTTTAGGGGAGGAGTATTTGTGAAAAATATTGCAAGAGCTATTTGATGTTGAGTTTTTAGAATGACTTTAGAATAAAAACCGCCACTTGTTAGATTAATAAAATTAAAGTTTTTATTCAATTTGGGATTTATTAAAATTGTCTCTAAATTTTGCACTATTAGATAATACTTCGCCACAGGCATGGAATTCAAACAATGTATTTAGGCGACATAACTTGAGTTCTGTATTTTCCCATTTGAAAGCTTCTTCTTCCTACACTCTAACTAAATAGGGACGGCATAAAATGTCTTCATGTTACGAACTGACATTCGGCTTAGTGTTTTACGACCGGCCGCGTGCCTGACGTCAACCCTTCTTAGTAATCCTTCTTTGTCTCTAACTAACGATAGCTATTTAGCTACTATCATCGTCTGTAAGACCTTCAACTGCTTTACAAATAAAGGAATATATAAACTCTTATCTATACTAATATTATGAAGCTGAAGAGTTTGTTTGTTTGGTTGAACATACTAATCTCAAGAACTGATGGTTTGAATGAAAAAAATGTTTTAGTGTTCGGCAGCCCTTTTATCGGGGAAGGCTATAGCCTTATGTTATATAACATCGCGCTATAATTAATAGAAGCGGAGCATCAATGAAAAATGTTGGAAAAGGGACAAATTTTATTTCTATTTAGAGCTTCCATTGCGTTCGCTGCGTAAATGGTTAAAGTTATGACACAATTGTTGTGTAATGGAATTGTTTCTATTAAAAAGTTCTAAAAAAAGTCCGCAATAAATAAAATATAATATACCTTGTAGGGTTTATTTAATATAACCTTTTTTATGGTAATAAAATTTGTTCTAAAATAATGAATTCTTTGCGAAGGTGTTTTTAAATACTTGGTATAAATTCTTATCAAAATAAATACGTCATTCATCACAAGTATTTAATTTTTAACAAAATTTCCCTTTACAGTAATTGATTTAATGACATATCACAGTTTTAAAATAACTCGGTAGCAGAATAATGATCAAGTATCGCGAGCGCATTTTTATTATTCAGAATAATGTGATAGGCGGACATCACCTAATAATACAGTGCCTACGACCCACTCTCCTAACCCTTTCTCTCTCTCTCTCTTACATGATGCAGACGAAGTTTCGCGGGTCAGCTGGTATATTATTTTATATAATATATTTACTATTACACATCATATCTCGGTAATTACAATTTATTTATACTACTAAGTTGGTATGCAAGCATACGGCTCGACTGATGGAATAGTTACCGTAGTCTATGGGCGATTGTAATACCGTAGATAGCACTACCCAAAAGAGGTCTGCAAGCCATACTCCTCCTGCAGGGTTAAGATATACCAGTCGGGACAGCTTCAAGTAGAGAGAAATCTCCAAAGACGGTTCTCTGTGCCCTACCTTTCTGTAATAAAAATAAATAATCTATAAGAGCTGAAACTTCAGTCACTATAAGCTCCCTTCTCGATTTCTATTCTTCTTTTGTCCTGTATTCTTATCTATTGTTGTTTTTGTACATTGATAAATTATACATACTCCAATGTTTCAATTTAACAGTATTCAAATAAGCCAATTATCGCCTCAAACGAATCGTGATAATTTAACGAAGTTAATAATAAAACCCATATATATAATAATTGCTATGTATAACAAAGGGTACCATCATAATGTTGCCGAGTGGCCTGTGAAATATTTCCAGGGAAAGATGAAAGGTGACTTTGATAATTTTGATTCCTTTTGTAAGTTAAAGATTTACATTTTGTTTTAGGGTAAATTAAGACAGACCTCGGTTTGTTTTTGACGAGTTGAGGTTAACTCGTTTACTCCTTTAATTGTGGTTAACGTTCCCGAGAAGACATTAACAATTAGAGTCTCATTTTAGCTTTAAAGATGTGTTATAAAGTAGGTATTTTTTCTCTTTTTATGATCGAATAAAAAAAGCAAAATTTTAGGTTAATTAAATTTGTGACATTAGTCCTGTAGCTATGCATTTTATTATTAAAAATCAACTCTTGAATTTTTTTTAATTTTTATTAATCATAATATAATTTTATAATCGCAAAACAAATAAGGTATATTTCGACTTTTTTATATTAAAATTCATTAGTAATTTTGTTTTAATATATTTATATTTACTTTTATTCAATTATTATATAATCCAATTGTAACCTTTTCTATTATTCATCAATATATTGTAGTAAATAGTGAGATAGGCAGGGACCAGGACTTAGGAACAGTGTTTGTTATAGTCGACTGATTTCTTTAATATCCCACAAGGGAAAATGTTTTCAAGGTGGTTGTTGTCGGGTTACGCTAAGATTGGGCTCCATAAGAAAGTTCAAGGTAACTCAAAAGGCAATGGAGAACGTTACACTCAATTTTGTATCCAGAAGAACTAAACTCACCGAGATAGCCCTAAAATAGCTAGACTCCAGTGGCAGTGGGTGAGGCACGTAGAACGGATGGCAGATGGGGCCAAAGAGTTTCCATGTGGCGGCTACATACCAAAAGGCGCAGTGTGGGAAGATTCGCCATAAAGTGGACCGACAGCCTGACAAAGGTAGCGAGAAGCCACTAGGTGCAGGAAGCGCAGGACCGGTAGTTGTGGCGGTTTTTGGAAGAAGTCTATATCTAACAGTTTCTACTGAAATTATGATGATGAAAAAAGTGCGTGCAGTCACATAGCAAACCTGTTGCTATTCCAATCAGTGAATAGTGCGGATCAATAGTAAAGATTCCTTAATCACATCGACACGATTCTCATACTTGTATTAAATAGTATTCTATCTAATATTACGTGTTGGTAGGAGAAGCTGGTACTTATAACAATGCCACAAAAGGTAAAAATCATATTTCTTTATGTGTAAAACCAAATCTTCACGTGTTTCTATAAAATTCTCTTGCAAACTTATAATATTTATGATAAATAATTTATGCTATAGAAAAGGAGTTTTAATAGCACGGGCTACAATATAATTTCTATACACTATTGTAGATATATCAGTATCGATTATTTAACCAAACCGCTGCGTTTATGCGATTGACATCAGACATTTATCATAACCACATAATGCGGTCATCTGTATTTACCTACGTTAAATATAATCTATAGTTGAAAATCTTTATTTGTATTTTCTTTACGAAAGTATATTAGTTGATATATTGTTACTTTATCTATTCTATGTGCTAAATTAGAGCCTCAGCCTACTTACTAAGTTCCACAAATTCTCGGATAGACCTAATCGTACACTAAATGTAAACTAATAGTTTATTTGTTATTTAAACAGATTGTTTACTCCTTGAATATATTTTTATTAGCATCAAAAGATTGCATTCCTAATTCAGTATCTTTTAATAAACAAAATTATAACATTAATTTGAAACGTTCAACAGTGGGGAAAATAAAGCTTAAAAAATTTGAAGTATTAATTTTGAATAAAAACACCTTTGGGAGTTAATATATGTGGATCCAATTGACAATAACTAATTTGTATAATATTATGATTTCAGGTACTCCATCGTTTGGACTTTAAAGGAATTTATTAATGGCAAGTATCTCTTATAAGTTTACGTTTATATTTTTTTGTCTGTTGGTAATTTCAAGTGTGGTTAAGTAAAAGCAACTATGCTACTTTGGAGCGTTGTAGAGGTTAAAATTGAGACCTGACATAAGTGCCATATGATGAATTTCATTAGAGTAATATTAATTTATACAACCTTACATTATTTTACATAATTAAAGAAAGAAACACCTGTTAAATCTAAAGCTAAAACCAAGATTAGAAAACGGTTCATTATGACCTACATTTGCAGAATAGTGTTGTATGGCTGCGAAACATGAACGTTAAACCCAAAGTGACAGAGAAAGGTTAAGCAGCGTTTGAGATGTGTTGTTGGAGAAGAATGGAGAACACCAGTTGGACATAAAGGATTACAAATAAGTATTTGTTATAATAGTTGACGAGGAAAAACAGTTGTTGAAAAACATATATAACACAAGAGGAAAAATGATTGGAAGACAAGTTCCTTTAAAACAATTTTAGAAGAAAAAAGAGGAAGACCTAGAAGAAAGCTTTTTCCAACAAGTCAAGGATAAAGTTTGCAGTCGTGATATATAAAAAAATCAAAAGATAGGCAGAGGATAGGGGACAGTGTTAACTGCACAACTGACAAGAGCTGAGCTCTTATATTAAAGAAAAACGAAGAATAAAAACATTAGTCAGTAAAATGCATTTACATTATAATCATTGATGGCTTTAATTCATTATGTTGTTGCTAGTGGGATTTTTGGAGTAAATTTTTCTGCCTGAGTGAAGTACTTCAGTATACACGCAGAGATCT
This sequence comes from Saturnia japonica, assembly GCA_033032175.1. NCBI lineage: Eukaryota > Metazoa > Arthropoda > Insecta > Lepidoptera > Saturniidae > Saturnia > Saturnia japonica. The sequence goes on along the minus strand of CM065327.1, from coordinate 12,659,885 downwards.
AAGTACACACAATTTTTTATTTTTTGTCACAGTTTGTTTGCAGTGTAGGCTGGCATGACAGCGAAGACCGCCGATGGATTTAGATCTCTCGGTGGTCGTCGCTGTGTTTGGATTGTACTGTGCATTATCAGCAGAGACAGTACCACTAATGTGCCGTGCTATTATTAAAAAAAATAATGATGTATCCCGATCCGGTGATAAATTAGCAAGCTTTCTGGAAGTCGCAGTCAATTCGATTTTGCAGACGCTTCTATTAAGTCACACAATCGTACTGAGAAATTAACGTTTAAGAGTTAACTTTGTCCACAAAATTATTTCAAATACTATTTTGTGTCGCAATATTAGTACGTTTGAATTGGGCGTTTTATCTATTTGAAATTGCGTCTGTACGTATTTGATAAAATTCAATGTTATATTATCTCAGTTATCGTAATTATATCTGTGTTACGGAGTTCCATTAAAATACATTGTATTATATATTTAAACGTTTATTGTTGCAACTGCTTTAGGAATTTCATCCAGTGTAAATGCTGTGTCATACGGACAGATAAATAAATTATATTGTATTATTAGTTGTACCTGCGACTCCCATCGCGTGGAATTTCGTATGAGGTAACGGCGGCGAAGGAGAATGTGCACGTAGGACGCGCGTGTCACTAGACACTGCTACTTTAGTTTGTTTTATTTAGGAAGATCCCTAATTATTTTTCTATAATAAAAGTAGCCTAAGTTACTCCTTATAAAATCAGCTATCTGCCAGTGAAAGTCTTCTCAAAATCGGTCCAATCGTTTCGAAGATTACCCGGAACATACCGAAATTGCTTTTTATTGTAAGTGCCATATATACTTTCATATTGTGCATTAAATAAAAAGCTGTTATATTGACATTACAAACAGACACTTTAGTTATATTTATTTTTATAGATTGGGAGCCCAGTGGTGCAAATTCGACCGTTAATTTATATATTTTTAATTAATTAATTAATTTTCAATGTTATTCAGTTTCTTTTGTCAAAGGTTATGCCATATTTTTATACCACGACGATGGCAAACAAGCTTACGATCCGCCTGATGGTAAGCGATCACCGGAAGCATTACATGCACATTGCCAACCCTTTAAAAATCTGTTCAACTCCCTTTTGAAGAACCCCATATATTTGTCCAACGGAAAACCTTCAGCAGGAAGTTCATTTCACATCCGAAGAGTTCGCAGAAGGAAATTATTTTGGACTGGACTTTAGACTCCAGAGCGTGAGGATAAACTACCTGCTGATGACGAAGCGGTGTGATGATGAAAAGTAGCCGCTGGCATCAAACTGAATAATTTCTCGGAACACAACAGTAGAACACATACAAGGACGCGAAATCAATCATTAGACTTAAAGATTCGATAACGCTTGTGAGTTTGGAATCGTTATCATTTTTGAAATTGAAAACACATAAAATTCACAGCTCGAAACTCATTCAGTCAATCTGTCAGTATTATATTACATATATGAATTTTAGTTTTGTGCGCTCCTGCTTCATATAAACTTTAACTATACCAACTAAATGTCACATACGTCTTACACGCAATATAATTAAAAAGGAGTCCGAAGTTTTCTCTTCACGCATTAATATTTAGATTCTATATATTTACTAATCTTCGGTATAAACAATGTTTAATATTAATTTCTCTTCTCTTGTAACCTATATATTTCTTCTCCGAAGTACAGCTCGTCCATATCCTCTTTCGTTTTCGCCATACGCATATAATAAACGCAATTGTATCCCTCGCCGTTGTAGTATATAACATCTGAAATATAAAATAAAAACATGTTAAAATATTACTGTGGGTAGTTTTAATCTTGTCTTTGATATCAGTACAAATTAAATATAACGGTGAACGTTCTCTCATTTAGTGCTGAGTTGTTGTAAAGAACGGACGTCTCTTTAAAATTTAGTTTATGATTAGCTGTGCCCGTAGCTTATTATTTACGTCCTTTAGTTTTACTTTTACTTGTATTTTATGATTTCTTACGCATCGTTAATAATTTTATAGCCAAATTCCTGTATACAAAATTTCATTAAAATATGAGAATAATCAATAATTCGTTTTTACAATTTCTGAAATTATTGTTGATAAATATATGCCATATTTGATAACAGTCCTTTTTAAAACTTAATTTAAAAACAACCAACATATAATAATTCAAACAGAATAACAGATTTTTTTAAAGATATTTATTATCGTGCCATTAATAAACATATCATTGGTAAACAACAAAACAATTTGTTGATGAATGTTTTTCATAAAAAAATTGTTGTTCAAATCGGACGCTTTTCTGCATGTTATGAAGCTGTTGAAGGTCTTTGATATCTCATAACGATGCCTATACTACAGTAAGAGCAAACCGCTTTGTATGCCAAATTAGATTATAGCATGCAATAAAGATACGACTTAATGTATGTCTATAGTTGAACACTACAGTGTAAAAAATTTGTGTTACAACATGCGCTATACTTTATTCAACACAAAAATCACGATTTTTTTAAATTTAAAACTTCTTTAGGCTCCTTGAGCACTTTATTTTGTGAGTATTGAATGAGATTGATCCCTCATGCTCGGCTATGTAACGCTAGTTTGGGTAAACTCGTCTCGAGTCGACTAATTGTCACTTATGTTGTGTTGTCTTTAAGCACAAACCGTTTTTTTTTAAACAACTATAGTGGCAGTAACTCCTATGGCGTAGCTTATGGACACGTCTTCTAAAAACAGAGGCATCCCTAGTGCGTAAACGGCTGGAGCGATTCTAATGAAATTTTCTAGTAATTTTTAGTAGCCCAGTGTGTGATCGTGATCCTGTAAAGTTTGGTAGAAATTGGATAAAAAAAAGTTCTGTGCCACATCAAATCGTGACCGGGTGTACTAGTCGATATTAAAAGTATATTTAATCTAAACTCTTATAATGCAAGATTATACACGACCAGGAATAAAATTATCTAAGTACTTTTGATTACAACATTAATAAATGAATTAATGGTATTACTAGGGCGTTGCAGAACCTAAACCCTTTTCCCAAGGAGCTGTGGAGACCCTACTTATCACAGGAACACAATATAATGTTATTTGGCTGCGGTATTCTGTAGTCGGTCTGCCCCAAGTAAAGAAGTTTCCTAAGAGATTTTTGTCTGTGCTCGATCCCTGAATTTTATTGCTAGCAAATTTAAAAACAAGTAATAACCATTTTTATAATCTGTCCCGTAGACGCCGAAGCCACGTTTCATTCTATGATAACAGTTCTGTAAATCTATTTCGCACGGACCATAATAATCGCTATAAAAACTATTCCATAAATTATACCCACACACTGGAGAGTGATCCGTTCTGAAACAAAAAAATATCAACCTTACTTCTTGAAGATAATTTATGTGCACTTCTTTTGGTGCGTGCATGATGAAGTAATTATAGTGAAAATTTAAGTCAGTGGATCAACCGTACTCAACTTCAAAAAAGGAGGAGATTCTCAATTTTTTTTTTTTTTTAACTGGATATCCAGCCATAACTGCTTGTTTATAGATGATTCTTTTCTCATTGGAAAGGGTATGCCGCAAGAGTAGTCCCATTTGAATTTAATTCAAAACTTTAACGTTATTTTAATAAAACTCTTCAAGACATTATGTTCAAATATCTATTTCATTCCTTATCTAGTTATTAAATAATATACATACCATTTTTGAAATCCATGACTGTGATATATTAATAATCTTACCTATGTCTCACGCAACGTATGTGTTGTCCGTAGCAATCGTAGTATTCATCTTTCAGTTTCTGAGGTATTTCCTCATAATCAACCGATTCGAAGATATATCTATCCAACATGGTCGTCTGCGGGGGCTGGCCCGTTGTAGAAAGGAAATATTTCGATGGAAACATAGTTTTTCCCATGTGCATTGTAAAGCCTATTGGTATGGTACCAAGTGCTGTGTAAGCCTTCTCTTCTTCAGAGTTATTGCTGTCTGTGGTTTGAGTAATGCCAGTAGTTTCAGTGAAGTTACTTTTGACATCTACAGTACTTGGCAGTGTGGCTATACCTGAAATGAATGTCATCTATAAAATTAATAAAATTGAAGTATCTGTTTGTAATTTCAAAATAACAGCTTTTTACTAAATACATATGAAATTATATACGATACCGATTTAAAAAAAATCATTTTTTTTTGTTAATTTTTTTCTGTCTGTATATTTGATTCGGGTAATCTCCGAAACGGTTGGACTGATTTTGATAAGACTTTCACTGGTAGATATCTGATGATATAGGGAGTAACTTAGGATACTTTTATTTTAGAAAAAGAATTAGGATTCCTCATTAATAAATTAAAAAAAAAAAAACTGGTCAAGGTGAATCAATTCGCGCGCTTAAATGGTTTACACTGAGTAAACCATAAGATATATATGAAATTAATGTAGTACATAATTGTAAAAAAATACTCCGTTAGACAATAACAAAGTCGCATAATTATGACTCGCTTCAGTGTGTCGGATTTGGTGATCAGCCAGTGTTCAACGAGTTACCGATGACCGGTTTTCGAATTTGTATTTTTATGAGCTCACATAACGAAGATGATTGTCGACTGAACCCATCGTTATTCCTCGATGGTCATCGCTTATCTTGGATTTTTTTTCTTCTTTATAGAATTAGAATTTGGCCTCTACTATACACATCGAGACGTTCTTGTAAATAGATGATGCTAAAAAAGGCTAGATACAGACTGGAACTCAAAATCAGCTGCTAGAATATGCCTATAGGTACTTGGGGACATCTAACTAGTCCGCAATTCTCAGAAAAAATGACCTTACATGAATATAAATAAAGACAATGTTTACTTACATTTAATTATCATAAATAACACTAAATATAGTAGCATTTTCATGACCACAAAACAAATTAGATCAACAAAGTGTCCGATATGAATATAGTCAAGTAAATTTAATAACCAACTTCGTTATTTTATAAGGTAGTATTATTAATTTTTCAAGTTACACTAGACGAGAGTCAAGATCTTTGTGAGTATCACAATATTGGTTCAGACGTTAATTAAGATTTATCAAGGCATAATGAGGTATTAGATATTGCCCCGTTTGTAACTTTTAACAAGATTTCTTACGTTAATTGATACTTTAATATTCACGGTGCTGGATTAATTAATTCTGTTACTTAAAGTCTTTTATAGTGGATCGGTTAAGACTGGCGGAATATCGATTATATATCCCTTGTTCGACGTGTAGCAAAAATGTTTTATTTCTTTGGAATTTAAAATGTAATTAGTAATAATATCAGGCGATAGATAATGTTTGATAAATATTTTATTAGTACCAGCAAAAAATACAGAGTTGCGAACTTTTAGTTTTCTTAACAAGCGCAAAATTATTTTAATCAAATCCAGAACAATCTATTGCGTAGGATATATTTGATTTAGGTGCATAAGTGTAACGTGTCAAGACAGATACACCTTCTCTTTTTCCTCCTCTTCGTATAATGGAAACGGGTAGCTGCTACAACTGGAGAGGAGTTGGAATACAGTATCTAGGCGATTCACAATGCCTCACTAACATGTCACCGGAGTTGGATTGGAAAGATGCCGCGATAGATTGCATTAAACCTCTCGTAGTTTTAGCAGTTAAAAATTCCTAGTATCATTAATGATTTTGATTTTTTGGAATGCAGTTCCTTGTCGGACGTTATGCACTTAGCGGATGGGAACTAGGCGAAAAAAGGTGTTAGAGTTTTCCATTAGGACCTTTTCTATAGTGTAGACGGTTATCCATAGCGCGTATGCTATTGGCTGTGCCATTCATAGTTGCTACGAACTTCGTACCAACCGAGTGTTCCACGACACTCACGTTTTTTAAAATACTAGCGATCGCCCTAAGGTCGAAATTCAACTAGCGGCTTTTTGATCATACACTATTTTCTGTTTGACATTTGCAATATTCATGAACCTAAACAATGAGTATTGTCTACATCACTTGCTGTCACTTTTCGTTCAATCTAAGTTGTTGTTGGGTCTTAATTCAATGACACTGGTTGAGTTAGGATTCGCAGTATTTATTTAATATATTAGTAACAGATATTATAGATAAATTTTAGCTTTTTGCACTCCTTTTCCATATAAACTTTAACCATGCTAAATCTCACAGTCTTCCGTGCACGCAATACGCTTAAAAAGGGGTAGAAAGCTTTTGCTTCACGTATTAATATGTATAAGATCAATGAGGTGGCAGACAAGCGTACTACCTGCCTGATCGTAGTTAAGGACTGTGTGAAGTATCTTTACAGGTATGTACGTCTTATTAAACTATGCCGGATCACAACCCCAACAAAAACAAAAACAAATAACAAATATGAAGATAGTTATATACCTATGTACTCTCATCCCATAGTTGATACGATTCAGCTGACCCACCGTCATTCCCACGTAAGGGCCACACGTTAGGTCAGCATATTTAAGGTTAGGTAGAAGTTGGTTTAGTTTTTAAGAGCAGTGTAGAATCGACCATCAAACTGTACGGTTAATAAAATATTAACCAAATTATTTTAGTTTTAGTTTTTCAAAACAGACTTTATCGCTCCCTGAAGTTAACTAGATCGCTACAAATAAATGAAAAGCGAATGATTTATATAGTCTTCAGTGAAAATTTCAGATGGAGCAATTAAAGACGTCAATATCAACATTATTTTTATTAACATCGCTATATAATTCCTTAAGCTTATTCGTTCACGATTTACCAACAGTTTACCGTGTAAAGTTACCATTTTATCAACAGTGTATTCGGTGTATTATATATATTATATTAGCCTAGTGGTTGTAACCATGACTGCTATGATCGAGGTCCTTGGTTCATTTCCCATGTCGAGCAAAGTGCTATTGGATGCTTCTATGAAATTCTCAGTAGCAGCTCGGAGTTTGGCTTCGTGCCCGATTAATGACAATAGACTCGCCCCCTAATACATGGGATCTTAAAAAATATATACGGCGAACTGTGGATGTACATTAGTACACCTCTGCCTAACCCTTTCAGGATACAGACGTTATGTACAGATGGTATGTATGTATGTTAACATTGTATAAATACGATTCAAAGATTCGAACATGTTATTATGAGAATTGGTATTTACAATGAAGAATTATTACAAATTGTTATTTATTACAGAGCGCTGTAACAGAATGAAAAGATTGAGCTGCGAACGGAAGACACGTAATTGGCATTCTGCATGGTTCTCTAATATACATAGATGTGTAATATAATTTTTGGAGGTGTCTATTTTTCACATTATTTATTGGATTAATGTTTGTTAAAAATCTTTTCTCAAACGTGCATGGAAATATTTTCATTATTTTCGAAAAAAGAACACGCGAAGTATTTAATTTGGTTTTCGAGCAAATAAATCGACCGATGATGCTGTTTTAAAATTAACCCCAAATATTTCCTCACCTTGATAAAGGTAACAAATGTGTTGGTGTGTTTCTGGATTTACAAAAGGCTTTTGATACTGTTTCAGTACCTATATTATTAACACGTCTAGAAAATATTGGTATTCGAGGAAAAGCACTTCAGTATTTGCAGACTACTTGATGAATATAATTCAACGTGTACGTTTAAAAAAGTATATAAGTAAATAGTGAATACTGTACCTACGGAGTCCTCAGGGCAGTACACTTGGGCCTACGTTATTCCTCATTTATATCAATGAATTTTGTAAGGTTTTCGATACGACTGATTCGAATTAATAATGTTCGCAGATGATATGGTTCTCTTATTCCACGGATCTACTTAGGAATAACGTCCATGAATATGCGGAGACTGGGCTATCCAAGGTTTCAGCGTGGCTAGAGAATAGTCTTTTATCGCTAAATGTGGATAAAACTAAATTTATTTGTTTCAGTATCACAAAGAAAACTAGACCCAATGATAATTATATCATAAAAATACATACATATCACTGTAATCGCACTCAATTAAATTACAGTGTTACATGTACATGCGCTAAACCCAGCTACTCAGTCAATACTAATACTCGGTAGCGTTTACGGACTCCGTGTCGATCGACGTGAGTTCTAAACTTTTTAATTAACCTGAGCTTTCCGTGAAAGATAACATCGTGATGAAACCGAAGCATGGTGGTAGGATTTTTTTTTAAATGCCAGCCTTGCTAGCTACCATCCTCAAGTTGAAAATCTGTTGTCAAACACCAATAGGTGTAATACGGCAGCCGCACTTTAGAGTCAGTCTTCCCCTAGGCTTAGCGTGCCACATCATTACTTAAGAGCAGGTGAAATCTAAGCGTGGAAACTTTCATGTATCACTGCTACTTTTTCAGAAGAAATGATAAATAATTTGTTATGTGATAATGAATGAATCTATATCACTGTTGTTTTTATATAACACGAAGTTTTAACACTGTTATTTTTATACGGCATTAAAAGTCCAAATAAGATCATTCGTGTGAGATCCACTCGTGTTACATTTTTGTTTTTGTTTTACTGACGTTGAAATAATTTCTAAAAAACTCGACAGGTATCTTGGGACACCCGATAGTAATGAAGTTCTTTTCGCTATAGTATATTATGTAATTACCAGACTTGTACGCACTGTTGTATGTACAGCACGACTAGTCGATGAATCGAATTTTTTTCTTAACTTAGACAAAAAGATAGTATAATATAGACAAATAGTACAAATATCCTCTTTTTGAATGATTTAAAACTTTTATTATTAGGAACGCCATCTATTGATGATAATGAAAATTATTTTCAAGTACACCATCTTTTATCAGTCTACATGGTAGCTGTTAGATTATATTCTAAAATAATATGTGAAATATTTTCATGGGTCAGCTAGTGTTAGTTATATTTAGAATTAAATTAATGGTTAATAATTTTAATAATATACGAATATTAACTATTCAATTGAGGTGATATGACGTATTATAGACGTACATCTACTCGCGTCATAAAGAGCATTTTTTTTCGTTTGTCCTATTTCTGTTTAAATAAAAATTAAGAGCATCTACTTTTGAATACATTAAAGATATAATAGTGATAGAAGATTACATTTTTATGTTAATTGGATGTTCCAATCGTTGCCAAGTAGAACAGATCAAATACATTAATTTTATTTTCTGCATTTGTTTTCAACCTAATAAAGCCGATTGATGAGCCCTATTTTGAATTTGTGAGTAAATGGTATATAATAAATAGAAAAAAACTAACAAAATGAATGGCTTCGTAACATATTAAGGAGGTATGATACAGACACTGAACCACCGAGAAAGAATGATCAGAATTCCACTTAACGAGCAATTCCTCCTTGTATCCAGCTTCCCGGGTATCCCAGACCATGCGTGATGCATGTTAGCGTGAAACTTGCGTGAGGCACGGCGGTTAAAATAAAAGCGAAGCGTGAATGGTGCGATGTGCGCGTGCGCATCACAAACACTCGAAGCAAACCAATGCTAGCTATATTTTTTTAATTGCGTCAGCGCGCGGGTTTCCAGACGCAAAAAAAGATTACTTGAAAAAAGTGACAGTAATCTTGACATTCTCGCCTAGCAAACGAATGACCAACTGACTTGATTAATATAACCTCCAGAAAGAAATCGATGTATCTTCTTTAATAATAAATTTGTATCTCTATCTCAACATGTATTGCTTTTTTCCAAATTTCCAGGTAAACAGCCTATACAAAAGACACTGATCAAGAATTAACAATAAAAAATTCTGTCTGCCTGTTTGTATATCTGGATTTAACTTGAAATCGGCTTGACTGATTTTTTATGAAATTTTGTACACGGGAAGTATAAATATAATTCTTAACCTATGGTTCATTATTATCTATACTATAGTTTCTAATCTGTAGTTTTGTATATACAAAACTTAAGTAATTAATTTTTATTAATTATTTATTAATAAGATATAAGAATCGTCAATAATTATTTTAGAAATCGTAAAAAAATATTAAACAATTTTGATGGAATTTTGTACACAGGAAGTATATATCATTCCACAGTTGACAGGCTATATGAAATGTCAATAATATGAATAACAATAAAATAACAGTACTGGCCACACGGGTGACTTTTGTCACCGTGACTGTTTCGTCACCCTTGTCAATTATATGGACAAAACTTCTTGACACGTGCGCGCAATGTCCAAAGGATTAGACAAGGATGCTAAAATAGTCATGGTGACAAAAGTCACTCGTCCGCGCTAGCACTTACGAGATGAAAATAATTATTTCATGACAAATGTTTCAGGAAACGCGGTGGTTTTATACGATAAATATAAAACTATCTAGCTTCTTTATAGAGGATCTCATTGTGTGAGTTGACATTTACCACATCCAAGTACATTCCCAGCTCGTGAAGCCCATTGTGAACGTGGCCTACATACCTATGATTGTGCATTCATCCCAATGCACAAATACGAATGGTTTTGAGTACTGTATAATTTAATAGTCGCTATAAAATATATTTACTCCATTTCTACATATGTAAAATATAGAATGTTTGTTATTTTGTCACTGTTTATTTCACAACACAGTTCAATAAGATGAGTAAATTATTATGTGGTAGATTATTAAAAAAATCTTTATATGGCTCACTATGAGTCACTTTGGGAATTTCACTGTGTATGTGGTGTACTTTGTTATAAATAATTTAGTGTTTGGCCACAATTTCACATAGCAACACGTTAAGCCTAGAATGGACTTGATTCTCAAATGAGGAGCATACTCTTTTAATACTACAAAGATAGCGAAAAAGTATACGGTCCTTCTGATGGTAAGCGGCTACCGTAGCTTATTGAACCTTGCAATACCATAGGTAACATTAGCACATTGCCGACCTTGGACCTCCTTTAGTCAAATAGCTGTGGAAACCCTACTTAATACAAGAATACAATACTAAGCTATTTGACTGCGATCATCTGTACGCTGGAGGTATTTCACGAGTCGGACTGGTCCAAGTAGAGAAACATCTCCAAAGAAATTTCTTTGTGCGCTACCTTTCTTTGAACCCCTTCTTCTTTGAGAGTTCTGGAAATCCTAATCTCCATAGAAACACAAAAAAAGTCATATGGCTTCGATTATCTGTAGAGTGGAGATATTTCACTAATCGTACTGGTCCAAGTAGAGAGTCATATCTCCAGATAAATTTCTCTATAACCTACCTCTCTAATACAAATAACATTTATAGGTATTTTGAAACATATTTCCACCTTGTTGATTATAGCTAGCCAGGCAAGCATTAGAAAATGCCCTACCTCCATATCAACATAGCTTAAATTGCTGTTTCGCTATACAAAAACCTCCAGTTTACCTTGAACCATTGACGCTTTATGTGTATTGTATTGTGTAGAAGTTTAAGGTCAAATTTATTCTACAGAGGTGATCATTTCATGCGTGAGATACTGCTCTATAAAATATTAAATGGCGGTTGAAAAATATTTGACGACGTAAGGTGGTTCGACAAAACAAATTCTAAAAAATATTGCAAGCAAAGCTTAGAGTAAAAGTTAGTAAATATTATATGATTGCCATAAATATTTGTGCTCTTAAAGATCCTTATTGGTTTGGAGCTTATGATGTATTCCTACTACACTTCACGGTCAGAGTCATTTGGAAATCTATTGATAGTTCCATGCTTATTTACGTGTAACAATTTCTTACAGTCTGAGGGATTACCTTCCAGTAAGCGAATAATTCGAATAATAAATGCAGTAATACAGAAAGATGAAACATTTTTTATGTATTTTGAAAAAAAAAAAAAACAAAAACAATCAAAATTGATACGAATCTCCAAGAACGCTGGAAAAAAAAACTGCACGAATACTACGGATATGAAGTTGAATGAAACGCAAAAGTCTTCACAGATGGAGAAACATTATCTCTAAACTTATCATAGTAAAGACATAGCATGACAGTATAAATATAGATAGATAAGTAATTACAACGGAAATATAAACTTCATCACAGCCATAGCAAAACTAATGATATTATATCAAATATGACCTCCTTCAGTCAATCCCTTTGTTGACAGGTCTTAATCCAGGATTAATTCGAAACACGATACATTGATATTATTGGATAAATTTGCTTTTCATTAGACCACTTCGTTAATATTAGATTAATTCAGAACTATTCAGCTGTTGCGTAGAATTTTGTTTCTATAATACGTGATTTAAGATTAGTTTCAGTATAATCGGATTTGGCTAATAGGATTGCCTGAAAGGAAGCTCTTTGAATGATGTAACTAAAACTCAATTTATTAATAGAAGGCAGTTTATTACCTATGGAGTAGAAGTGTTATCTATGGCACCTTCAAAATCAAGTTTATTGGACACACACAATTTGATAGATAGAGATTCTGAAGAGTCATGTTCGATTGAAGTGGTTATGAATTTTAGAAGTACATTGACCTTCGTTTTAGTGAAAGACAGCTTAACGTAACCATAGTTTGCTGATATGTCATTTTCTAGTCCTTACCTGGCTAGGTATGCCAGTGTTCTGAATGGTAAGAACACTTAAATACCAATTTACTTTTGAAACCTTATTTTGCAACGTCACTAACCCACATATGAGTTTTAACTGAAACGCTAACTTGTAACTCGATTTGGAAAATACAATCATGATAAATTTAGAAGAAATCTTAGCTATCATCATTTAAAAATCCACGTTGCAGATTCGCTCTAGAGATTTTCGTCTGGCTAGCGTCCACGAAATAAGCTTATCGTAAACTACAAAATGCATAATTCAATTCCACCATATCGTTTAAACACAGAGTCTTTTATACGACTACTTGATGTTATCATCAACTCGAGTAAAACCGGTGTATCCTATGGAGGAGGCATTAGAAACCTTAGAGTAAAATAATTTACAAAAGATCTAATAGCGAAAGGTAACTTTTATTTTAATTTCCTGATTCTTCATCCATTATATTGTACAAAGTTCCCATGCAAAGGATAAGTGCAATTGCTATTCAAAATCAATTGATTGTATATTTGAAATCAGTGTACCAAACCATCTTTAGGTACACGTGCAAATCTTGCTCCCAACTCCCGACCATTTTAAAGACAACAATACTTGTGGTTATTCTTTAGAATATAGGTATATACTCTCGCTGACCCTTTTGTAGGTATTTTAATAACTAAAATTATGTAGTTCATTAATTGGCTATATCTCTGATGGTTTAATCAGCGTAAGTCATTTAAGCGCCCGATTTGATTCATCATGATCGGTTTTTTATATTTGCACGGAACCCTAATTCTTTTATGTTAATTAAAAGTAGCCTAAATTATTTCTTATAATATCATCTATACTATATTAGCGAAAGTCCCGTCAAAATCGGTCCAACCGGTTCGGAGATTACCCGGAAGAAACAGACAGACAATTGGTTTTTTGTTATAGGTATGGAATACACTTTCATATGCTGTTATTTTGACATTACAAACAGACACTTCAATTTTATTAAAGGATAGATATGCTTTCATATATGCTGTTTTGTCTTTACTAATTTTAATATGTTATTTTGTATATGTAACTTATCTCAGGACGACAGAATCCAAAGATGAAAAAATCTACAAATAACCTAGATTCTTGTTGGTAAGAAATTGAGGTTAAAGCTCAGGGGAGATCCAAAAATGGGTTTAGTAAATAAATTTCAACCGTGACGATACACTGCGTTACTTTCCAAAATAAGACGGACCCGTTATTACCTAAGAGGGGGTTGTTCACGGTTCATCTCGCAAATAAGAGCGAAGGCTGGCAAATTTGATTTTATACGCCACGGAGTACTGTGAGATAGGTAACGCAGTGTATGCTGATACAGTATGTCAATACCAAAATAATAATCATACCATTTTTCAATTACTTGTATTTTTACATTTGACGCGTTGTTCATCATTTAACTTAAAAAGGTAACCATTTACACTATAATATGTCTTATCGTATTAAAATTAGTTACATGTTGCCTATTCTATATCTATTAAAATTTTGATTGTCTAACTAATTTTCTTATAAAATAGTATTATTCGTAAACGACAGTATAATATCTGAATATTTCAATATTTTCGTCTCTTCCACATGAAGTTGGCATCCTTAGCGACAAATTTTAGCGAAACCTATCAAAATTGGAATGATGTTTATTTTAAAACGACCAATCTACATACACATAGAGGTCATTCTAATTTGCTAAAATTCAGATATGTTAGTAGTTGTATTTTGTTTAGGCTTAGCTCTACAACATTATTGAACCATACCTTGATAGTAACTGAGGGTAAGTTTAAAAACAATGATGATAGCAGTGAAAGGTTCTATTAAAAACTGTAACATTTACGTCGGTTCGCACATGTTAAAGTCTAGGTAATGTATTTAAGAAATACAGGGCGATATTACATTTAAGTTTAGCCATATGACCACAACTGCCTCACCATATCACAAACAATAACATGAGAAATACTTATGGAAAACATACACGTGGACATCCCATTAAAAAGATTGGCAATACATTTCGGTAAAATTTGTAATGACCTCACTGCTATTCTTTTTACTGTGGCTCTGAGCCGATTACACGATGAAATTTTCATAGGATGTATTATACGTTCCAGTAATTCCGTGGTGGGGAGAATAAATCTTGGATGATTGATGTTTAACGCAGATATTTTAAATGGATATTACTTTGTCCAGCTCTATAGTGCCTATGCTAATTTTCAACTTTATTAGTTACTAGGGAGACGGGAATTAAAAAATATCCATATTCTATGTTGTTAAAAAGTGATCGCTTTACAAATATTGTGATAAGGTTTTGCATGTAATTCTCGAAGAGTTAGCGTAACACAGAACAAGATAGTAGTATCAATATTCTCACTGTAAATAATACAAAATTAATTAAGAACATAAGCGAGAACTAAAAAAGCGTGGACGATCCCGCCAAACATGGATGTCTGTAATTAGGAATGACATAAAAATCCACAACATAGATTCAATGACGACCCAGAGCAGATATTTCTGGAGACGACAGATTAGGAGAGCCGACCCCAAATAAAAGTGGGATAAGACCAGAAGAAGAAAAAGATTGACATGATGCCTAAGCTCTCGGTAAAGGAAGTTCTGATGAAACAAAGCATGTTTTAGCATTTTCTAAAACTCGTCTGATTTCTCTCTAGTTAAAAACTACCACTAAGTATCTATTGGTATGTTCCGTTAGCTGAGCTTTTAAAAATCAATACCGTTTTTAAGATTAATGGGCCTTCACTTTGGACCATCTTTTAACATCAGATGAGATTTTAATCATACAATAATCCCTATTAATGAAAATATATAACTTACTAGCTGTGTCCCATGGTTTTACATTTGTTAAATTTATGCGACCAACTATCCTGCTTACGCACTCGAGTCTTTACTTATCGTTGTTCTCAGTTCTTATACTTGCCTATAGCTTGCCAAATTGCCGGTTACTGTTTCACTCTTAAGCGTTATAGCGTCAAGTTATTTATCCTATAACCTGCTACGTAAATAGGCTACAAAAGCAGAAATATTTTTTCAAACCTGATTCAGTAGTTCCGAATATAAATGCGTTCAAACAAAAAAAAAAAGTAGTATTGCTTTTGACCTTGGCTTATCACTACTACTACTACTTATTACTACTTACCTAACTAACCACAAATCAACCTAGAAGTAAACGGGAGGTTTTGAAATGTAGGTTGGAAGTGGACTGAAGGCTTAGAAGTGGGTAAAGTAACTCGTAATATTTTAAGAGTTGAAATTATCGTAAAGTACAGTGAATTAATGAGCCCTATGGAAACATATGAATTATTAATTTTACGTCTTAAACATGAGGAACGAAGCTTATTCTAAATTTCCCTTACCCCAAGAAGCATAACTAGAAAATCCTTAAAATTTTAATTGAACTGATTTGAAATGTAACTTCATAACTACTTTCCAAGAAATAAATGCATTTCGTACTAAAATATGTGTACCATTCCAAGGCAAATGTAAATTTGAATTTAAACCTCACATATAGTCATGTACTGTAAAATATTAGCATTTGTTTTCTGTCACAATAATACACAATGCTAGCCAAACGACTAAGAAACACGAAAATGCCAAATAATATATAATTAAAAAAATATTAATGGATGTGAATCATGCTATAACTAAAAAGTAACTTTTATACAACAATGGAGAAAAATATATTAAAATATTAATTTTACATATTTTCTTAAAGAACTCAAGTTATAATTATTTAGTAATTTAAACGTTTGGCTGGGAGGTGTTAGTGCATCCACCATATAGCCCTGACATTGCACCTTCAGATTTTCACCTGTTTCGGTCTCTTCAGAATTCTTTAGGTTCTATAAGGTTAACATCAAGAGAGGACTGCCAAAACTATTTGTCGTGTTTTTTTTTATTAGAAGTCCCAAAGTTTCTACAGCAACGGGATCATGTCTCTACCTACAAAATGGCAGAAAGTCACCGAACAAAACGGCACATATAAAATGTGAATAAATGTAAATAAACCTTGAATAAAAAATGTCATGAGTTGTCATATAAAAATGCGAAGGAACTTTTTCGCCGACCTATTATATTCGTAGTTGTCAATAAACCAGCATTCAAGTGAGTGAATTGAATATTTTTTATTACAACTTTCTTCGCAACGTCCATTACTGAAAAAATAAAATAAAATCATTAGTACGGACACGTTATGCTAAAACCCATTGACCACGTAGTCTGGAAGTGTCTTACCATGGTTACAGAAACGGGAGAAGGAGAGGAGCATAACGTAAACAATTTGGATAATTAATGTCGAGAAAGATATGAAACGTTTCACCAGTTCTATACATAAATATCAATCGCCAAGCTTTTCTAATTTGATCGGATCATTTCAAATGCAGATAATAAACAAAGAATCATTTTATGTCGTCCGGTATATAACAAGGGAAACGAAATTCAAATACACAAAGCCTCGAGTCACTTAAGTGGTGGGAAACTTTTAACCAATTTCCTGTAATTCTGAAGAGTGGCCAGGCGGATTGTTGACCGAAATTTGAGATACGAATGCTCGGTGGAACTTCGAATAAAGACTTTGAATAACTTTACTAAGATTACGGACAAAGGTTCTCAAAGGTCCTTTTTCTTTAGAACAATGCTAATTGAAACGGTTTTGAAGTTGATACGATAGAGTTTAGGATGGTGTGCTAACGTTTCTAGATCTTTTTAATCATGAGATCTATTGTGTTTATTTTGCCACGGACTTCTAAATGCTTACTTTGAAATATTAAGAGGAAATACGCTCTTTAATATATTTGAAGAATATGTGTAAAAGAAACCTATTGTTATCGACTGAATATAGCAAGAAATAGAAAACTGCATCTCGTACTGATTATACTTACGTAAAATAGACAAAAACTATAATTTCGTATTTCTCTGCTTCCTCCTTAAAAACTATACCAATTCTATTTTTTAACTGTACCATTTTTTTTTTTTTTTTTTTTTCGTCAAAATTATTTGATGTTTTTCTGAGAACGTCGGTATAACTGAACAAGTTTAATACTATTTGAAAGCTCCTAGTTCTTAAAATAATACTTCCATCATTTGGACTTAGTAAAACAAATGAAAGTTTTTTAGGTAATTGTGTTAAGTTCTTTAATAAACTTCCTAAGCACACTACTGATTTGCCGGATAATAAGTTCAATAATCAGGTTAAGCTGGTTTTATTGTCAAAGGGGTATTATAGGGTGGCTGATTACGTGAATGATGGTGATGTCTGGATGTGATTCCCTCGCTGTACATCTACTGAAAATGATAATAACTATATATAATTTAATACTATAAAAACTAATTAAAAAAAGATAATAAGATAAGCCCGATCGAGTTTCTTGTCGGTTCTTCTCGATGTCTGGGATGTTTTCCGAACCGGTGGTAGTGTTTTGACATTCATAAGTGACTTCTTAGGGCCTATATTGAATAAAAAATATTCTGATTTGATTTTGATTTCATGAAAATAAATAAAATAAGACAGTGATAGATAATATATACTGTATGGTATATAAATATGTGTTCTAGTACCATTATCAAGGGGTAAAACAGAGAGATACATGTGTATGAATAAACATCGCCCATTAATGGATAATTAAAAACGCATTTTTTGAATTTTCGTACAGAAATGTCTATTTCAATGAAATGTATAGAAATAGACTAGTTGAGTTTTTTTAAAAGCCGGTCTTAAATTTTTAATTATCGTCCGATTAGAGGAAAAAAATACCACCATATTTTTTAAAGCATAGAACACCGCAAAACTTTTTTATAAGTTTACTTTTCATAAACGGGCGAAAATGCTGTCAGCCATATTATTATATACTAGCTGTGCCCGTGGCTTCGCTCACGTGGACTACAGGTTGCCCGCGTGAATCTTGCTCCCCCGCTCCCGGCTATTTTAAAGACAAAAATGCTTATTGTGGGTGTTCCTTAGAAGATAGATATATACTCTCCCGGACTTCATCTTACACTTTGAATAACTGAAATCGATAAATATTGGTTTCTTAAGTCAAATATACTACAGGAAATATTTATTTGTTGCACCAAATTTGATAAGAGTCAAATAGTCTATTGTTGTATGCTAACATTATTTAAATTGAAATAATTTCTACACCGATGATTTAAACTATATAGGGGTGTCGCTAGTGTAGGTATATCCAGTAATCAAGTGGGGTGGTGAGGATCTGTATGAGACTGGTTCATGACCACCATTCACAAGCCGCCCCACTTCTGACTCTTGTTTAGTTTGTTGTAGTATCAGGTAGTATAGAAAGTGCGCGAGTTAAATGCAGAGCTAAGGAATTCGAAAGTGCTGTGACCTAATTAGAATTATTGCAGTCGATAAATTTCAACGTTGTTTTAAATTTAACATCTATATCTTGGTTAACGTAATAGAAAAATACAAGGTAGGTAATAATTTATCAGACATTTTTTATCAATTATTTCACACAGAGAAATCAAACTGAAAAAATAAATTATATAAATTTATTCATCCTCAGATTCATTATTCGCCATTTCCCGTTTTTGGCGATGTTAATGTATGAAAACAAAATATGACACTGAGTCGCAAGGGTATTAACGCAATCTCTAAGCGTACGACAAAGACAGCACTCAATCACTACAGTACTGTCGCGTGAGGTGAGGAGTGCAAACGGCAGGGGAAGACGCTCCCGATCTTCACCCCAGGCCCCGACTGCATTCAACTCGCGCGCTTTTTATATATATTCCGTTGCCGAAAACCATCGCTGGATTGCTGATTCCGTTGTTTTTTAATTAATATCCAGCAAGGAGTCGCCACTTTGTCCCGTTAATGTTAAAAAATGTTATTCTAAATTGGTGACATAAAAATATGTAAAGCGCTTTACGCAGATATTTAGGACGAGCGTTCGAATTGTTACAGATTCTTGTTTAATGGATGTCTGTGAAACGGCAGCTGTCGGCGAATATAAACGACAGTTACTGATCTCTACTTTTTCAATTTACGCAATAGGCTTTTAAATAAATTTTATAGCTTTGTAATAAAATAAATTGTTGGCAGTCGTGTCATTTTTGCTGATATTTTTTTTTGTTGTTAATATTATATTATGTAAGAAGTGACAAGAGGAAACGGTGATTTTGTTATTTTTAACATCTTTTATGATCCATGAAACATATCTAAATATCAGTAAAATTCATATTTCAAACATAGGGTCGGTTAATATGAAAACTAAAATACTTTCCGTTCGACTCTGGCGCTCCGTTTGTTTTTGTTTGAATAATAGTGTTTCTAACTTTCAAAATTTAAATACTCCCTGTATATTTACTCTAAGGGGCTGATTTTTTTTTTAAATTAATATAAGTTATCCAACTTCACAGTTCTTAGTTTTTTTATAGCAATTTTAAATTTTTATAGCCTGTCCAAAAGTTTATTTTCGAAATAGCATTTCCTTGTTCAATTCAATAAGCATCCTTAAAAACATTGATATACTTCTATGTATTACACTCAGTGATAGATTCGTCAGATTCTGGTTTGTTGCTTTTCGGCATCAGCCAGAAAGATAAGTTAGACGATGGATTGTAAATCTGTCGGTGGTCATCGCTGTTATCACGAACACTGCAGTCACTTTTCTATGGTGCTATAAAAAACAAGCTTAATTATTAAAAAGGAAATAAAAAACCCGACTGCAACAAAACACTTAACAAAAAAAACTTTTTATTTTATTTTATTTCCAAACATCGTGCTTGAATATTATTATATAGCCTGTGTCAATCCCATAATTAAGATGAATCTAACGACACCTCGTATACTAAAATCCATCAAGCCGTTTAGACTACAGTGTATATAATATTTAAAGTGCTACATCTGAGAATCAAATGAAACTTAAATATAGAAAAATATATTTTTTTGTCAAGTGTTTTTATTGCAGTCGAATTTTTTCTTTGCTTTTTAATAATTTAGCTTGTTTTTATATATTTTTAAATAAAATACGTGTTTATAGAAGTCAGTAACTACTTTATACTACACATATAGACAGCTAACCATAATATGTAATAATGTTAGAATATAAAATATTTTAGGTCAAATGTGGTGGGTGAAATCCTTAACCGTAATATCGAAGTGCCGGCGCACACATTTCAGGTTTGTCACGAGCAGGAATCCATCGCAGAAACTGCCTACAAACCGACCGACGAACAATCAGGGTTTCCGGGACGATACCGATTGTCAATTACTATAGGGAACGCGTAGGGATGCGACACGACAATCAAAAATATTATCTATCGATATCGATGTAATTACGAAACTGTATGAAAAATAATAAACGACTCGTTGAACGTTTGACTTTCATCTCGTGCAATGTTAACGACAACACCGTAAAGGCGTAATAGGACAGTTTCATAAAATATCTTATCTATAATACATATAAACTGTTATGTGATGTTTTCTTTATACCAGAATTTATAAAACATGATTATAAAAAAAAAAAAAATAACGAATTTATAAAATTAAAAAATTCTTTAAATTATCTAGATTGCATAAAGAACACATCTGGACACGCGAAGTGCTGGAAGTACAATGTCATAATGGTGGGGAAGTTTTTTTTTAGCAACTTCAAAAATTGACTGTATTATCCCTGACAGTATTTATTTATTTAATTCACTAATAAATTCCTTTACAACTTTTTGTTAAAGGCATCCTATTAAACCCCTGGGATTTGTCTTATCCTGCCATGGCCTGTGGTTTTATTCAACGCGTTGCTGTTTGTAATATTCATATGTATGGTATTAAGTCTAACGTTCAGTTAAAGTTTATTATAATTTAATGTATTTATACAATTGAGTTGATGTAGTAATTTTTAAGTTTATATTTATTTTTTTTACTATTTATTGAATCTCTAAAGTTCAGTGGTATTTTATTTATAGTGTTAGGTATCGTGAAAGATATTGTACGCCTGCCATAGAAGTTATTTTTACGTGGTATTTTTAATGATATTGTTAATGTCTGTCGTGTATTAACTTCATATTTAACTGGTATTTGTTTATCGGTATCCACAAATTGTTCTATTAATAACAAGTACTCAGCGCAAACATGAACCGGTAATACCTTACAATATTTGAATAAACCGATATAGTTTTAATAGTATCTGTTTTTTTTTTAATTATTTGGTACTATTCATTTTAAAAAACGAATTTGCAGATTCATTATCTTATCGAGGTAAGTTTTGTTTGAGTAAGCACAGTACAATCCAAACACCACGGCGAGAGATCGAAATCTATCGGCGGTTGCCACTATCATACTGGCATGCATAAATATCTTTTCATATGACACTTGAAGGACTAGGATATCGTAAGAAGGAGGGAACACATTGGCCAGGAGATGATTCCATAGCTAAACGGTTCGACAAAAATAAGTTACGATGGTAAGGAATAAGAATGTCGTGTAGTGACGCTCTTTCTTCAGCGAATACCAACTCCTCTGGTCAAGCAGATAGCAAACAAGCGTGAAGCCCACCTGATAGTTAACGATTACCGTAGCCTATGGACGCTTGTAACACCAGAAAGCAGAGTTATCACTAGCACGTTGACGAACTTGAAACCCTTCTCTGGAAATCCCAAGTACCGCAGCAACACAATACAAGTTTATTTGTCTATGATCTTCCATATAGTGAAGATATTTCTTTATTCGAGATGAGAAAGATATTTGGAAAAAGAATTTTCTGTGCTCTACCTATCTAAGTCGACTCGTGAATAAATTTGTTATGAAAGTTATTTAAAGATAATAAAATAAAACTTTATATATTATACAGTAAAATAAAATAGTTATTAACAATTTAATGTTAATTAAATATTAAAATTAATTTCTATTTATCGATATCATAGATTAAATGGACTGTAAAGACAACACTAGGTTATGTTGGGCGTGCATTATAGACGTGAAACGGACGTTTGAATTGTCTGCCAGATTTCAAGTGTTCTGCCTACTCAGTAATTAACAATAGACTATTCCTATCAATGTTTGGCTTTATCAAAATTTCACATAAATGGCTCTATTTATTACTTTTCACAGATATTGTTGTGTTGTATTTTTTATGTACGTATTTAATATTAGTAATATATTTTTATCACAAGTCTAACCTAACCTAACCCAGCCACATTGTTTGTTAAGTATAAATAGCGTATTAGGTTACTCGCTATGATTTGGTGAGCATTTAGTATTATAATATAATTTTTGGTGCTTAGTGTAATTTTTTGTTAAGAGAGCCTGGGTCTCAATGTATTATTTGGTGATCATTTGTAACTGGAAAGCTATGATTTATTTTCATTCAACATTTGGAGTTTTTGAAGTTATAACTTCTTATGGGAGGGTAAACCGGTTTGTGACGTAACGCGTTGCGGTAATTTAAATAGTAGCATAGTTTCAAAATAACACGCTCGTAGCCTAGCGGTCGTCAGCGTGACTGCTATGGCCGGACTCCAAGGATAGAATCCTCGCCTCAAACAATTTTTTTTTTAATATTTACTTCAGACTTTGTGCCATTTTAATTTCATTGGCATTGAGTCTTTAACTTCTGAGATACACAAGGGAACTCTTCAAAACCATTGATTTTATTTATAGTCTATGTATGATGGCTATACAGTATCTAATGTATAATCTACGTGATGACTGTTATTACTATTCATATAAATAGCTGTTTCTTTGTATAATATTGTTATATATTTTTATTAATCATTGTAAATAAAAGAAAGGTGTTAAGATAATTTTGTAAAGTAGTTTTTTTTAAATAGTACTTGAAATTAATATTTTATAATAAGGAACTTCGTTCCTATCTAAAGTATAACGTCACCACACGTTTTTTAGTACTTCTCAAGGAACGGTTATTAATTTGCTTTAATGAAATGCCTTTTGAAAACTTTGACGTTCGTATTTTGTTACAACTCAAACTGAATCAAATTGTCTATCCAATATGTTTCATGTCCCAGATTGTAATATCCCTCATGAACACATTTATACAATCTTAATAATTATATACAGAATACCCATGAAACAGAAGTAAATCTACTTTCGGACGCTTTATTTGGGCGATATTTACAATCTCAATATATTATTCATTATATTATATTATTTCTCAGAGATGTTTTTTGAAGTGATAACTTCTTATGGGAGGGTAAACCGCTTCGTAACGTAACGCGTTACGACGCCACTCTGTCTGGCTTCCCTTTCTCTCACGCATACGGCAGCAGTAGACAGGCTCCTCCTATCTCATTTTAACCCACAGCGCTAGCCTTTAAAGTTATCACTTCTGTCGAGCGTCCCGAGACGCACCCGCCTTTTTTTTTGTTACAAACTGGGCAGCTAGTAAAATTTGGCTTATTTTGCACTCGTTGTTAACATTGAGTTATAAGAAAGGCCAAAATTGGCTGTTAAGGCCCTGAAACTTTGAGGTATATTTAAAGCGGCGCAGCGGTGCGTGTTGCCTTTTAACGGAAAAGGTAGATTCATACTCAACGATAATTAGGTCGAAGTAAAATGCAAATGTTTAAAATAAACTGTATTTTGAATAAAATGCTTCGATGTTACGAAGTAAATAAACATATTTTAATCACATTGATGAAACTCAAAAATGATATATGATATTATAGTTTTTGTATAAGGCATATATAGATATACCTTTTGTATGCATTTTTGTCCTTGTCTTTGGTTGTAATATTATATAAGTTAGAGCAATATAGAGAAGCACTTTTAACGCAATTTAAGCCTAAATTCGTCAAAGTGTCCACGGATACGAGATGTCCGCCTGCCAGTTACTGCCATTTTTAATGAAGACGTATCCTGTGACTTATACATTACTATCCTAGTAATCCTGTGATTGTAAATATTTTTGGAACAGTTGTGAAACATTGAAAAAAAAGAGAGATAAATAAACCTTATTCAGTTTCTTGCCGGCTCTTCTCGATGACTGGGATGTTTGTCGAACCGGTAATAGAGTTTTGACGATCGTAAGTCCTGAAATGAATGAAGTATTTTTGATATAAATTTAATACTCAGCCTAAAGAGATGGGCAGGCAAGTCGGCACTTCAAAACAGTGTTTATTGTAGTTGAATTATTAACTGAGGTCTTCACTATCTCACAGCTTAAGGGAGAATGCCTACAAGTCAGTCGTTGCCTACTTTTAAAGTGTGTTCAGAGCACACCTGCTGCTATCGTTTCCAGTCAATTCTGCGGGTCAATAGTAAGAATAAAAAATTGTATATTAAATTGTATTTTATTCAAGGTTGGTAGGGAATCCGTCTTTGTAACAATAATTTGTGTTTTGTTGATGAAGAAATTTGAATATAAAATACAAAATACGACTTTTAAAATTATTGTTCAATATACTGACAATAAAACATATAAGACTATTTTTTTGGTTGTGTATTTGAACGAGATAATCTCTGGAAATACCACGATTTTTTTTTATTTTGTTTCATTGCCTATTTATCGAGTAAGGTTATAGGTTATCTAACATCACACTACGATATTTAGGAGCAAAGCAGTGACTATAAACATCAATCAATCCGGAAATTTGTAGGCAAGTAGTTAGTATACGTATAAAACAGGCATGGCGTACAATTCAAATTTAACACAGGTGAATCTACCGCGTAAAGCTAGTGTTTTATAAAGTTAATATTTTGATAAAATGAACCCAGACATAATATAAAAAAAAGTTATCGAAAAACAGACAACTAACATGAAATATTTGCAATAAATTCAAATTTATTAATCGTGTCGTGTAATACGAATCGACCATTGCCAATTAGCGACGCCTGAAAGTTTACAAGCGCGACAAATAACAGAATTGATCACGTTATTTTAAAACACATTTTATATAAAATGAGTTACTTATTGATTTCGGTTTGAATTTTTTTACGTATTGATATAAACTTCGTAAGTTATGTTTTTCTATTTAGGTGGCTGCATTAGTAGACAAGTTTTCTCGTATCTGTGTAGATGCTACAAAAAGATGTAATAATAATGTCGAGGCGGTTTTTATAATTTCATATGTGGGTAGATCGCGATACCGGGGTTGGCGGCAAGGTGAGACTTTATTTTGACGACCGTCAGTTAAAATTAATCACGGTTCGAGAGCAGACGACGCAGTGTGTTGTTTTATTGATTTATATAGAAATCCAGGAAATAAAGGACAAAACCTTACAGTTTGACTTTAGTACATGTGTGTGTACGAGTGTGTGGCAGTATAGCAGTGCACCGCAAGCAGGTTAGTGGTTTGCTTCATATGGTTTTATGAAAACACCTGGATTGGGGAAACCAAGCCATCCTGATTTGATTTAGTTTTTCTAGGAGATTCGCGATAACAAATTATATAGTCATATTAACTCTGCTTTTTTAATCAATATAATTATTATTTTTTAAATTCATATTAGGCCCTAAGAACACATGACATACCAAAACGCCTGTATCCCCGAAGGGTTAGGCAGAGGTGTACTAATGTACACCCACAGTAATTCACCGTGTATGTTTTTTAGGTCCCATGTAATAGGAGGCGTGCCTATTGCTATTAATCGGGTACCAAAACCAAACTCCGAGCTACTACTGAGAATTTCATAGGAAACCCCAATAACACTTTGCTCGACCTGAGAATCTAACCCAGAACCTAATCATAGCAGTCGCGATTGCGACCACTAGACTAATAAGACAGTCAAGAAGAAGGCACTTAAGAAAGTTAAGATGCTACCACCAGACCGAAAAACATCCCAGTCATCAATAAGAACTAACGAGAGACTTTTTGCCTTTTTATTTTAGTGTGTAAATAATATTTACAGTTATTAGTTATGTGATTTCAGAATAATATACACACAGAGAGAGAGTCTTTCTCAGGTAAAACTATCATTTACATAAAGGCCCATCCCATAATAACCTTTGACAGTAAAACATGCTAAGCGATCCTTGAAGTAATTGTCCGGCAAATAGGTTATTTACTTAGGAACTTTATAGTTGAATAATTACCTAAAAACTTTAATTGGTGTAATCTTGGGTATCTTCAAATGACTGTTATATTACAGAAATATTTATTTGACTATTTGACGAGTCAACACAGTAACTACGTATACATGTTTATAGTTTACTTAAACGAGCGCATTTTCGGGCTTTAATAATAACTAAATATTAAATTAACAAAATTGATGAAAATAATGATAAATAAAAGCTAACAATAAATTAGACCAGCGACTTTTTCATTATAGACTATTAACTGTTTGACATTTGCAGTATTCATAAAAAATGAGTATTATCTACATCACTTGCTGTCACTTTTCGTTGAGTGGCAATGTCAATATTTTGGGGGGTCTAAGTTCAATGGCACAGATCAGGTTAGGCTTCGCAGTATTAATTTATTTTATTTAAAATATTAGTAACTGATATTATAGATAAATTTTAGCTTACTGCACTCCTTCTCCATATAAACTTTAACCATGCCAAATCTCAAAGTCTTCCGTGCACGCAATACGTTTAAAAAGGGGTAGAAAGATTTTGCTTCACGTAATAATATATAGATACTGAATCATGTCATAATTGGTGAATTTTAAAAATACAAGATTTAAAAGAGGTCCAAGAACTGGTAAATAATTATGTCAAGACTTTGAACGTAAATTTTAAAGTTTGTACGAATGAAGTTGGTAGCGAAAGCGCGTTTGTGCGAATGTGTACAAGATCTAGTGTTTTGATGTACCTGATGTGCCGTTCTCTGAAACGATATTGACGTATTGACGAAAATGTGTTGGAATTTTTATTTTTGTTTTAGAAAAATAAATAACTAGCAGTGTGCTCGCGGCTTTGCATGCGTTTTTTTATTACGCATTGACTATTTAAATCTCGTAATTTTATTTATACTCATTTTATTGACAATTCATATGATCTATAAATTCAGAAATGAAGTATATTCTTACAAATTCTATTTTTTCAATTACTAAAAGTAATATTGAAAATCGTTATGTGACGTCAATTATGAAATAACTTATAATTCCCGTGTACAAAAGTTCATCAAAATCGGTCAAGTTGTTTTTGAGTTAAATCCGAACACACAAAAAATTATTATAGATACAGACATAACTACAGATTTTTCAATAAAGGAGATTATAATACTTAATAAGAATACATAGGGTATATTTATTTTGAATCTCGGATTAGTATTGAGTGGATACATAGAAATATTAAATTACAAGTGTATGTCGAATATAATAAATAATACAATCCTGCTCGCAAAACTGCCGTCGGAATATTAAATCTATGTAACCAAATTCTACTACTAACTACTACAAAAATAGAGTACACATAAATAACTTTTTTGTGTTTGACCTTCAATTTTATTACTATACAGGCCTCTCTACTTTAAGATAAATCATTCCTAAGTCGTAGCTTTATGTTAGTTACTGAAGACATTCTAATATATATCAAATAATCGTTATTTTGAGAATAAATAATTAATAAACTCTCCGCTAATTTGTTTAAGAAATGCTATTAATGGTTGTTCATGCGAAAATGACAACAAAATTGATTAATATGGAATATTGATAGACGAAATATATAAATAATAGTCAGAAATAATGTGACATGTTAGTGCCTTCTAATGTACATGTATTTTGTACAATTACTAGCGCTAAAATGCTGTCAATGCGTCCGCTCACTTCTACAGCTTGATAAGTAGTGACATATATTCCCGTAGTAATATTTATTATACTTACTCGACGTTATGATAATATTTAAATCAACCCTCGTTATGTGTTTTGAGATTTACATTTATATTATCATATTATATTCATTTTTTTTTCTAAATAAATATATTTTTTTATTATTGAAAATGATTTTGCAGTGTAAGCGTTGAAGCATTATTTATAATTTCAAGCGCTTCACTTTGACTGTGGTAAAGAAAACCTTGTGCTAAAAGTGTGTTCTATTTTTATGTGGTGAAAGCGGTAGGCTGTACCGAGAATCAGGTCAAGCGGTATATTTTTCTCGCTCAGCCATACCGCATGCACTATACGAGGGTTGCAGCGCCGCGTTGCGACCTAGAAACTTATATAGGTACTTTGATATATGTATAATATGTTGAATCGAAATGTTTATTTGTATAAAAATTAGCTCTGCCCCACGGTTTCACCAATGTTAATTTTTTATCCGACAAATACCGCAACGCCAACGTACCCGTGTTCTTCCCGCAAGTACTAATTATATTAATTTTTCATTATCTCTTAAACTATGGGTCCAAATAACATGCTATAAAGAGCAAAATTTTACTTCATAAAACTGTCTTTATGATGAAGTAACCTTTGTTCGTAAGGATTAATATGCAATGTCTAAAAGTTCTAAAATCACTTTTTAATTTTTAATAATTGTTAGTCACAAAATAGCTTGTTGTAGCTTATTTATAAGAGATAGGTATATGCTGTTGCTAACCTTCTTTTAAATTTACTAAGGACCAATATTTTTGTAGAATATTGTATTTACGTATCATTAACTATTACGCTAGCGTACGTGGATAAATCAGTATGGGAGGGCTTCCACTTCCGACTTACTTAACAAAAATCAATATTTAAGGCTAGCTGAGAGTTATAGCCTAATGTTAGATAGCCTATACTCGTGAGTCTGGCTATCATATAGAAAAATAATTTTTCGAGTACCACTAGCGTGTTTAAAAAAACAAACAAACAAAAATACTCTTCCGCTGTATTATATTTTAGTAGTATAGATATCATTGTATTCAGTTAACATAATTTCGACCGATTTGTATCCGACTGGAACGCGACCAACATACACATGGTGATAAACGTTTTTTGGTTTTTCGCGTTTTAGAACCAGCCAGAGAATATCCAGCTGCCGAAAGCCTTGTAGGCATGACAACGGAAACCGTCGATCGAATGGCGATCTCATGATTGTCGCCATTGTTTTTGGATTGTACTGTGTTTACTATCAGACACTGTGTTTACTATCAGACACTGTGTTTACTATCAGACACTGTGTCGACACTTTGTCGTGCATACTATAAGAGGACTCGCAGACGGATTGAGATAAATATGTCAGACAGGTTTGACGATGGAGTTCGCAGAAAGCTGAAGAATTACTAAGAAGTACATACAGTAGCATCATGAGGATACTCACTAAAACCATCAACTCAGTTTCATATCAGTCTCCAATGCCCATCGTATCTCAAGTTGCTGTTTTTATATATAAAAAAGGTTCAAAAAAATTCTCGCATTCATATTTAATATGAGGTAGTCTACATCGAACACTTGCGCAGGGTGGCTGGATTCGATTGGATGTAAAGGACCGAACATCGAGCCCAGTGGCAATTCTTAGGGAGGATAAATACAGGCTGATGATGATTATTTTTAAAATTGATCATTTACTATTTATCTGCTCAAAGCAAGTGGACATATTTTACAACGTGAATGACTACGGTATACTACTGAAAGTCAACTGAAAATATGTCCTAAACTAAAATACAAGGGCTATTCAAAGCGCAAAACCTCGGATAAATCGTCCCCTGGAACAACTTATGTTGATGCCGCACATTTTATGTACAGACACGGGCAAGTTAAGAGTCCTTACCGTGACCGCTTGTCAATTCATAGGAGGTAGCGTTTTTATACTTACGAATTTTTTTTAATACTGTTGGAGCTAATCAAAATCGAAATATAACTTATTAAATTTAAGCCTTAAGAAGGCTCTTATAGACGTCAAAACACTACTACGGGTTCGAAAAACTTCCCAGTCATCGAAAAGAACCGGCAAAGGACTCTATCGGGTTTATCTTATTTTTCCAACGATTTAAAAGTATTAATATGAAACATTTATAATAATTTAGTGGATGCACAGACAGTATTATGTACTGACATAATGACATTATGTATGATACAAAATATAATAACATTTTAACAGTAAAACCTGTTTGACATGGTCCTTGAATTTGTTGTCCGGCAAATCAGTAATGTACTTTGGGAACCCAATTTGTAATGTTGAGACGTAGCGTTGGCTATAAGAAGTTTATTATTATCGTGTGCAGGGAAACGTTTAACTAAAATAATGGTACCCGATGTTAATTATCGATGCAGTAACACTCATATAGTGCCCGGGGGTGGGGCGTTTGAATTGTGTGTTTTGTTTTTTGTCTATGTTATTTATGTGTGTAGTGTTCTATTTTACAATCATTAAATTGTAAATATTTAAAAGCTTCCGGAAAAGTATACAAAAATACAAAGGGGCTTTCTGGCGCCTCAGGGCGACAAGGCGTACCTAAACTTTGCAAACATCTACCCTGAACAATAACCGTGCATTTTGTTTTTGATGTAGCCTGCTACCGCGTATCACTTAAGCCGTACAGATAAAAATGTTTCGGTTTAGTTTTGCGGTCAAAGATTTCTCGTGCTCATTTATATGTCCGGCTGTTCGTTTTGTATTGGTCTACGGCGCTCCCGTACATACATACAACTGAATAGCTAAATCATTTTTACGAGAATTCAATTCAATCCGTGCGTATATTCGAGGTAAACGAACAAAAAATACGTCTACAAATACTAGCTTTAGATTTTCAACGTGTTTTGTCGATGAAAAGAATTTATGAAACTAGTGTAGTGAATGTTGATATTTCCTTTTCATGTGAACGGATTTTTTATTGTCTGCCTATTCTAGCTTTAAATAAAATTACACTTTTAGCTTTCTACTAAGTATTTTTTAAACCCACCGATGCTTTTAGCTTAACTTGTGTATCTGAATGTACATGTTTCGTGGACAGCCGTGACTGCGTACCACCGTGTCCTAAGAATGGCTTGCTTAAAAACATTTTGGGGTACTTATTATTAAAAACAGGAAAATCCTCTACGATGCTCTCAGCGTGCCGTGCCGAAGCATCAAAATGTGCGCCGGCAGCTACTCGCGGCGTCGCAAGTTGATCGACGTGAGTTTGATTCCCTGCCATACGCCTGAGCTTTCGATAAAGGAAACATGGTGCTTAGGCATTTTCTAATGCCTGCCCGGCTAGCTACCACTCTCAAGTTGAAAACCTGGCGTCAAAGACCAATAGCTATGTCCTATAACATCAGGTGAATTTATGGACACAACGCTAAGACTATAAAGATTTAAAATCAGTATTGTGTACTGGCCGGCGGAAAATCTTTCTTGATGCTCTCCCACGCCGTCAGTCGGTATCGGTATGCACTGGCCTTAAAGTCACGGACGGTTGGTTATAAATGAAATACCTATCCTATAAGTAATATGACAAATGTTGAACCTTTTAGCTTCTGACGACACAAAAATACAGTAATCCCCCCATAACACGGTACTCTTATAACGCATATTCATATTACACGATTTCAATCCCTTTTTTTTTTTTATACGTGGAGAAACCCATCATGGGTACACACCCGCCCGGAGGGACGAGTGGTTATGTGAGACTCCTACTCAATAAAACTCCACGGTGTACCATCCGCCGACATACAGGGGCGACACGGGAACTGCGGTAGCATACAGCCGCGTCGCCCCGGCGGCCGGCCCGGCTAAACCGTGCCCCGGCCTAAGTAGGAGACAGCTCAGTACATTCTAGCCGTCTCCTCCGTTCGCCGAACCTGTGCAATGAAGAGACGGGCCCCCCGACCCATCTCCTCTGGTTCGGCTAGAGTGGCGCGAGTTGGCGGATAAACCGCCTCCTCCTGCCACCCGTTCGTCTTTGACGGAGAGGACCGCTTAAGGGATCCCCCTCGCAAACCCTCTCCGCGGCCTCCTTCTGCAAGATGAACGATTTCAATCCCTCGTATAACACGAGTATTCCCCCATTGAACGCGGGGATCCCCACGTTATATTTCTGTACTCACAAATATTAATGAAACGCTCATATTTCGTTCTTAACATAGTTTTTTCTTAATTTTCTATTTAAAACCCTTTTAACGAGAAAAGTAAAACGGGAATCATTTCTACATAACGCGTTATACGGGGTAATACGAGCGCGTTATACGAGAATACTCCTACAATGCGTTTTCCTATAACGCGAAAGAAATCTACCGTGATATAGGGCAATTAAAATTGGCATATATGCCCTTCCCGGGGCTAAGTTATTGAAACTTTAATGAAATACGTTGATTATGTATGATTAAATAATATTTATTTTTTATTTATTTTTCTTTCGCTTGTCATTTGCAAATGCAACTAAAATATGAGTGATATGATTGCATTATTTTCGTCTGAAACTTCGAATCAAATAAGCACAACTAAATCCCGTAGTGATAACTTTGGAAATAATCCCAATAAATACACATTTACTTAAACGAAAATACAATAGTTATATCTCACCTGAATCTGTTACAAGGGTAAATAACAAAGTTTTATATGATACGGCGAAAACAACCAAAATGTAATCCAACGAAAGTTTTCTATCCTTGGTTCATTTATAATGCAATAAACGAATAATGTTTTGTAACATTTTGTATTTATAGGAACTTCATAGACATAGTTATGTTGTTTTGAAGGATAACTTCGTTAGCATCGTTGTGATTTGAAAGTCGACGAAATAAAAAAGCGAAAGCGACAGTAAAAAGAGACAGACATATATATTCATAAGATTTAACGTGGGAGAAAATGAGAGGAAAGTTTTAGGCAATAGTAAAATGGTACAAAAGAGGTTTGTTGCCACGCAATAATTTATTTTATTACCTTACCTAAAAGGCACGAAACAAAAACATTTTAGACAACACTTATGACATTCTGTTACTGATTGATATTGTGTTAGGTTACCATCGATATTTCAAATGGGCATTAATTGAAAATTATATTGCGAATAATGAT
The DNA here is from genome assembly GCA_033032175.1 of Saturnia japonica. Classification (NCBI taxonomy): domain Eukaryota; kingdom Metazoa; phylum Arthropoda; class Insecta; order Lepidoptera; family Saturniidae; genus Saturnia; species Saturnia japonica. Next base: position 12,626,504 of record CM065327.1, on the reverse strand, counting down.
TGTGAGTACTTGTATGTACATTTTCATAAACTTTAAATTAGTGTGTATTTGTTCATTTTCTGAATTGAAATAAAACATAGATGTGAAGGTTTCACTTCTACTACGTGTGAATTGCACACTTTTTTTATTATCTTACTTTTATTTAATTCCAGTCTCATCACAACCTACTGTAAATATGTAGCGAGTTAGGCAGCAACAGGACACTCAGGAATAGTGTTTAGTGTAGTCTACTTATTAACAGAGGTCTTCGCGATCCGATAGCTCGAGTAAGAATGCCTTCAAGCGGTCAAAGAATATACTTGTTACTAACACTAACTCATATTAGTTCGGATTCCATAATTACAGTGACACGATGTTCTGACTTATATAAAATAGTATATTATTAAATATAATGTGTTTGTATGGCAAACCAATTATTGTACTGTACCTATTAAGGGGAAAGTGCCTTGAAAGAGACAGGTCTTAAATGGGACAAATCAAATATAGCTTATTATGAATGCAGTTATAGTTTTTTTATTTTGGCTAATAAGAACACTATAATATAGATAATAATGACTGGACGTAAAGAAAATTTAGCTAAATATCAAAATAACGAAGCGTTGATGAATTTTTCTGTGCTTAAAACCATTTTTTTATCTTTATTTAGCATTCGTTTATGGAAGAGTATAATTATATGTAATAAACTGATTATAACACTCATCGACTTAGTTTTGTTACCTACAAGAAGATTGCTTTAACTGATAAGTTGCTATGAGAATATTTTTGTTATAAAGTTATTTTACAAAAAGCAAGTCGTTTTTGGGGTATCTAAACAAGTATTGAATGGGACATACATATCAATGATCTTGTTGCTCGCACGCTGTATAGTGGTGTATTTTGACTTGCTTGTTCCGGGTTGTAAGCTACATTTAATAACATCGAGCGAGAGTGATCGAATGATTTCAGATTTTGACACAAGCGATGATTACATGGATTCAGATAATCTATTCATATATTATAATTATTATATTATATTATAATATAGATGTATTCATCCGAACATGAACTGAGAAAACCATCCAATATAAAAAACAAAATATACTGTATCTATTAACAGATGTTTTATGCCATTTAAACATTTATATATTTATTAGTAATAACTGATGATTTTGTGTAAAAGTTATTCAAGTAAAACTGACACAAAATGATTTGTCCCTTTCATGATTGCCAATGTCCCATCTAAAACTAGGTAGTCATGAAAAGGGCATGATAATTGATGTTAAGGCTAGTTTGTTCCATGGAAATAGGTGTTTTGATTTATATTTTTGGAAGACTTATAATAAATATACTTTTGTTTTAATCCGAAGTTTTTTATTTATCACAAATACAATGTTCAAAATCATTATTTAAAGATTTTGTCCCTTTCATAGCACTTATTACTTGTCTACCTCTCAACTCAACTCAAGAACATGTATAAACTAAAATAAAAATAGTAATAAAACAATAATAATAAGGTCTCGGGAAGAACACTTAATTAATTAAAAAGAGTATTGGTAAATATCCCATGATAATTATTTCTGCAACACTTCATTAACAATGATCGATATCATCAATCCTACGACACTGGTTACAAAACAGCAAGTCGTATATTTTCTAAAGTTATTCATATTTTCTAGATGGAATATGTCCCAGACCTTAACTTAAAAGCCAAACTAGAATTAGCTATTAATTGAAAAGGCAAACAGAGTATTGATTTCCATAAGAAGCTAATGCTTTTTTTAATTCCCGTGAGAATAAGCCTTATCAATGTCAACTTGAAATGTACTTGTTGGATTAACAAGGGTGACCAGCGGCCATCCTGATCCATGTCAGACATCTGATAGGGAGCGAGGTATTGGAGGAATAATTATACAATAAAAACAAAAGGAAAAGGACTGTTTAACTAGTCTTGAATCATCATATAATTTAAATAATAAATTAAAAAAAATATTACTTAATTAATTGCCTTCAACGATTTATCGTCATCTCATTTTATTAAACTCGAATTTTAAAATCATATACGTTTTTTAAATGTGATCTCAACTTACTACAACATAATCAATCCTGATGTAAGAAACGATCGCAGAGAGGTAAAAAATACAACGTCAGTCGCTGCTATTATCCTGGTCTGTATAAGTGTCTAAACCTTGAAGAATGGTTTGGAAATTGGTCTATGTAGAGTGTAGACTAATGATTTTGTCATGCATGTAATTTACGACGTTGTTGAAGAGAGGCTGTTTGTATTTTCTAGAAATAACACGATCAACAGAGCTGATTGGCAAATTCCAGTAGCTGAATAGTTTCTACAAGAATTTCTATAAGAATGTGTTTATAGTATGCCATGCAGTAACAATACATTTATTAAAAACACAATAGTCAATGAATAATGGTACTAATACAAATCTAAATACATTTGATAAACTGCGCTAACAATCCGATTTATCATTCTTCCTCTATTATGTGAATACATTATATTGATTAAATAAACTAAAGTCAATGATTCGATTCTCATAGTAAATCACAAATACGTTGGACGTTATTCAAATAGTAAAGTGATTGATATAACCGATCCAAGTTTATTCATAGCGCTGTGGTTTTATGTATCGTTTGCTTAATGTAGTGATGTTTATTCATTAATGTTGTGGTTATTATGCGATATTGGAATCCATGGCTTATGGTCAACCAATTCGATATTTTTATAAAGTAATAAAAGTAGTAAACGAGATATTTATTTCAGCCAGTATCTATTACCGATCAAAATCATGACTTGTTACATCTCAGAAAGCTCTATCTGATCTACCTCAGTAGATATTCTTAAGTACTGTGTAGGAATATGTTGGTAATCACATCTATCGAACCTAAAATAGTACCTTTACCTTTACCTGTATATTTACCTTTAGTATGTAATACTGGTGCTTCCTAAATTTAGATTTAGCCTTAGGTTAACCTTGTGTACTTAAAATTGATTGAATTAATGTTAAAATATGTTACTAAAATTACCAAAATTTATAATCTATGTAATTAAATTAAAGATCGTCAAATTCACCATCTACGAATCTTCCAATGATTGTAATTTTCCTTGTAATGGTGTATCATTATCTTTTTTAAATTTAGGCCGAACCTCAACTATAAATAATATCCATTCAATAGCCAGAAAATATGAAATAATACTACAGTAAGAACTCAACATTCAAGTTTAAGTAATGTGGGTAAGGGTAACCAAACAGAATCTCGATTTCAATGTGCCCCAGAAAACTATATAAAAAGCAAAAATAGGTTTTACTTCGCACCGACATTTGTTCCCGTAGTCAGATTCCATTCAAATCTTATTTACACGAGACGTTCTCACAATCCTTATAAAATGTCTCTGTCACATTTACTATTGTACAGTTTTCTCGCAACATTGGACCCAATATCAGCTTTATTCTTTATAAAATAAAATCGACATCCATCTGTTGTTTCGAGGAAGGGGAAACCATTGGCAGTGAGCCACGTCGCTGTTTTATTGGCGGGGACACTTACTATTTCGGGATCTTTTTACCGTGAGATAAGTTCACACTACAAGGTCGGGGCAGTAAGGTCGATAATCAGGCGAACTTTTGGCAAACCCCACAATAGACACGTGGTGAATTATACGGAAACATTTAGATCAGTGGAATGGAAGTAAAAAGAAATCACCCAAATCCTGTAATAGAACATTGTACCCTAATGAACTACATAATGGAACTTATAACAGAACCAGTAGACAAATAAAATAATTAGTGCCAGTTTGAAATCGATCCAAAACCATCGAAATTGAAGCATGGATAATAGTTAAATATCAGGAAACGATGATTTTTATCTTTTAAACCATTTGAAATCTATCATAATTATTTATATGTATAACTAACGTTATTTGTATTTGTTTGTATTCCCTGATCGCTTTTTAAACACCGGCCGTGTAATACAAATGCTCATATAATAACAAATAATGACTCTAGGAAAACAAACTAATGTAGAATTTGGGTAATTTATGTTAAAATATTTTAAGAATTCATGTAGTCATTCTAATAATAACTTTGTACATTGTAAGTTTTGATGAAGTATATGGAGTAACTATCTCTTATATTTTATGTTACGTTTTTGTTTTACGGTTTCATCCGTGCTAACATATTGGATAGGATTTGCGTGAAGTCCGTTCTTTATATTGTGTAAGCATTCGTTGGTACTGCCTTTGGCTAATAGATATCGTTACTTAAATTATACAAACTTTCATCCCATCTTTTACACCTTTAAAGCCCGGCAATACGCACCGTCTGGCCTGCGAGTATGCCTGCAGAAAACACATGTTGAAGATTGGACTGCGCAGTTTTGATTTGCATGGTTTGCCTGCGAGCTTACTCTCAGAACACTATATTCCATGGCTTGCACAGTTGGACTATGCTCACCTACAGTGTAAAAAGAACCAGCATGCAAATTTTCATCTTCCTAGCCAAAGTAGTTTAGGCACCGCGTTGATGAATAAGTCAGAACAAGTAACTATAAATGTATAGATTGCATGGCACAGTCTAGTATACGATTTTATATAGGAATAATTGATGTAGAGCTATTAAAAGTTCTGGATAAAATAATGATATAAATGCAGCCAGAAAGATATTTGTTGGGTGGTAAGGTACGACAATTGATTTCGAATTGATCGCGACCAACATACAACGGCACATTGACACGCTTTTGTATGTCGCGTTCCGAGATCAGAGCCGAGATATAATTTGTAATGAAATGGGTTGGTAGAGTATCTGTACTTGACAGAATCATGACCACCTTGCACATAAGGATAAGCCTAAGCCAGTTACAGTAAACTCTCTTTTGGTTGGTTGCGTTACAGAATCTGCTAGTATAACTCTAACTGTCTAGGCTCGCAGTTCAGTATGACAACGAAGTCCGACCATGGGCTACCGTTTACTTGGTGGTCGCCGTTGTTTTTACATTATGATGTGCTTACCATTAGGAGAGATTGATCGGGACGTAGCGAGCCTAATAAGTTTGTACGGACCAAAGTACTGGGCTACGAAAGCGGTGGATGAAGGTGAGTGTATGTAGCAGAGAAGCGAATGTTGAGATAGATGTACGGAGTTACAAGGATGGATAAAGTATGTTAGAGGAAGCCTGAAAGTAGGCACCAGTGACTGATAAATATGGAAGATTATGCTGGTATGGACATGTTAAGCGAAAGCATGAGAGTCATGTGGCGAAAGAGACAATGGAGATGAGTGAAAGTGGATATGTGTGTTCGGGGAGTGAGAGCAAAGATGTCGGTTGATAAGCTGGAATGGAAGAAGAAGACGTGCTGTACCGACCCCACTTAGTGCGGAGTAAGGGCAGGAATAATAAAAACCTATGTTTACCATTAGGTACAGTATCATTGCAGAGACAATATTTAAAAAAGCCCATCTGAGTGTAAGTAAAGGATATTCAAAGGAATGAATAAATGTATAAAATTAAAAATATAAATATTTACCTATACTAAATTCCTATCTTTTACAAATTTGTATGAATGCGGAATACATCAGTGATAAAGCCGCCTTTGCGCTGGTTGCCATTTCGGTTGAGTGCCTTCGGCCACAAAGTTCAGTGAAACTAAAACCCTTCAGGCCCTCAGCGCTAGACAGTTCAAAAAAAGAGAAGCGGACTTTACGTATTGAGTTCGTGTGGAGAAATGACGCGATTTAAAATTTATATTTAAATACAATTACGTATTTCGATACAGAATGATATTTAATTAATAATCATGTGCATCTATCCATTCATCTGAAACATCTGAACATATGCCTCCTACAAAGATTACTACAATGACCGGTTTTGCACTGCTTGCGTCTAGCAGGTTCTTGCAAACTTTACCAGGTCGTCGGTTTAACACGTCGCGGACCCACATTGCGTCTTGTGGTACAAGATCGCCATTCAATAACTCTTGAGAAATGTGCATAGTAATAAATAAATAGATTTTAATAATACGTATATATAGCATCTATAAATAAATATATTTTAGAAAAACTCGAATTCTAAGAATCTTTATAATAACTTTATTATTTTTGATACAAGATTGTGTGAAATAATTCAAGAATATTACTTTTGTCAGTTCTTTAATATACTGTCATGGAGATTTATGAATCTGAAAATGATATTTTACAAGAAACAAGGATGTGTTCTACTTTATGGGGTAGGTATGATGAGTCGTTTTTTAAAGCTTTTCATGGGGATGGTATAGGATGCATGTGATCTTTGCTAGGTATACCTCGTTAAGTATTTACTAAGGGTGAGTTATAACAGGTAAATTAAGTAATCTGTTCCATATGTAACACTTTTTTAGAGAAATATCATTTCTGGTAATGCACTTGAACTGGCGTTCAATTACACGCAGACCATCGTACCATCACGCCTATATTCCTGAAAGGTTAGGCAGAGGTGTATAAATGTACACCCCACAGTTAGCCGTGTATGATTTTTTTAGTCCCATGTAATAGGAGGCGAGCCTATTGCTATTAATCGGGCACAAAGCCAAACTATGAGCTGCTACTGAGAATTTAATAGAAAAAACACAATAATACTTTACTCGACCTGGGAATCAAACCCAGTACATCGATCATAGCAGTCGCGCTTACGACCACTAGACTATAAATAAGACAGCTACTTAGTGAGGCTTAGGTGCTTGGCAAAAGATTTTTAATTTGAGGATTGTAGCTAATTAATTAAGCAGACGATGTTGAGGGTGGTGACGATGAATGGAAGTGATTCTTACTCTCTCTCTCTTTGTACATCGATTAAAAATGATAATAATTGCAAACAAAAAATATTGTAAAAACAATTTAAAAAATGTTTATAAACCTGATCGAGCTTCTTGTCAGTTCTTCTCGACGACTGAGTTTTTTCCGGATCTGTTAGTAGAGTGTTGTCATTCACAAGTTCCTTCTTAAGGCCTAAATTGAATAAAATAAAAGCTCTACAGCCATTCTATGGTTAACCTATAATATTTTCCTTCGCAGAAAGCTTGGGCTCATAACAGAATTCGAACCTGCGTCGATCGGTGTCAGAACAAAGAAAGAACATTTATTTGACAATGAAAATACGGACGTAATTAACAAAACACACATTAAACAAGAGATTACAATAAAATATTACTAATTAAATTTATACATATATACATACAAAAGCCCTACTTAAGATCAAAAAGGACCTCAGCTCAGCATATGCTATAGCAAAAATACTATAGCGCTGGTTTTCAGCCGGGCCTAAACTACATACTAAAGGCCTCAGATTAAACCAGACCATGATTATTATTGCATAGAGAAAGGGGTAAGTCGTGAAAAGAAAGGATGAACACGACAAAAGCCACCACTGAGCCATTATCGCTTTGAAAACAATGAAAAACTAGTGAATGAATATTTACAAAAAAAGAAAAGAAACAATTTTTCTTTTTGTATAATCATAACCTTTGTTCATCATAGTGCCGACAGATTAATTGACAAGTCGTCGGTTTTAGAACACGACAGTGATTAATTAACAGGTTCAATAATTGACAGATATTTGTAAACTTCATTTTACAAAGGCTACTAAAATAGAGATGGCAATATACGATTTATTTACTGTGCGAAAAGGTGCGAATATTTCTTTTTAAGCTTGTCATGAAAGACTAATTTTGGTGGTTACAATTTCTTTCTTTATAAAGTAAGGTATTAAATATATGTCACCGGAAAATGGTACGAACCGTCAGTTTATAAACGATAATTGTAAACTGTCAGTAGATTGTGAACGGACACGAAAATACATATTGGTATACGAGACTCATAAACCGTTTGACTAATATAACAAATAAAGTTTAGTATTAATAATTATATTAGTTTAGTGAATGTATGCCATATTTAGTTTAAAGTGTTTTAGGAAAGTGATTTTCTTATTTTTTTTATTATACAATAATAATCTTAGCACTAATACAATAGCCCCATAAAACCATGTGATCGGTTTGACTGTGGGATCAAGATGAGTCTTATCTTTTAATTTACAAAGTATAAAAAACAAAGTAGCAAATGAAAATCACATGAACTTTCCATGACACCTGCATCTGTGATTAATTCCTAGCTCAGCGTGGTTAACAAATACTTTTTAAACAATTTAACAGCTAGTTTGTAACAACTCAGTTTTTAGTCTTGTAGTATACAAGACAATTTGTAACAAAAAGAAAGCCAACTGCAATGATTTCGAAGAATTCCCTGTGTATATCTTCGAAGTTGAAGGTCCAATGCCATTGAAATCAAAATGGGACTACCCTTGAGGTATCCACTATAAAAAAAAAAAAAAAAAAACATCCAAATCGTTTCATAAAAAAAAGAAGTTATGGCTGAACATCTATAAAAAAATATACATTCGAATTGATTATCCTCAGTCTTTTTTTTTTGAAACCAGTTAAAAAAGTAGGCAGTCATTTAGGAATTACAACAGAAGTGAAAACTTAAAACTGTAGTTATGAAAATATGTAAATCTGTTTGTACATGTAACAATATTAATTTTGATAATTAAATTTATATACAATATTACACACAAATAAGTGTATTGAGTCACTACAAAACAATCAAATAAATGGATAGGTAGGTATTCAAATTAATTTTAGCATTATAAATTAAAATTTCATAATAATATATAAATAAAAATCTTTAAACCGAATTTAAAAAAAAACATGGAGGTTCCTTGATTCGAATTTTTTTTTTTAATGTTCAGCCATAACTTCTTTGCTTTCGGATTTGGATGATTCTCTTTTGTTGGATAGGGGATACCTCGAGTGTGGTCCCATTTTCATTTCATTAGCATTTGACCTTCAACTTCCAAGATACATTAGGGAACTCTTCAAAATCATTAAAGTTCTTTCTCTTTGGTAAAAATTGTCTTTTTATATGGTTTACAAGACAATTTTTAACAAATAAAAAGACCAACTTCAATGATTTTAAACAGTTTTCTTGTATATCTAGGCTAATGAAACTAGAATGAGATTATTTATTTATTTATTTATTTATTTACATAATTGGATGGCCAGTGGCCAATACACAAAAATAAAATTATATTTTTTTTTAAATTTGATACATTTATCAGTGTATTATGCCTGTGAAGGCCACCACCGCATGCTTTAATAATTACCAAAACAAATTAAAAACAAATGATAAACAATAATAATGCATGCTTTACAATCACAATAAAATTAAAATTAAAATTAACAATCCACAGTACAATAAAATAAAAATAAAACAAACACTATAATAAAATAAAACAAAATAATAAAATAAAATTAAAATTATAAATTGACAATTAATAATTTCATAAATTTAATTTAAACTTGTTTGGCTCTCAAGAACCTCAGAACATTACTATGAAAAACCTGCAATGAGTCTGAAAACAAATCAGCCGAGTTACAGAGGAGGTTATAAGAGCGTGACAATCTGCACACCATGGTGTTAAATCCGAGATTTGTCCTTGCTTGTCGTGTATGGAATATGGGTATCTTATATCTGGGATATCTACTGGGTGTCCTAATTTTGAATTTCTGCAGTAATTGTGGACAGTCTATTTTGTTATTAAAAATTTTGTACAAGAACAACATGTCCATAAGCTGTCGACGAAGTGCTAATGAATTGATTTTAAAATATGTAAGATTGTCCCAATAACTGTATTTATATTTACTACGATGACAAAGAAACGCCAGGTGTCGTACAAACCTCCTCTGGACCCTTTCGATTCGCAATTGGTGGGACTTATAGGAGGGTGACCATACCACACTACAATATTCCAAGATACATCTAACGTAAGCGCGTATCCTTGAGATATCCCCTATCCAACAAAGAAAGAATCAACATACATTTAAATTATTTATAATGTACTAGCGACCCGCCTCAGCTTCGCACGGGTGCAAATTACAAAGCGATGTATTTTATGTTAAAAACTTGAATTATAGTTTATCTCCTTAGTATTGACTGATTATAAGGTCACAGTTACAAAAAGTCTGCTTAGCTTGTGGTGCGCAATTCATCATTGTTGCGGTGTTTTTTGGCTAACCATTTCGCTGCTAGTAGTTTTATTGGTTGCGCGTTATTTTAAACCCTTGATATCTTTTACGGTATTAATTTAAATGATATAATCTAAAGGAGAATTTGCATTAAGATATCTAACATAAGTATTTATCTGGATAAAGATTAATACTGAACTGGACACAATAGCTTCGCTAATAACCTAATATTTTAAATTATTATGTTGAAGATAAAACGGTTACTGTAATTCAATCTTAGGAGATAGACATAATTATGCCATCACCGATTTTATTCTAGGATTTTTCAAGAAATACATTTTTTTTAGTAATTACGTACATTATATTAAAGTTTGACCAGCGTAGGTCATACAAGCGCCTGAATATCAGTATGTTGACTACTTAATTACATAACATTGGATTTTCACTACTACACTAAAACTTAATTGGGATGTATTGTTATACATACCTTCCGTAAAGAAATCTCTAAATGACAGTGAAACCGTGCAAAACAATATCCGATGCGTAGTTTAGAAGAAGTACAAAAGTACTCTCAAACAGACAAACGCGGAAAGTGGCTTTATTTTATACTATGTAAATTAATTATACACAGCCAGTAGTTGTACATATATAACACACAAGTAAAATACATAGTGTCACTTCTGGCCACGTGCCATACATCATCTATATATTAATACGTGAAGCAAAAGCTTTCTACCCCTTTTTAAGCGTATTGCGTGCACGAAAGACTGTGAGATTTGGCATGATTAAAGTTTATATGGAGAAGGAGTGGAGAAAGCTAAGATTTATCTATAAAATCTGTTACTAATATATTAAATAAAATAAATTAATACTGCGAATCCTAATCCCGACCAGTGCCATTAAACTTAGACCCCCCAATATATTGACATTGTCACTCAATGAAAAGTGACGGTAAGTATATACTCATTGTTTAGGTTCGTGAATACTGCAAATGTCATACAGAAAATAGTCTATAATCAAACAGTCGCTGGTCGAAATTCGACCTCAAGGCGATCGCTAGTACTTATATTTACTTAAATAATGTTAATATTAACATATCGGTGATGCGAAATCAAACAAATTTATCAATCTAAAAATCGTCCGAAGTGCTTATAGTAGTTTTCACTTTTAAAAATCATCGAAGCATGAACATACGTAAGCATCCGCTCAATATGTGGGTGACAATATTAACGATGCCCCATTTTATTTATAGATATGAGTGTTAAACATTAATACGATCTTTTTAAATAATTTCGTTTATGTTCTCACAGCGCGTTGCCGTGGGCGATGTGGCGCTTGTAATATATGTATCTCGGCACTTGGTATTATTTTTTGGTTTTTTATTATAACCATTTTTTTTTAAGAGAAATGAAAGAGAACTAATAGATTTATGGCAAAGAAAATTTTCTTTGGAGATTTCTCTCTACTTGGGGCAGCCCGACTGGTAAAGTACCTACAAAAGATCGCATCAAATAAACTTGTGTTGTGTTTCTGCGGAGAAGTAGGGGTTTCAGAGCTTCTGGAGTTCAAGGTCGGCTACGTGCCAGTGATAGACCTATCCAGCATCCATCAAGCGAGCAGCAGTTCATCCATCAGCAGTTTATTACTGGTATAAAATTATTATTATTTTAAAAATGCATACATACATAACTGCCTCAATTGCCTAGTGATTGTAAGCGTGACTGCTATGAGCGAGGTCCTGGGTTCGAATCCCAGGTCGAGCAAAGTGTTATTGGGTTTTTTCGTATGGTACATACCATCACGCCTGTATTCCCCGAAGGGTTAGGCAGAGGTGTACTAATGTACACCAACAGTTCGCTGAGTATGTTTTTAGATCCCATGTAATAGGGGGCGAGCCTATTGCCATTAATCGGGCACGAAATCAAACTTCGAGCTGCTACTGAGTATTTCATAGAAAACCGCAATAGCACTTTGCTCGACCTGGGAATCTAACCCAGAACCTAATCATAGCAGTAGCGATTGCGACCACTAGTTATCTCACAATGTTTAATCAAACATTCTAAATATAATAGTAGCTTTGCAAAATGTCTATTTATCGCCTGATGGTAAGTACGATACAGTCCACAAGCGACGGTGACCGTCGGTGACATAAAATACCGCAAATTGAATGTACTATACCTGAGGGTATCCTTACCAGTACAAAAGCAGTACAACATACCATTACAGTACAATCCTAACACAACGGCGACCACTGATAGATCGAAATCCAACGACGGTCGTCGCTGTTATGGCAGACTGCATTAATTTAACTAGATATGCACAGGCTGATCCCGAAACGCGACATGCAAAAGCAAGTCACTATGACGTACTTTCCAACACATGTACGGTGGTCGTGACCCAGTCGGGCAAAAGAACCCTACCACCCGCTGAAATATCTCTTCACGCTACGTTTGAAAGACCCAATATTATTGGAAGGAGGGAACTGCACGCTATGGCAAAGGTAAGAGTTAACGAACTTCCTGCCATGTGGCTCCGTAGACCAGTCAGCGTGGTTCTGTAATGGAAGGGACATGATAAGATAAAGTTAAATAATTCCTCATAACATTCAATATGATAAAGACGATAAAACCTGACATGCTTTTGCATTGGTACTGGCTCCAGTCGATAGGTCAGTCAACTAAAATAGCCACACTTTGAAGAGGCTAGATAATTTTTTTTTTTTTCAAAAATAAATTTTGCTTTTCGTTTTATTCTTATCAAAGCTCTATCAACAGGCACTGTCGATCCCGTGCGAATAAAGGCAAACACAATGTAAGCCACTTACTGCGAAAAAAACCACCTATGTGTTTTCTGACAAAAATAAAAGTGTCACGAGTAAAGAGTTTTTTTCTTTTGAAAAGGATTTTGCCTTATTGCTATTTCGCATCACAGACGATAAATTACATCATGCCGTTTTGTTCTATTTCGCAAGTGACAAGTAAAAGTTCGTCTATAATGAAAACTCATAAGTTAATATAGTCATCGGATAGGAATTTTTGTTTGGAACGGATATTTCTTATCCGAAGTTATCATTGGAATGTCATGGAAATAAAAAAAAAAATGAGAAAGTAATTAAGTTTTCTGTTGTGCTCAATAATTTTAGATACGATTGTGATATTACTTTTATATATGGCTATTATTAATCTATACAATAAATAAAATTGAAGTGTACCGCAAATTAATGTACTACATAATTATAGACATTAAGAATACCTACAAAAAATGTAGCGAAAGTATACGTCTATCTTTTCAGAAACACCCACAAGAAGCATTTTTGTCTTTAAAATAGCCAGGAGCAGGGAGCAAGATTCGCTCGTGTGTCCGATCGATGGCATTCTGTGGTCCACGCAAACGAAGCCACGGGCATAGCTAGTTGAAACATAATATGTATATTAATATGTCAAGGACAATACAGTGTGGGTATAATAGTTGATTGACCCTCCATCGAGTGTATTTATATAATCAAGCTAGTTTCAGATTACGAGAGCCGAGTGGAAAAATGTCACCCATATAAATCTTATTTTTATTTAATATCGCGGCATGACAGGCGACATAACTCTATCCGGTAACTTGGAATCATTCCAAAGTATTATATCTGAAATAGACTGGCATGGGTTTCAGTTAATTATAATAATAAAAAATAAAAATAAAATACTTGGCCGATTGACGACCTCTTTTGCAGTGTTAGTTTTTTTTTATTCTGCACACGAAATGATTATTAATTCTTGAGCGTATCACTTCACTTTTAAAATGTTTGAATTTTGTTACTACCTCCTAGGATTTCATTTGTGTGAAATTACTTTTTTTTATCGTAGTACTGTATTGTACTGTTCCTGATGGTCACCACCACAGTGCAATTCAATAACATCGAATACTGTCGTAGGATCTATACTCCATCTTTAGTCGGCTGCTCAAAAGTCTCTTCAGGTTATGCTTGAGGGACTCCATGTCGTAGGAAGTACGGAACACCCTGGCTGGCAGGCAGTTCTACACCTTTAAAGTACGACAAGGATAAGACAGTAACTTTCTTTGTTCGATCCGAGATGGATTTTACAATACCTTAAAGTATTTTTAGCGGAAGTGAGGAACAGAGTGTAAAGTTCCTCATCCGCCATAGAAAAGGGAGGATCCTCCGACAAGGCGGGTGTTATGTCTGGCGGGCAGCTGCCCAACGGTTGTTGTCGGGTTCTTGTATATATACTCAATTGTTGAGTTAATTTCTGTAATGCGATGTAGGATGCGTCTTATATGGCTCGATAGATGTCGCTGATGTCGCTATGTAGGATGCGTCAGTTGTGGCGAGAGATGTCGCCACATATTATTGAAAATTCTTATAGCTTATCAATTGACTAATGACATAAACTTCCCGTGTACAAGATTTCATAAAAATCGGTCAAGCCGTTTTTGAGTTAAACAGAAATAATTTTTTAAGGCCATATTCGGGCACTGATCATGTGTTCTGTGTCGGGACATATGGAAAAAATTACATGTACAAACAGAACTATACATTTATTATATAGACAATACAGGAAGCATATATAAAAAAAATTTCGCGTGCTGCACCGTAAGCGTGGTAGAAGTGATGCTTTTTAAAGTACAATGTTTAACTGTCTTTCTCCTTCTCTCTGCGTTATATCTTTCTCCTGGAATTTCACTTTCAATCCTCCTCCAACTATCTACGTCACCTGATAAGTTTCACTTAAAAAATATAAAAACTTGGTCTAAATACAAGTAAACTAGCTAGCTGAATATAGAACGTACATATAAAATGATGTCAGGATAATAATTATGACATTATTATAATGTGGACATGCTATTAATTAATGCAGTGTACGTACACACAGTCACAATGTATAGCCAACAACAATTAAGCACCGTATATAGAAACAATACTCAATTAGTTATGCGCCGTTTGCCTCTGTGTATTGTCGCTTCAACATTCAGTTATAAATTAACCAGTAATGAACACCGTGCTCTATTGTTGGCTTATAATCGTTTCGGATACATACGGCCAGTTTGTTTGGCAACTAAATAATTAAATTAATACAAATATTAACTTAAAGTGTATGTTTGTAATGCATAAGAAGGTATAAACGGTAATGGTAACAAAAAAAAATGTGTGCAATTCAAACGTGATTGAAGTGAAACCTTCACTTCTATGTTATTTTTTAATTCAGAAAATGGTCAAATTCACACTAATTTAAAGTTTATGACAATGTACATACAAGTACTCACAATCAATTATTCACAATATCATTTTCAATTAATGCAAAATTTGAAATATCCATGGTAACCTAACACAATAACAATCAGTAACAGAATGTCATAAGTGTTGTCTAAAAAGTTTTTGTTTCGAGCCTTTTCGTGAGGTAATACAATTCATTATTGCATGGCAACAAACCTCTTTTGTACCGTTTTACCATTGCCTAAAAATTTCCTATCTCATTTTCTTCCACGTTAAATATTATCAATTTATGTGTCTGTCTCTTTTTACTATCGCTTTCGCTTTTTCGTTTCATCGACTTTGAAATCACAACGATGTTAAAGAAGTTTTCACTTAAAAAAAATCAATAAAGAAAAACTATGACCGTCTACTTGTTCCGGTTAATCTCCAAAACGGTTGGTATCATTGTATCCTCCTCTCCCTTCCACAACAGAACCATACGCTCTGGGCTTCGGAGTCACAGTTTTACGGTAACCTCCATCTTGGAACAAACTAAAAAGTTACCTTGACTATAGTTTAGTCTAAAGTTATGAATATAATTAATTCCTTAAGAATGACCTTAAAACCCTTTTACTTTTTTATATACTACAACAGTGACAAAGAAGCACCTTCGGTATTAGTAGCGCATTGTCGACCTTGAAACCCCCTACCTTAAGTAGCTCTGGAAACCATACTAACCACAGGAACATAATACGAGGCTATTTAGCCGCGATCTTCTGCAGCGTGAATCAATCACCACTCGGGCTACCCCAAGAAGAGAGAAATCTCCAAAGACATTTCTCTGTGTCCTACCTCTTTCTCTCTTAATATAGAAAGTTACAGATATGCAGACCTAAATAATATAGAATAGTAATATAACTCCCTTTTTTATCACTGTTTATTTAATTTTGAGTAGTGTCATGTTAGGTTTAGGCTATATTTTAATAAAACTGAGTAAGATTTCTTAAATAACACATTTACTTTTCCTTTTTGCGTACAGTTCGACATGACAGTGAAACGTAAGAGAGAGAGCGCACCCTAGTGATAAATTTGGAAGACATTATATGATGCGTTTACAAAGATACATTGATATACTTTATTGCAATGGTGTGTTTCAAAGACACCTTTAAATTTATTATTATTTAACACTCCCACTTAAATTTATAAGGTGCTTCCTATCTCTCATAATACTAAACTATAATTTACTGTATTACACATTTATATATAAACTTAGAAACTTGAAACACAATTAACTTTATCTTACTATTATTAAAATTATCTATTTACTTTTCATAATCTTATCTCTAATACAATTAAATTTATTAACAGGTAAAGCTTTAGTTAGAAAATCTGCTAGTTGACATGAACTTTCTACATATTTAATATCAATTATTTTCTTTTCAACGTTCTCTCTTATAAAGTTATATTTTATATCTATATGTTTGCTTCTCTTATGAAATACCGGATTTCTTATTAATTTAATTGTGCTCTGATTATCTATATTTAAAGTTACAGAATTTTGTGGTTCCCCAATATCAAACAAAAATTGTTTAAGCCATAAGATTTCTTTTGAGGCCTCACTGGCTGCCATATACTCAGACTCTGTCGTTGACAAAGCTACAGTATTTTGTTTACGACTTGACCAAGTAACAGGGCCCCCATTCATTAAAAATATGTACCCAGTATTTGACTTTCTGGTATCTAAATCACCTGCAAAGTCAGAGTCAGAGTAGCCGATTAATTCAAAATTACCATTATAAACAATAGACATTTCTTTTGTATTAATCAAATAACGTATTATTCTTTTTAAAGCAGTTACATGTATGGGACCTGGGTCATTGACATATCGGCTTACAACGTTCACAGCGTATGCTATATCAGGTCTAGATACAGATGTCAAGAATAACAATGCTCCCACTGCCTCTCTATATGGAAAATTAATAGGCAAATTACTTGTATTTTTACATAATTGTACATTTACATCTGTAGGTGTACCACTACCCTTAGCATCTGACAAATTAAATTTATTTATCAATGTTTCTATATAGTGTTTTTGATTTATACATATACATCCTTTTGTTTTATTTATTTCCATGCCAACAAATGAATTAAACTTTAAAATCTTTATATTAAAGTTTTGTTTTAAATCATTCAATATTATAGATAAAATAAGTTTACTTTTGGATAACAGCAATCCATCATCAACATATAAAATTAAAAATACTTTGACATTATTAAAATATCCAACAAATACACAATTATCAGATTGGCATGATTTAAATCCATAAGTAACTAAAAATGAACAAAATTTCTTATTCCAACATCTGGATGATTGTTTGAGACCGTATATAGATTTAACTAGCTTACATACTTTGGTTGACTCTACTTCCACACCCTCTGGCACCTCCATATATATCTCCTCAGATAGCTCACCATACAGGAATGCTGTTTTGACATCAAATTGTTCTATCTCAAGGTCATCTCTTGCTGCTATACTAAGCAACAATCTAATGGAATCATACCTGGTAGTGGGGGAAAAAGTTTCCTTGTAGTCTAAACCCTTTTTCTGTGTAAAACCACGAGCGCATAGTCGTGCTTTATATCTTTCAATTTCACCTTCTTTATTCTCCTTTATACAGAACACCCATTTACAAGTAATAGGCTTCTTGTCAGTTCTATCAGTTATTATCCAAGTTTTATTATTTTCATGTGACTGAAGCTCTTCAACAATAGCTTTCTTCCACTCACAACAATTGACACTATTTATTGCCTCCTCATAAGTATTGGGTATTTCCAACTCAGTCAAATTGAGTTCCACAGTATTCTTTCGTCGTGGACGCAATGTGATATGTCTCCGATCCTTTTCATTTATTACAAAACTCATTGGAGGGTCATATGTATCATCATTGTCTTCAATACTTTTCATACTATCATCTGAAGATGCTTCCTGAGGTATGATTTGATTCTGAGCCTCACATTGTGGGAATGACAATATTGACTGTTCTTCTTCCAGTTCATTGATTTTCATTTCTGTGAAATTCTGTCTTTCCTCTGGTATACTATGCTCTTCAAATCTGACATCCCTTGACACAGTAATTTTTCTGGTATTCTGATCATACATTCTGTAATTTTCATGTTCATATCCAACTAACAACATTTTGGTACTTTTCTTATCCAACTTCTTTCTTTTTTCTTTTGGAATATGTATATATCCTGTAGAACCAAATATTCTTATATGTTGAAGGTTCGGTTTGACTCCAAACCATAGTTCATAAGGTGACACATTAACAGTTTGACTTGATGAATTTCTATTTAATATATAGACTGCACAGTTGACAGATACTGCCCATAAATGTAAGGGTATGTCTTTCGCATATAGCATAGATCTTGCACTTTCCATGATAGTACGCAACTCTCTTTCAGCCTTGCCATTTTGTTGAGGGGTATAAGGGGCTGTACATTCATGACTTATCCCTTTACTTTCTAAAAATGACCTAAATTCTTGGTTTACATACTCACGACCATTGTCTGTATGTAGAATGCGCACATCATGTTGAAATTTATTTTTCACAATTGCATTATATTTTATAAAGCAGTTAAGCACTTCATTCTTATGCTTCATGAAGTAAACACAGCGATAACTTATTGCTCCGTCTTTGAATAAAACAAAGTATTTCATTCCCGATACAGAAGGTTCCTCTATAGGACCACACACATCACTATAAACAATGTCACCAGGTTGTGACAGTCCTCGTGTAGATTTCAAGAATGGCAACCTCGCTTGCTTTCCATATTGGCATGCTTCACAAATAAAGTTTTCATTTGCAGTCAATGTTATCGGAATTGTGCCATTTTTACTCATGTTTTTAATTTCTTTAATATTCAAGTGGCCAAACCTCTCATGCCATACTTTAATATCTGTTTGCACAGTATTACAACACTCTTATAAAATTGTTTTTATTTCCAATTCATATAAATTATTTTCTTTTAATTGTGCACACATAACTACTACATTATTTTTCATTATCATTGCTTTTCGATTGTTTTTCACAATTAGATAACCATTTCTAGTGGCAGCTCCTTCTGAGAACAAATTTCTTCTTAAGTCAGGCACATAAAGCACATTTTCTAATATACATTGTTCCCATTTACCATATACTAATTTATTTAGCAAAACAGTGCCTTCACCACGGACTTCTATGTTATGTTTGTTTCCTAATTTAACAGCTCTATTTATATCATGACCTTGAAACTCATTCAGTTCATTGAACCACTCACGCCTGAATGTCATATGCATTGATGCTCCACTATCCAAAATCCAAGCATATTCTTCATGTACGGATAAAGAATGACTCTCCGCACTGAATGCTAACATATCATTTTGCCTCTGGTTTTTATTAAATGTTCCCTTTGGTTTCCTACAATTTCTGGCAAAGTGACCTCTTTTGTTACAGTTATAACATACAAATCGATGACTCGATTGTCTTTGAACATTTGAAATATTTTGATTATTTCTTTGATTTTGATTTCTTGTTTGTATTTTTCCTTTTGAAGTCACCAAAGCTGTCTCACTATTGGTGTCACTAATAAGGCTTGCTTCTTCATCTATTAAGCGTGAAGTCAGGTTTTGAATCGTTTGACTATCAGAATCAAGTGACAACCATGCTTGTCGAAGTGACCTGTATATTGGTGGTAGTGTGCTTAGAATTTTTGTCATTACTGCTGTGTCACTGAGCTTCTCGCCAGATTCCCGTAGTTGTTTTGCTAAGCCTTCCACTTTAGAGACATGCTGTGCCGTTGTATCACTGGAACTATATGAGTATTGATAAAATTTTTCATGAATAATCATTTTATTGTATTCAGATTTTAGTTCATAAATAGCCTCCAATTTATTCATAATCTCCTTCGCAGTTTCACAGTTTTCTATCAGTGATATCTGTATTAAATCCATGGATGAGGTCAGAATAAACATGGCCATACCATCATCCTTGTTCCATTGTACTAGTGAACTGGCTTCTTGTGGTTTAACATTATCTATGTTTAATCCCTTCGCTCTCAACGCACATTTCACTTGAAATTTCCATTGTTTAAAGTTTTTTCCATCAAACTTCTCAATTTTCATTGAATTTGCGACCTCCATTTTGAGATTTCTTGAACACCGCGTGCTTGCGAGAAAACTTGTACAAATATTTTGCTCTTTACTCAATTTTAGACAAAAACTATTATTAATATCAGTGCCTGGGCCCATAACCTGTTAGGTTTAGGCTTTATTTTAATAAAACTGAGTAAGATTTCTTAAATAACACATTTACTTTTCCTTTTTGCGTACAGTTCGACATGACAGTGAAACGTAAGAGAGAGAGCGCACCCTAGTGATAAATTTGGAAGACATTATATGATGCGTTTACAAAGATACATTGATATACTTTATTGCAATGGTGTGTTTCAAAGACACCTTTAAATTTATTATTATTTAACATGTCATAATGATTAAAAATTATATATCTAATACTCACCCTACACATATGTGTATATTATGTCACCGGATAATTGTACGAACCGTTACTTCATAAATAATCTAATGAGATTTTAAACTGTCGATAGATTGTGAAAGAACACTAAAATTGTTAAATTCGAACTCAGGTCGATCGACGCGGTGTCCGTACACGCTACCATGAGTCATCATTGCTTTTAGTTTTAGATCATTTTTATTTCATCGTTTTGCTATAATATCTGGACAACCGAACTTTGCTCGGTATCTAAAAAAAAGCAAAAACACCTATGTAGGTAAACTTGGAATATTAATATTTAAATACAAAATTTCATTTAAATCGTTGGAGCCGTTTCCGTGTATATATACAAGAATTGCTCACTTGATATAATAAGATAACCTCAAAAGTTCAAAATTATTGGTGTCTGTTCACAATTTACGGAAAGTTCACAACTATCTCACTAGACTGTTTATGAAGTAGGTGATAGCGTACACGAGTGTCTTTTGTCACCGTGACTATTTCGTCACTCTTGTTATTCTATGGATAGAACTGTTTTTTCACCTCGTTACGTGCGCCCACCTCCTTACATGTCATAGGAACAGACAAGGGTGACAAAAAAGTTACGGTGACAGAAATCACGGTGACAAAAATCACGGTGCCAAAAGTCACTCCTGTGCGCTGGTACTTGCGGTTTATTTATTTGGTAACAAAATCCGATGTGTATGACCTCTATAAAACTAAAAATAAATAAATACGACATTGTTCACAATGTCCTTTGACATTACGTTAATTTATCATACATTTTACGTCTAGGCCGATGCAATAATAATTTAAAATACACAATATGATTACGATTACAATCGTTCAAGCAACATAGTGTATTTGGCTCGGGGACAAAAGCGTCCGTCGTTACGGCCGTGTGTAACGACAATAATTTTAAATTAATGTGTCGTATACAGTTTTACATAGAACATGAGCTAATGTTTTGATTTAGGTTATTTAATATGTGAAGAGGATGGGATAAAATGAACGATAATCTATAACAGAGTTTCCCAAACTCTTTTGTCTCGTAGACCGCTTTCCTAACCCCTTAACTCCTATGATTATCTGGTATTGATTTTTTTGCAATTAACACTTTCAAATGTGTGTTTTTTACAGGAGAAGTTGTACTCTATTTGAAATGAAATAAAATGAAGAATTCATAACGTTTATGTTTTAAAAGTATTACTTCATAGGTAGTGTATTTTAATATCTGAGCGTCCGAACTGCGCTCGGTGTCTTATAAACAAAAAAAAAACAACTATCTCCGTTTCTGTGATACACCAATAACATATAGTATATACATATATATAATAAGAATTGCTCACTTATGTAATAATATCTGGGCGACCAAGCTGTGCTCGGTGTCTTATAAACAAAAAAAGAAAAACACCTATCTAAGTAAACTTGGAATGTAAAACATTATCTAAAATATATATATATATATATATACAAGAATTGCTCACCTATTAACCTCATATATAAAATAACTTAAATGTATGTGAAATAAAATTTAAAATTTCCCAAAATCTATTTAGAATTAATAATATTATTTTGAATAACGTGTCATTGAGTAATGAATATTTCTTTATGACATGTAATACAAGAATAGTAATAACACGTGAAATATATCGACCCTGAATTTAATATCGCCAAATTAAAAGCACGAAAAACCATATTTTCTCATACATAGCTTCGTCCCGTTCATTTTGTGTATAAGAGGAAATTTTTATTCAGTTCTCGCGCGCGGAATACTTTAATAATCCTCTTTGAGGTCGGGCTTTAATGAAAGCGATTTTGTTCAACCGCTCAAGCGTGCATGTGTTTTGATTCTAACATGGGTATAGATTTGTTGACTCATTTGTGAATATCTGAATACATATCATAGTGACTGACTGACTGACTGATCTACCAACATAGCTGAAATCAGTCACTGGTTGCAGACGAGCATTAACATTCGCTAAGGAGGTTATATATAGCATTCCTTACAAGTTGCTGACGATGAATCCCTTTTGCCACACGACTAGTACTATACATAAACTTTTAGTGAATATTACTAAAAGTAATTATTAATTTTGTGCATTTTTAGAGTGAATCTGTTATCAAATAGTTTTGGTAGTAATATTCGAAGGTCTGCGTGGTGACAATCTGTTATCCTTTTTGCTGTTCTGCTTATGATTAATTTATTTCCAGCTATCCTGACAGACTATAAACTGCCCTTTCCAATAATCAATAACTCGACCACAGCGCCACTTTTCCAGGTTTTTCTTTCCGAATATTAGTCTAGGATTTACGCATTTCTATCAATAAAGGTCAAGTTTTCAAATATTTTTCTACCTAAAAACATTATTTGGACTGTTACTAACAGTCAAAAAGAATTAGTCAAATCGTTGCAGCCTTTCTCAAGTGATGCACTTACTAAACGAACAATTCTTATAGGATCAGCGTTATGGTCACCTTTAAACCTGATTTTAAGTGTCGATGTGGTTCAAGATGGTAACACGGTAAGCCCAGTAGAAAAATGGCTCTCAAGTGCAACTGCCGGAACACATCTGTTAGGTGCTTGGCGACAGATATTCAAGTTTTTTAAATTAATAGGTTTACAACAATTGTTACATTGCCACATGCTAAATATTATAAAGATTGTTACATAACTTATGATTACAATGTACAACTTATCAGTAAACACAGCTTGCTTATTTATAAATCTAAGTAACTACAAAAATAGTAAATATAAATAAAAATACATTCAAAATGACACATAAATTAGGCTTACAAATGAAGAATAAAATACATGTTATACATGTAATTATTGTAAACTAAAGTGTAAGTAACCTGGTTAAACATTTAAACTTAATTAAATTAATGCTAAATAATTCGAGGTTATTGAATTTATTGTACAACTTGCTAATTCTAGATACAGGAGGTAGGAGGTAGCTAGGCCATACGGGTATTAGAAAAAGTCCTACCACCGTGCTATGGTTTCATAATGCTGTTTTCCTTTACAGAAAGTTCAGGCTTAATACAAGATGCATTGTCAATGTAGCACAAGTAATATTGATGTCTCAACTCGCTTACAGTATGACCCCACAGTTATAGTTGGTTGTATAATTGAGGTATTTCGTTCGCCTGGATGCCTCAATGAATGAAACCGTCGGATATTTGACGAAGCTAGCCATGAATAATTTCCAATATTCACTACCGCTTTTTAACGTTTCTTTCTAAATTATATTTTATGTATGGTATTTTTTTATGTAAAAAAAATATAATAAGCCAAATCTATACTATGTAATATTATAAAGCTGAAGAGTTTGTTTGTTTGGTTGAACGCGCTAATCTCAGGAACTACTGATTCGAATTGAAATATTTTTTTAGTGTTGTATAACCCATTTAACGAAGAAGGTTATATGCTTCATCACACTATAACCAATAGGAGCGGAGCAGATCATCAATAAAATTTTTGCAAAAACGGGGAAAATGTATTTCTTTTGAGAGCTTCCATTGCGTGCGCTGCGTAAATGGTTAAGTTTACGCAATAATCGTGTGCGACGGTATTGTTTCTCTTATAAAGTAAAAAAAAGCCTCCGATATCTCTTAAGGTTTACTCAATATAAACCTTTTTATGGTAACAAAATTTGTTCTAAAAATTATTTGCGAATGAATTAGAATAAACATGGTATTAATCGTTATCAAAATAAATATGTTATTAATCACAAGTATGTAATTTTGAACAAAATTGCCCTTTACGTTAATTGATTTAAATCAATATCTTAGGAGATGTCACAGTTTTAAAATAACTCCGCAGCAAAATAATAATCAAATGCCGCGCGTGCATTTTAGCGAAATGATGTGGCCGGCGGTGTGGTGTGGTACCTAAGGGAGTATGTTGCCACTACAGCGGGTGGCACCTGTAAATTATATTTTAGGTGCCTACGACAATTGTTATTTGTCTCTGCCTACGTCCTACTCTCTCTAACCCTCTCTCTCTCTCTCTTATGTAACGCAGACGAAGTTTCGCGAGTCAGCTAGTGTATAATATAATTTAATATACTGATCACTACTAATAATAATAACAAGTCTGGAATTTTATTATGTCTGTACATGTAATTTATCTCCAAATATTTAGAGACATCTATGTAGTTATAAATCATTATATCCAATAGGTATGCCTAATTTTTTTTGCCAGTTTGTGTATGTGTCCGGATGTTACTGAAAAATGGTTTGACCGATTTTTATGAAATTTTGTACATAGGAGTAAGTTGTTTCTGTCATCACCCAAGTAGTCAATTAATTATTAACCGATGTTGACGAAATTTGTTTTATGATAAGTATTTATAAAATTCCTCAATAAAATCACTATGCTACATGAGTTGATAATATTTGATTCAATGAAATGAGCAAAAAACAATATTTTAGTAATTTTAAAACCTAATATTATACATGAAATTTATTTAGTTATAAATTCTTCTTTCTGGCGTTTTATTTGCTCTAAAAGCTTTTACACTTACTGAATTATTGAATAAGACTTTGTTTTAAGAAATGTTTTTTATTGTTTTATTTTTCATAATCTTATCAGTCAATGATACCCATATCATGGGGGTGCATAAAAATACTAGTCCGCCATGTTTGGGAGTCCAAAATTCAATAGATTAAGAATGACGTCACTTAGTTAAATAACAGTGTATTGTCATCCACGCTAAACGTGTTTGCAAATTTCAGCTGAATCGGTCGAAGATACAAACTGTTTTAAAATTCAGTTGCAAGATTTAACTCATACTAACAAAGCAAGTTCAATAAA
This sequence comes from Saturnia japonica, assembly GCA_033032175.1. NCBI lineage: Eukaryota > Metazoa > Arthropoda > Insecta > Lepidoptera > Saturniidae > Saturnia > Saturnia japonica. The sequence continues at coordinate 12,600,891 of CM065327.1, read as the reverse complement.
ACCTTGTAAGAACATTGCCGGGTATGTAAATAATTACCATTAATAATTAATTCAAAATAAATGCAAATGGAGCAGCGGGGCTTCGCTAGTTAACAATAAATATACCTATCTATATCTATACAAATAAATAAAACCACAATTCGTTTATAAAAACAACCCTTAAACACGTTGTAAAAAATCAAACGATACCCAGAAAAAAAATCGTGGCAGCGCCATCTCTTATCAATACAAAAAGTAACCATGAAAATATTTGATTTATTGATATATCAACTGATCTATACAATAAAATAAAATTGAAGTGTCTGTTTGTAATGTTAAATCAACAGTTTTTTTAGTAAATGCATTTGAAAGTATATAAGTACGATACTTAAACAAAAAAAAAAAAAATTTAAAAATTTTTGTCTGTCTGTTTGTTCCGGGTAATCTCCGAAACGATTGGACTGATTTTGACGAGACTTTCACTGATTAATAGCTCATCAGCTATAACGTCTTATAGGGAGAACTTAAGCTACATTTATTTTAGAAAAATAATTAGGGTTCCGCACAAATAAAAAAAAACTGGTAATGGTGAATCAATTCGAGCGTTTAAATGGCTTGCGCTGAGTAAACTATAAGAGATATAGCAAATTAATGTACTACACAACTGTAGACATTAAAAAGACCTACAAAAATGTCACGGAGACTATACGTCTATCTCATTAAGGAACACCCACAATAAGCACTTTCGTCTTTAAAATAGCCGGGAGCGGGGGAGTAAAATTCGCGTGGGCATTCTGTAGTTACACACGGGCACAGCGCAGCTAGTTATTAAATAAAAATGGAATATTATATTTACAGCGTTAAATAATAAGTAGTGATTTCAAAATATACCGCGGCTGAACATAATTTCACCCAGAATAAAACTGTGCCTTTATTATTCTTGATCCTTATTAATGGATTTTTATCTCAACGAAACGAAAGGAACGCTGAAACCAGCAATACAATAAATTAAAAACAATGACCGGTGAATGAATGTTTTTTCTCTCGAAACAAAAGAATTGGCTGAATGTTCGAATACTTTCGCCCGAGCGTGTTGTGTATAGAAAGAAACAAAGCGCGCAAAATGGCGGCGCGGCGTACTTACAACAATGTGCCACCAGTTACTTTTGAAAAGACATTGTATTTGTTAGATTCATTGCTGTGATCTTGTCTGTATTATAACTAAAACTATGTTTTTTTTTTTTAATTTATGGTCAAGTACATAGTATAAAAATATAATTGGGGCATTTTACGTGAAGTGGACAATGAAAAACAAGCGAGGTTCTGAAATTCGTTAATCCGCCTAATTGTATTTTTAGTAGGTACGAATGTGAATACACAATTTTTTTAAATATGATATTATTTGTCAACTTATGAGCTTCTGAGGAATAGATTATGTGAAATTCAAACTCTTTGTATGTAGTTTACAATAAAATATTAAAAGTAGCAACTTAAATTACCTATTATTTTTAAATATATAATTAATGTTGAAAAAAAGGAACAAATAAACGTTTCAAAACACAATTTTAGTATCTACTAAACTTCAGCATCTATAATATACATGACGTTTATAACACTGGAAGTGTTACAATGTGATCTGTATTCGACTAGTGCCCAAACATGACGCAATGAGTATGATGTCAGGCGGTCAGCAGGAACGTTTTAACCCGACTGCAAAAAGGAAGGGTTATGTTTTTCGAGTATATGTACCTATGTCTATTTATTTGGCACGCTCTGTAGACTAAACGGCTTGATGGATTTAAGCACACGAGGTGTCATTAGATTCGTCTTACTTGTGGGAGTGACATAGGCTATAAAACATTTAAGTACGACATTTGGGATTCAAATAAACTAGCAAAAAAAAAAGTGACTTTGTTGTAGTCAGGTTTTTTGTTTCCTTTTTAACAATTTAGCTTCTTGTATGAACTTTAATCAGAAACAAACTACTGTTGTTTCTTTGTATATAGTTTAAATAAGTGTACGATAGTAATATTGATAGTAGATATTCAATTTGATATGCTTATTGTCTATCTAGGTATATAGTATAGCTCTGAGCGCGGCTTTTCTCGCTTGAGACGTGGAAAGGTAACATGGCTCGAATGAAGACCTCAGTTAATAAGTTGACTGCAATAAACAATGTTCCCGAGTGCCGTCTAGGCTAAGCTATACGACGCAGTATATTAGAGCGAGTAGTACCGCCAATTAACCTACATAAAGGTGCGACCCAAAATCGAGGCTTTCAAAATTGGGACAGAGTTTTATTTAAGACTAGCTGTGCCCGCGACTGCACTCACGTGAATAATGCTTATTGTGGGTGATCCTCGTCAACGTTTTTCTAACTTGATTTTTATTTGTGGGGATACCTAATTAACTTTGTAAATAAAAGTACCTTAATTTACTCCTTATAACATCAGTTATTTGCCCGTGAAAGTCCCGACAAAATCGATAGAACCAGTGTTGCCAAGTTGGCAATTTTGTGGCTATATCTGGTAACATTTAACATTGGTTTAGCCAAAAATATGAAATATTAGTGGCTAAATATTTTAGCCACTAGTTTAGCAACTCTTCTAATAATACACAATATTTTATATCTCCGTAGTTTTGGAACATATCACTTATTTTCACACATCTACAATGCCAGCGGAGAATTAGTATTTCATGATTTGCCTCTGAAGGCTCTATTCCAGCTATCTCAAATGCTGAGGGGAAAGATTATTAAAATTTAGCATCCTGACAGCAGTAAATAAAAAGTCGGTTTAGAAATAATATAAGTTTACATGCACTTAATTATTTACTTAGTGAGAAAAAGAGATTAATGAAAATCTGCTTTCCTTGTTTTTAAAAAATCAGAACCATCAACGTTTTAAGAGTGTTATCTTGAATCAACGTACAATCAATAAATAAAACGTTTTTAAGTTTTAAATTTGTTTGTTTTCAAGTCAAAATTTTTGGCAACTTTTAGGCACTTTTAGCCACTTTTTGGGGTACGAAATTTTTTACATTCTAGCAAATTCATCACAGTGGTTGGCCACTTCTTGTTCCCTTGACTTGGCAACACTGGCCGTAGAACCGTTTCAGAGATTAGCCGGAACAAATAGTTAGTTATTTGTTATAAGTACTATACAAAAATAATATACACTTTCATATGCATTTAGTAAAAATTCTTATATAGATTACTAGTCTCGAGTTAATATTTTTTTACGACAGTACCTTGCACTAAATGGCTTCATGTGAGGTTATTAAAATGGATGAGACATCCAAAGAGCCGTGACATAAACGTTAAAGCGTTATTTTTAATTCCGCAACATTTACGACGATTGATCATACAAGCCACGTCCACACCTCGTCCCCGGGACGACTACGTTTATTGTTTTTCATCGAGAATGGGTCTCCCGGGACGAGAACGGTTATAACGTTTTTGGTATAAACCTCACGCGACCGCGAGTTTTTTTAACCTATAATATATGCTTAGATGATATAATTCAGAGGCTACAAAATAATATACCTTACGCGCTACGAACAAGTTTTTTTCTTGAACTGGCTATACTGTTAGCCTTAAGGGCCCTAAATCCGCTGCGGCTTTTACAGCTTCACCGAACTTGGGAGTTGTGCGGTACGCCTTTTATACCCTTCCACGCATTACGACCAGTAGGGTAGTTATGAATATCCGCTTATAAATAAACTGCTCTATATACAAATCTATAGTTCTATCTGTAAAGGTATTTTTTTTTATTTCTTGAAAAACTTACTACATGAAAGGGTGATCGGTCACAAATATGCTACTAATTTTTTTTCTTGTAAGACCTGATTTAAATGTAAAACGACTGGACTGATTCTTGTAAAATTATGTACAAGGGAAGCTTGTGAATTGATAGGTTATGGAATTGTCCTTACTACTTTTAGCAACCGGGGAAAAAAAAATCAGATATTTTTTTACACTGGAAGTATATTTATTATAATTATTACATAATAGATAGACTATAAAAATTGTCAATAATAGGTATTTTTATAAATCGCAAAAACAAGAATTACATGTGTTTTTTTATTGGTATATATTTTTTTTATATATACCCAATGGAGATTTTTGTCGGCTCTTCTCAATAGCTGGGATGTTTTTTTAACTGTTAGTAGTATTGTAATATTTATAGGTGCCTTCTTAGTGCCTAAGATGAATAAAGTATTTTGATTTGACTAGAATCAGTTTAACCAAATTAAACTACTTGACGTCAAAAAACTCTTGGGTTTTCAAATTATTAACTACAGTCTTTTTATTTACTCTTCCTGTAATCCAACCGGGACGCACAAAGTATAGAATGAACAAAAAAAAAAAATAGCAATAACACGTTTCGACCGAAGTTTGAAAAAGTTTAACGCTGTCATTTTATAACTTGGAATAAAATTTTCATGTTTGAAAATTTATTACCGGCAAACATTTTCGTTAAATGATATTACGTTATTAGTTATATAAATTGTGTTGATGACCGTTTTGCGGTTTCGGTTCCATTCCATTCAAACAGATTTTTATTTAAAAAAATATCCTTCACGATGAAATAATATTTCATTTGATTGTAAGTACGCTGAAAATATAAGGACTTATTGGTAGCATACGTCGCTTATTCAAAGCATTAATATACAGATGATATTTTAGATGTCTTTATATAGATATTTTATAGCGATCGCGCTAAGGTCGAAATTCGATCAGCGACTTTTTGATCATAGTTTATTTTCTGTTTGACATTTACAGTATTCATGAACCTAAGCAATGAGTATTATCTACATCAATTGCTGTCACTTTTCATTGGGTGTGACAATGTCAATATTTTGAGGGGTCTAAATTCAATGGCACTGGTCGGTTTAGAATTCCCAGTAGTAATTTATTTAATTTAATACATTAGTTACAGATATTATAGATAAATTTTAGCTTTGTGCACTCCTTCTCTATATAAACTTTAATCATGCCAAATTTCACAATCTTTCGTGCACGCAATATGCATAAAAAAGAGTACAAAGTTTTTGCTTCACGTATTAATGTATAGATATTATTCTGGTGAGTGATAGAATACAACAATTGTGTTCGTACACTGATTAGGGGTTCCTTCCACATGATACAAATTTTAACTGGATATGGGTGTTGTAAGCAATATATTTGTCACTTTAAAATCATTAATAATAATGTTTGCTCTCTGGATACTAGAATACATTTACGCAAACTTTTGAACGTCTGCTTCAGGGAGTGTCCAGGATTTTATTTGATGATCTAATGTTATGCGAATGCGAAATCTAAACACTTCAAAACAAAGTGTGTCACGTCAATATGCCAGAGTTTGTCGTTTCGAGTTCCTAAACAAGCTAACCTGTTAAATGTGAGGTAGGCTTAAATAATATAAATATTTTTAAATATAAAATAAAATATAATAATGAAGTATTGATTTTTATTTTATATTTAGATACGATAATTTTAGCTACCCAGTAGAATTATTAAATTGACATTTAGATAAGTATACATTTTCAACTATGCGTAGAAAATTTAAATGTTGTCATTTATCATCACCTTTATAACGCAACCCAAAAGAGTGATGATGAGAAACTACAAAAATCATGAAACTTTAATTACGAACCACAAACACATGTTTCCAACTGATTAAAGAGTAGTTTATTACAGAAACTTTCGCTTAATACACTACAAAGCGCGGTTCACGCGACCCCATCGCGTGACACGAAATTTCTTTGGAAGGATATCGTATTATTAACTTAGTATTATGTTTTGTAATTATTATGTGATTTATATTGTATTCAAGCAAACGAGGTAATGCGTTTAGTTGAAATACATCACCATTGTCATAATTTTTAAGGTAGATACAGCTCTAAATTTGCTATCTTCACTTTCGTCTGAGTGCCTTCTGCGCTCGTCACAAAGCTCATGAACTATCAAGGCTTCTCCAACAGCGTTAGTCCGTTTAAAAACGACGTTATCGATGCTGTAAGTCCAATGAAGCAGTTAAGACTCCTTAGGCCAATTAATAAGTTAAAATATTCGGTAGAGATGTTCTTTGTTCACCAATTTGACCACACGTGTTCTTTTAGTTGTGTTGCTTCATGTTTGTTGGTTGTGTCGTGATCGTGATTTTTGGTTGTCATTCGGCATTACGATAGATCAAAAGAAAAAAAGATAGGCTTGTTAAAACTCTGCTGAACAGACATTAAATTACAAATTATACACAGTTACAGGGGAGACGTAAAATACAAATAAAGTAAACCACGCTCTATCGTTATTCTTCAACTTCACAAAAGACAAAGTTTTTCTTTGTTTGTTTAATAAAGTCTAGAATATTAAAAGCACGAAAACACATTAAACTTGCATATCTATTATATATTCTGTTTGTACATGTATTTTTTTCAGATTTTTCTATAGACACATATTGTAAAGGATCTAATCTGATATGACTTTTTGCATCACACCCGAAGAAGTTACAACTGAAAAATCACTGGTCCTTTTTCGTTAATTATTTTGGATTTTTTAGAAGGGTCACGGCATTATTATTCAATTGGAATACGATCACCATATACAGGCACCAATCACAGGGAGTCGTTTCTTCTTGTGTTTGAAGATTAACAAGTGTACATGCATCAATTAGAGCTCTGTAATTTTTTCGATTCTATCTCACAGGTCAATCGCGTTAAATTTCTTCGACCGACTCTTCATATCGCCACCGTCAATGCACCCGTGTAATCTATTGTTTACACATTGCCAAAATATTTGACGTTTACATAATAAATTAAAAAAATGTCTTCAGTTTTATAATATTAGCTTAGAGTCTTCATTCCATTTATTTTTAATGCTGTTTTACTTTTCATCGCCATGTTAGTTCTGTCAGTAAGCAACTGATAATCGATCAAGATTAGAGCAAAACCTTGACGAGAAACAAAATATATTATGTCCAAAATAAACGTGGAAGATATTGCTGAAAGTCTACCGATGAATTATTAAGCCAAAAGCTTTTTTATTTTGTCACTTTACGTACGGAATATTGGCAGCTTTTACGCTTAACAGCAGCGCGAGTTGAGCGTTAATGCAATTTTGCGAGATGTAGTTTATTAAGTGTTTGCTTTTACCAACAGCTCCATCCGCATCCGCAAATTGGATCTTCGAAACTTCCATATAAATCATGAAATAAGAATGTTCTTTCCGATCCCCAGTAGTAACCTTCATGAACACCATATTAATTAGGAAAAATATTGTTAATTGATTTATTTCAATATCTATTCTAGTATTTGGTGTTCCAGGAAAGACAAATAACATGTTACGATTTACGGCACCCAAGCTGACTTTATCTGCATATGGTGCTACCTGTTGAGTTACGGAAGACGAAATGGCGATAGCAGAACGATAAATATGGCCGTACAACTTGAACACCATCATGCTTATGGTGAATAGCTCATCACAATGATTTGCTTATGCACATCGCATTTCGGGATCAGCGGGTACAGATATCCAGTTTTCATTTACGCTGGACGGCGTGATAGCGGTGACTGTTGAAGGATTGCTATTCACGTGATTGTCGACGTTGTTTTTTATTTGTAATGAAGATCTACCAATTTTCCGTACTACTATAAAAATCTTTAAATTAAAGGTAAAAAATTATATTGTTTATTTGTGAATCGCTATGTACTCTCTCGATCGATATGAGTTCGAATCTTGCAATGAGCCTGAGCTTTATGTGAAGGAAAACATCGTGATGAAACCATAACATAGTGGTAGGGTTTTTTCTAACATCTGCCTGATCAGCTACCACCCTCAAGTTGAAAACGTGGTCCGGCAGCTGCACTTGAGTGCCAGTCCTTCGCTAGTTTTACGCAAAACCCTAAACAATCTATTAAAAATAGAATACACCTTAAATAAATATTGACACAAATAAATTTGATAGATATTTAATTTCAATTTATTGCTATAAGATATAGAAATTACTTTGTAGTTAGTACGTTGACTTATCGTCTGAGTCTAGTCAGTGAATATAACAAAAGTAAATATATCTTACAAACTTTATTTACACTCTACTGAATATGTTTTATTTCTACAATAAAAGTTTTATATTTTTAGCGTCAACAAAGCCTTTAAATCACAATGCCCAAAATATGATTTAATCTACAGGAGTGATTTACAACACGCGCCGATTTTGGTAATTAAAATATATAATTATATTTTTTTGTTACAGAATTTGGCAGTCAGTATGCATCGCACTTTTTAAGTAAGGTAACTACTTTTAACTATATAATATTAATTTAAGAACGATTTATAATTAAGGTAGACTCGCGGATCTGCACTCGTTTATTACGCAGTAGTTAGTTTCGTCTTGAGTGCGCTTTTTAATTCCACAGAGTAAATTGACAATCACTAATATCAAACTTGATAATAATGTCGCCACATTCAATTTTGTAATATTGTGCTACCGTTTAATTTACTTGTTGTATTCTCTCTCCGTTGTATACTGAATTGAGGATTATTAATTCATAATTCTGTATACCATACAAAGTAAACTCGCGAACTATCTAAAAGAGCAAAAAAGGCTTCAGTTGGCCCATGACCAATAAGATTTTGTCTACCTTATTCGACCTCCTGCTTTGGAAAGTTTAATATCATTCAGAAAAACTTAACAATAGTGATAATATTTCGTACGATTTTACAATTAGATTGGATGTTGAACATCACTATTTAATAATTTCATTTAACTTACAGCAATGAAATATAATTTTATTCCGTAGGTTTAAAAACGCACTACAATAACATAATTTTTAGGTACTCATATTATTGATAATTCTTATAGTCTAACGATTGAAAGAATGACTTAAACTACCCGTATTCAAAATTTCTTCAAAATCGGTTAAGAATAATTATTTAGATTTTTTACAACTTCGATTTACATTACGCAGTTCTGAAAACCATCAGAACATAATAGACTTCATAGACTTCTTGACCTAGGTTACAAAGATGTAACAATATCAACTTTTGCAAATGTTTATATATGTCCGAATCTGAATCAGTTCGCTAATTAACTTCCTACTTGATTTTATCAGAGAACACAAGGGTATACCTACCAGATTGCACACGCGGTAAAGTTTTTTTGTACCTTTTAATTATTCCAAGTATCTATAATACTAAGATAGACAATGTATGAATTCTAAATCCTTTAGACAATCGTCGACATCCCATGATGACATGTTATAAACGAGCGTGATGAAATGAAAACCGTGAATGTAAAATAACAAAGTCTATTTAATATTAATACTAGTTTCGCTTGTGAAATTCGGAATAAACGTAATGCAGTGGATTCACTGTTGGTTCTCGAACCGACGTTCGCATTTAACCGGGTTTAGTTAGGGGTTCCGCACTGCAGTCTGCTGGCACTAGTTAATTGCTTTATAAATCTATGTGGAAAATGGGATAATAAGACTATTCCATTGTGCCGGTTAAATAGATTCATTTTAAATTTATCTAAAAGGAATGTATCCTTTTATATTGTACTGGAGTTTACTCCTTAAGAAACGATTCTCATATAAGGCCCTCGGAATTGAAATTTTATGAGGAGTGAAATTTATAAAGCGTTAATAAAAAACAATACGTTTTTCTGTCCAACTTATCTTGCGCACCTTTCACTTAGAAATAATGTATGTGTTTACATACAACATCTTGCTTTTAGATAAATCATTAACGACTCAATCTATCAATCAGTCAGTTAGTCAGTCAGTCTGTTAATCAATTAGTTCTTTGACTATTGCATATTCAAAGATAATCATACATAAGGAATAAACTCCAGTCGTGCCTCGAAGATGACACATACACTCACTACTTTTTATTTCTATAATTTGACAAATTTCTTTTTTTTACCTTTCTTATTTCGGTTTGAAATATTTATGTCGTTTGTGCACGTTCGGTTAACAATGGCAATTTACATGGGACTAGTATTCTTGCATGTTTAATTTTGTGAAATTAGTAATTTTTATTCTTTTCTTTGTCATTTAGTTAATTTACATAATCTTGTAATAATTCTGCGTTATCTGTAATTTGATAAAATTTTAGTATTGTTTCAAATATTTACTTCTAGTAGTGTATGTTGTGATTACCTTAAAAGGCCTAGTGCATTCAATCCTTGAAACTGATCTTTTTTTGTAATTGCGTTTAATGCACTGACCACTGGCGATCCAAATAAATACATAAATCTAAAAGAAGACTGTGGCCTTCACTGAGATCATTCAATGATAGAATTCTGCTCTTACTGAGATGCAAAGGCTCATATCACAGTAGGTATAGCCTTTTTAGATTAAAACATAGCAATGCGAGCACTGCTGTTTTACGGTAGAAATCGTTGGCTAGTACCACACGACAATAATTGTGCCGGAACCATTTACGACCACCATGCGCATGATGATAAACCCATCACAGTGACGATCTTTTAGTTTTGTCGTGCTTCGGGTTCAGCCAGTGTATATCCATGTGCTTAGAGACCTGCAGTGTACGACAGACGCGGATCTTTCAGTGGTCGTCTTTGATTTTAGAATATATTGTGGTTACTGTCAGGCATAGTTAAATTACTGTACTATTCAAAGAAGTTCTCGTGACTTAACACGCCCAAGTCACTATTCAAAGAAGTGTAACTTCTAATGCTAAATACAAGTATACGCATCCACTGTTTTTATATTTATATGATGTAAATAAGATGAACCATACTAATAACTCGATTTGTTATTTAACCAGAAAACTGTTATTAAAGAGAAACTACTCGGGAGTTTTTGACGGGATCTTGAGCTACCATATTATGATTTTTATTTATTAGTCACGATTTTTGACCATATATTATCTAAATAGGTTCTGCTCGCGGTTTTGCTCGCGCCAAGTTTGAAAAATATAATTATTTTATAATTTCTTCATACAAATTTTGAACCCTCGTTACACCACATAAGGGGTTGAATTTTCAAAATTCCGTTCTTGTCGGGTACCTACGTCGTAATAACGATCTATGTAGCAAATCTTAGCCCAATCCGTTCAGTGGTTTGAGCTATGTATTGATAGATCAGACAGTCAGTCTCGAGTTCCTTTTATATACATTTAGTTATTGGAGGCATTTTGCGTGATATAGCTTGGATATTATATATACGTGAAAATATGGATTCCGAGTTGCCAGAAAAACTCCCTAGATAGTTCTAAAAAGGGAGACACCATCTTGTTAGACCGCACTTTGAGGATTAGAAAATACTACGAAGGCTTAAAATTAAAAACATTGATACTAGCAAGTACTTCCGCGATGGCAAAACAAGAAGAAGAAGAAAAGAAACTACACTAGGGTGTAGTTGAAAGAGAAACAGACTTGTATAATGGTCTGTTTATTTCGTTGACTTTATAATTATTGATAGCGTTGGAATTTGAAAGCTAATAAATATTGATGTTTCAGTCATAATAGATTAATTATTTGATATGATTTATTAAGATACATTGATTGATCAAATACAGGTGTGTACAATCATCGGTCTATGTTTAATTTAGTCTACTCAGGCGGTGCACAATGCAGGTGCGAGTTGATTGAATAATAAATCCACATAAAATATATATTGGAAGAAATTTGTTTAGCCGGAAAACTCTATTCTACTTTAAATAATTTTTTAAACTATGAATTTTGTTATTCTATAATTATTGTGAAATAAAAAAAATGAATTATTTGAAGAACAAATATGTTATAATAGAGGTAAAGTTTATAAAGGTTTTTCAATTATAAAGCATTCACTATTCGATAAAATTTTAGCCCATTATCATAAATTTTGCAATATAGCATAACACATGATGTAACGTCATGAAACTTCCGTTACATTTACTTTTTCCACCATGCCAATAAAAGTGTCATTTGAGTAATATAATTTGGAAATCTTACATACCAAATTCCATGTACATCTAACAAGCTAATAAAATAGTCACAGTAAATTAATTCCAGAAAACAGAGAATCTCCACTTCATACAGAATTAACTTTTACGTTTTAACTATTACCTGTATAAAAATGTATATTTCGCAAAAACAAATGCACCGACCATTCTAACTAATGCATCTTTAAATAAGAAAATACATATTTTATCAGGACGCATCTTTTTACCTTTTAACAGCAATATTTCCTTATTCATGGCAATCTCATACATCGATTCCGTGGATATCATACGGAATATCTTATTTCGAAAGGGTTTTCAGCTAAGTATGATGTATCTGATATGATGTTTTAATATTAATGTAACGTATGCTGATGCTTGTTTTTATTGAAGTGAAATTTCTTTGGGCATAGTAAGGAAAAATGTGCCTTAAGTGACGTTTTGTTACGGACAATATGTAATGGTGTAAAATGTATAGCGTTCAAATGAAAAAGGAGTTTCACTGAAACCTAAAAAAAATTTTAAAGTGCAAGCTTCTATAGACACATTGTGCTATTTTTAGATGGGGTAAATCTTATTAGTTCGTGTCACCTTGCATCATCGACACCGACGTGTAAACAGTATACCTGCAGCCATTATTATGACATATTTAATTAATTGTTAGATTATGCATTACTTTTTTACTTGGAAGTTCCAAAACTAATTGTCTTGCAAAAGATCAATATACGATGAAAATTAAAGGACTCATAAAATCGTTCTTGGGCGTTGGCGATCGTAACAGACAAAGTTTAAGTGAAACAAAATATTATTTCAGTATAACTGAGCGTGACAGCATATTGCGTGCTTGGACTACTCAACTGTTCATTGTCAATTATTGCTCGGAGTGCCAATAAACGTGAAAAACAAGAGTAACGTTAATAATTTCGTTTTACAAATTTTGAAAATTTTGTTAATATATTATCTAGATATTAATACGTGAAGCAAAAGCTTTCGGTACCTTTTTAAGCGTATTGCGTGCACGGAAGACTAAGATTTAAAATTTATCTATAATATTTGTTACTAATATATTAAATTAATTAAATAACTACTGCAAATCCTAACCCGACCAGTGCCTAGTTAATTTAAAAAAAACCACAACTATTCCAACACTTTAAGTTTTCACCTCTTCCTGGGGTCCATGGCTTCCTTTTTTCTCGTTTATAGGTTTAGCGTTATGGCCACACTATCACTTAATATAAAGTGGCAAGATTATAACACGCTAAATCTAGTGAGGAAACTGGCTCTCAATTGCAGCTGCCGAAACACACCTAAAGGTGAGGCGACAAATTTTCAACTCGAGGATAGTAGATAGCAAGGTGGTTATTCGAAATTGCCCTACAACCATACAATGGTTTCGTCACAATGTTTTCTTTTAACGAAAGATCAGGCTTATTACAGGGATTTGAACTCACGTCAATTAATGCACGATCCTTATACACTACCACGAGTCATCAATGCTTCTTTAGACACTGAAAACCTGGCTTAAAATCATCAGAACTCTAGATATAACCATTGATTTGTCACATCATTTAAATCAAATATACTTACCTACAGTATTCAATTTAGAATATTCGAGAAGCTACTCGTGAACGTCTTGAATACATTATCACCAGTTCGATTGATTTACCTGTCTTCCAAAGGAACCGCCAAATAATTTCGATTATGTTTATATAAATCATTAAATTTAAACTTCTTAAGGCGCATTATGAAAATGAATGAGAGTGAAGTTATACGATGCGCGCGTACATTCCAAAAAACCTATGCACTATGAAGTTGTTACCTAAGCATTATACTTATTATGATGAAGATAATCGCATTCAATGTTATTCTTCAGTTAAGCTTTTGATAGACATTTCGGATACTACTAGGATTTTATTTGAAATAAATATAACTTCTGATGTACGTATATTAGGACACGAGAACACTTTTTATCATCACATGTTTTATTAGCATTCATTTATGGTTAGTATAAAGTAAATAACAATGTAATATAACCGTAGCAAAATTGTATGGTATTTTCTAATGCTTACCTGACTATACAACACTTAAGTTGGTAATTTTTCGCTAAGCACTTATATATAAGTTTCTGAAGATGTATTTATTTGAGAGCTAGACATTATTCGAAGTTTATAGAGCATATCATCACTTAGGTTCAGATGTGGCTGTGGATAAATGTTTACATTCTGAAGAAAAAATTTTCCAGAATGTTTTCCTTTGATCAGTCTTAATAATTTTGTAAGATTTACTTAAACAAACCCTGAAGGATGAACCAGAAACCATTATACTAATAGCAGTATATTATGTAAAACCACTTGGAAATTTAGAAACATTGTTTTAAAATAAACCTTCATTTGATTAATTGATTTTAACATAACTTATCACCTAATTACCAAATAGGATTTAGCAAATTGACTTCTTCCTTTTCCTTTATATAAACATGAATATCTTTTTCCTATTTTAGGTGCAGAATTCGCTAAAAACCTTCAATATTTATATCAGCTTAATTTATGTATACTTTTGTGTATTTTAACTCGGAAATGACAACTGATTAAATTTTATTACGACATTCATTATTATTTGTAAATTTAAATAAATTGAAGCTCCGGGCGATGTGTTGTTCGTTTTGAATCCAATATAAGCTTACTACGAACATTGAAAGTATTATTGTTTTCGTTATATCATTGTTTGTCAAAATTACTATTTTGTAAACATAGAGTTACAAATGCCAGTACAGTACAACGACAAATTCGTCAATTATAAAAAATCTCCCTCTAGCTTGAGCAACAGTAGTAAAGTAATTTTGAAATATCTCACATTGATCATATCATATTATGAATAAAAAATCATCCTTTCGATGATATCGATCCTTGCAAAGGACGATTAGTGGACGTTTGAACAAGCCGATATGATAACAGTTGATGATTGCTCAATGAAGACAATTAGATTAAGAATATACCATGGCTTACAATTACGTGAATTTTAGTAACTATAACACAGAGCAATAGTTACAGACATCAATAGTTTGTTGATTACAGCCGACAAACGATCAATATTGAAGTATTTCGCAGGAGACTACATAATATTATAATATGCTATATATAACGATAAAAGTTATATTTTGCCAGAGAAGTTGTTTATGTCATTAGTAGCTTTGATTTATTATAATGATAACAGCGTGTTAATGTCTTAATTCGGCCCACGATGTATTTGCAATTACAAAATCCAGGAATGTTTACAGTTATACATTTCGAAACTGCATGGTATTACCTACTAATAGAACATTTCCGAAAGTACGAGTTTACTCACATGGTCACCTTTCACCGATAGATTTACTATATAATTTCAAATTAATCAACATAGGATGCATATTAACAATTTGTTAGTTTCTTTCTAAGGTTCCATTATGCGGATTAATGTCATGATTGAAGCTTATCTGAACTTAGTTCCTTAGCAATTCCACCTGGACGATATCTTTGAATTGATATAATTTGATTTCTGAATTAATCTTTATTTTAATATTCATACAAGAACAGACAGCTTCGTCAAGGCTCGTCATTGTATCCGATCTTCATCTATCGGACCTAATAGTGAGGAGAAACTCAATTTGTCCAACAGAGCATTTACGGTATAACGTAAACCATTATGGTTTATGGACGCCTATTGCGCTTTATCGCTGTGTGAACAGCTTTGTAATAGTCACCATCTTATACCGTCGTGTAACAAGAAACGTTTCTTCCTTTTTAAATTATTTACTCAAATTTCTATCTTTTTATTCTGGCACTTGAAATTATTCCTCTTCTTGTTTAATAACGTGTGCTTAAATACAATTATGAAAATCTCACACGGATAGAATATTGTATTAATCTTCAGATTTCAAGCAACGCTATAACAAGATGGTAGCTCTCTTATTAAAATTGTCCGGGTAGTTTATGTGGCAATAAAGATTTCATGCTTCTAGTTATAATTTACATTGTTTTTATCATAGTAATGTGAACTGTCTACTCTGTACCTGATGGTGAGCACAATGTAATCCAATAAGCTCGGCGAATACCGTGGGATTTACAATCTATTGTCAGTCACCACTGTCATGCCAGCCTGCTCAAATGTCTCTTCACTTTGTGGTTGAAGGATTCCATGTTATAGAAAAAAGGGAAGATACTAGCTGGGAGACAGTTCCTCAGCTTCATAATACGGCAAAGATAAGACATATCAAACTTCTTTGTTCATGCCGAGATATAGGTTACCGTAAAGCTGTGGCTCCGGAGCCCAGCGTGTGTAGTTCTGTTATGAAAGGGAGAAGCGGGAATTAGGCTGAACAGCTCTTCAGAACTCTAGCCATGATACAAACGGTAGAACACACTCAATGAGGTAATATCCCTAGGAAACAGAAGCGGCTCGATGAACTTAGTAACGTTTTCATCACTTGCAATACGAATAGCCCGTTTCTGCAACTTGTCCAGGGCTTCGAAGAGGCACATACAAGGCCGAACGTGTGCCTTATAAAGCACACACAGCTAATCAAGCCAAAAAATACAGACCAAGATACCATCAAAACTCTTCAAATAAAAGACACTTGCTATTTAGATCAAGTGATATCGTAAATCGAGAAACAAATAATTAATACTGCATATCAAAATGAAAATATCATGTGAAGGAACCCATTTTATTTTCGATTTTAGATTAATAAAGGAGATAAATTAGCAATACTAATTAGGCTATTCATATCCATCAATATAAGCGGTGTAAATGATGACCAGTTTTATACCTGACCGGATTTATGGCCGATGAATTACATGACGCCCGGTAGTGAGCTCGGCCATCGGAATTTATTGGCATTGGAAAATATATTTGATAATAATATTTTGTTTATTTAATTCACCAATCCATATATTTACAAGTTCAAGTGTCGTCATTTGATTTCAAGATATTAGATAGGTATATTAAGGTAATGAAACAACTAAGTACTACATATAAATAAATGCTAAGCATCCGCACATATCAAATCAAATCAGTCAAAAATATATTTGATTCGGGACCTAAAAAGGCACATAAATGTCAAAACTACATCTGTTCAGAAAACATCCCAATCACGACGAAGAAACTGCAAGAAACTCGATCAGGTTTATGAACATTTTAAGGTATTTTTATTGTTTACAATTATTATAACTTTTAATGGATGTACATAGGAGAATCACTTCCAAATATCACCGTCACTCACTTAATGATCCACCGTATAATATCTTTTCGACAATGAATTTTACTTAACATGATTCAACTTATTATCAGATAATTCAGTAATGTGCTTAGGCAGTTTATTGTAGAATCTAACACAATTACCCAAAAAGATGGAATTACTATTTTACATTTATTTCTAGTATCAAAATTATGCCTGTCATTTACAAATTCAATAGTATCTAAATTTTATTATTAAGTATTGGGAGGGCAAAGATAAGATACTAAATTCTTGAAACCTGTTCCTCAATGATTCGCGAGATCCCATGTCATAAATTCCTCGAACTGCTCGTTTTTGTAGTATAAATATAGTATTTACCTCCGCTGTTGAAACCGACAGTATAATATCGTAGGACATTAAACTGTAAAATTATAAAACATACAATTAATTGTAATTGTCGATGTGATAAGATAATACAGGACCCTCGAGCGTAACTTGAAACATTCTGTACATCATACAATATGTTGTCGTTTTGCCATGCTATTTAAAACCAAGTACAAAATTGTAATTAGAATCAACCCACATGCTAATTTTTTTAATCGATACTGCTTTGTAAATTATACCTGAATATACTGTTAACCATAAAAAGCACTGGAAAGTGGAGCCTCAGATGGCTTTTACAACTTCACCGTGGCTTGGGTTCTTAGGACACGGTAAAGAAAAAATTGCGTAACGTGACGTTAACTTAAGCATCACGTTACTCACGTTACAATGAAGTGAACCTTCTTTGGACTTTGGTAAGGGAATATTTTAGTTAAATGACGTTCGATTACGAGCGATGCATAATTGTGTAAAAAATATATTGACCAAATTAGAAAAAAAATCGCTATACAAATAATACAATTTAAGTGTCTGTTTGTAATGTCAAAATAACAGCTTTTTACTAAATTCATATGAAAGTATATACGATATCTATAAGAAAACATCCATTTTTAAAATTTTTGTCTGTCTGTCTGTTTGTTCCGGGTAATGTCGGAAACGGTTGAACCGACTTTGATAAAACTTGCACTGCTTTATAGCTGATTTTATAGGAAGTAAGTTAGGCTACTTATGGGTAATTATGGATCCGCACAAATAAAAAAAAACTGATCATGGTGAATCAATTCGGACGCTTAAATGGCTTACGCTGAGTTAAACATAAGAGATATAGCAAATTAATGTAATAAATAATTGTAAACATTAAAAAGATCTACAAAAAAGTCCGCGAGATTATACGTCTATCTTCTAAGAAACATCCACAATAAGTATTTTTTTCTTTAAAATAGCCGGGAGCGGGGGATGAAATAAATTGATTGAATAAATCATTAGATATTTTGCTAAACAGTCATGGCCGAGTAGATAGTATCAACAATAAACATGGTAAAAATCTGTAATTCTAAGTAGCTATTTTAGTGCAACTGCTGTTTTAAAATAACAGTAGTTATGCCGAGGTATTTAAATAATGATATGTAGGCTTCGAGACATCGTGTCTTAGGATCAGTTGATTAATCATTATAGTATTTGGAGGCTCCTCAGCGAACACCGTTTTTCTACAATTGTAATATTTTCAAAAAGAGATATTGTATTTAGTTAAGGCATTATAAAAGAAAGTTTGAAATAATCCGAAGTAATTATATACAACAATGGAAATGCAAATAATTGCTTTTTAATGGGACAGGGAGTTAAAAGTTTATGCGGTCAAATGGAAAAATTTAAAACCACATTGTCACGAATGGACTAAAATGTATTTAATAAGTGTCCGGAAGTAAAATATAAAACACTAGCTGTGCCCGCGGCTTCGCTCGCATGGACGAAAAAAATCGCACAATGCTTAAAAAATTATAGTGTCTCAAAACTTTAAATTAAAATAATGGATCAAACACCATCAAGTAGTTTTTGCGTGATGTGCGCACAACGGTAAACCTCAATCATTTTATATATAGATTTATTTTTATTTATACTCAATTAACAGGATTATTTGCAAACTAGCTGTGCCCGTGGCTTCACTCACGAGGACTACAGAATGCCTGCGCGATTCTTGCGTCCCCGCTCCCGGCTATTTTAAAGACAAAAATGCTTATAAGCATTTTTAATGCCTGTGATTATGTAGTACATTTATTTGCTATATATTTTATGGTTTACTCCAGCATAAGTCATTTAAGCACCCGAATTGATTCACCATGACTAGTTTCTTTTTATTTGTGCGGAACCCTAATAATTTTTCAAAAATAAAAGTAGCCGTAGTAGTGACTTCCCTAAATCATTAGCTACCTTTTACTTAAAGTTTCGTCAAAATTGGTCCAACCGTTTCGGAGATTATCCGGAACAAACAGACAAATAGACACACAAAAATAAAAAAAATGGGCTTTTTGTTATAGGTATCGTATATACTTTCATATGCATTTAGTAAACAACTGTTATTTTGACATTACAAACAGACACATCAATTTTATTATTTATATAGATAGATAAATTTGGAGACAAGTTAGTTCTTCTAACCTTGAACCAGAATGAATTTCTTGTTGAGAATAGTCACAGGGGCAATAGCTCCTGTCTTTCAAGCTTCAAGCTTAGTAAACTTAATAGTTAAGTTTCTTACTTGACAATGATGTTATTTTTTTTTTTTTTTTTTTTGGGCGCATATTGTACATTGTATTGTGCATACGGAATATTCATTTTTATAAAAGGATGGATTTGCCATAATCGCCACGCTGCTGACCTTCGTTCAGCTAATCTCTCAGGCCTCTTTAATGACATTGAACATTCACACTGTTCAGTGAAACCAACTGAATACTCTCTTGTTAATTAATAACAGATATTAAGCTTTCGTTGTATTTTATATCAAATTGCAATATGTTAAGAAAATTAGAAATGAAGGATATAAATTCTCCGCACATGAACAATACAAAAGTAATAACGCTATTTTTTTCCCTTATGTCCTATGAGTATTTAGCACGTGCTACAAAGAAACTTCTCAAAATGCTACTCGCATGTTGCGATGGTTGTTATTAATCTGATGTGTTTAACCCAAAAAATCTAGACCCGTTGAACGAAACCTTTTTACTTTTATCACTAGTGAAGGATCCTTTTCTATTACTTCTTGCCTGTGTAAAGACTTGCGATGTAATTACGTTTCTTCAATAACACAAATTTATTTCGTATCCAGGGTTTATTTTAGACGACAGTTTCTCAAACAGGCGAGTTCTCAGAGATCACATAACACCCATTAATGCCCTCAAAACTCAAGATAAAATTGTACAAAACCATAATGAAATCTGTAGTAATGTAAGGATCTGAGTAGCGAAAATATGGATAAAAGATGAATAATATTAAGAATAATTAAGAGAGCTTTTTAAAGATAAAAATATGTTTGTAGATTTTTCTCTCTAATTGGAGCAGTCCGATTAGTAGAATACCATTCTCCACTCTTCAGAAGATCACTGATAATAACCTTGTGTTGCGTTCCTGCGGTGACTAGGGTTTTCAGAGCTTTTTGGGGTAGGAGGTTAATGGTCGACAACGCGCTAGTGATACCTATAGTATTGCATTGCATTACGAGCTTCTATAGGCGATGGTAACCGTTTTCAATCACACAAGCTATATGCTTGTTTGCCACCTTTGTTGTATAAAAAATCAGCTGAAGTTTGAAAATAGTATCAGTGACAAGTAATAAAAGTCATTTAACTAGAAAAGCGTTAAATAAGAAGATGGAAGAATTTACACGTAGAGGAAGACCGAAGAGGGTATGGAGAAATTTTGTGAAGCTGATAGAGGAGTGGAAGATATAAACATAATATGCAAACTCTACTTAGTGGTATTTTAAATCGTTATAGGTTTAGCTTTGTGGCCACAATCGTACCTGATCTAAAGTGACGATGTGGCCCAAGATGATAACATGCTAAGCCTGGTGGACGACTGGCTCTCAAGTGCAGCTGCCGGAACATACCTATTGGTGTTTGGTGACATTTTTTCAACTTGTTGGTGGTAGTTAGCCAGGCGAAAATTAGAAAAAGCCTTACCTCCTTTTCCTTCACCGTAAGCTCAGGCTCATTGCGGAGATTTGAACTCACGACGATCGACGCGGAGTCTATAAGTGCTACCAACTGAGCTATCAACTCACGAAGAATAACTGCAATAACAAATCAAATATGTTAAAACGAAGAAGCAACGTGTACATTATACGATAATCTATTGTTAGAGGTCTGTATTGATTGAGCGACACCTGTACAGTTCACTGGCCAGTGGTAATGCACTGCAATCATCTCTCACCATTAAACCGTTTCAAGGTTACTAAACCAGTCACAGTGCTGTTGGCAACTGTTGAAGTATCGATTTCAGGTCACGGTCGTTAGTCTGTTTCTAGACTACTTCGTAGAGTTTCCGCCTGTTGTTTTAATTTTATAAGATATACATTAAGTACTTTGGTCCCGAATACTCAGTTCATATAGTTCTTTGTATAGCTGTAAAGATATTTTTTGATCACAATCTCAACTGATGACTATTGCCAAAGGTAGTATTATATTCTAGAGGAGGAAGATGGATTATAAGTTTAGCTATCAGAATTAAACCTTAACTGTTTGCTGACAGATTATTAACTAAGCGAACAGAAAAATGTTTTCTCTGCCTAATCTTTGCCGTACCATGAAAAGATGTTCATGCACGTCAGCATGACAGCGATGACCTCTGATGGATTGTCGATCTCTTG
Source organism: Saturnia japonica (assembly GCA_033032175.1). Lineage (NCBI taxonomy): Eukaryota > Metazoa > Arthropoda > Insecta > Lepidoptera > Saturniidae > Saturnia > Saturnia japonica. Next base: position 12,579,012 of record CM065327.1, on the reverse strand, counting down.
GTGATTGTCGTTGTATTTAGACTGTATTGTGCTCACCATCAGGGACAGTGTTGTATATTTGCCGAGCTACTATTAAATATGCTATCATTTTCTCACGATATTCTTCTTAATCAAATGAAGAAACAACTCGTTATCGTAATGGTGTGTCATTACACTACCACCAATAATTTCCATTATCCAAATTTTAGTTAAAATAATCTTGAACCGTCGACCTCGGGTCTTCCACATAATAAATTTTACTGCCCTAATTACATGAAAACTATAAATTACGAAATGAACTATAAATCTATTTTCTGTTTATAACAAACAAATTAAATATAACCTTCCTTTTGAAGTTCATTGGCGTGATGACGGCCCATCTTGTATTAGTACATTCTTTGGCGTAGGCTTTAATCTGAGCAATATTTCAACGTATTCGCTAGACAAGCAATTTACAACTAAAAATCTCTCACAATTTCGAATGACTTAGCTACGGATTGCGGAGGGTAAAGGACTCATAACGACGAGTAATAACAGAATTCTAGTAAAGAGTAAGCGAAACATATTAGTTTATTAAATAAGAGAAAAGTGATCTTGGTTTAATTTTTTTGTTTGTTTATAAGTTATTTTTTCTACCTACATAAATTTTATTAATGCTGTAATAATTCTTACTAGCAGTTGCCCAAGGATCGAAGTTCGACCAGCGACTTTTGATTAAAAATTATTATCTCTTTTACATTTGCGGTACGAACGTAAACAATGAATATTATATCATTTGCCATCACTTTTCACTGAATGTCAATATTTTGGAAGTCAAACTTGAATGGCACTGATCATAGTAGTTTTAGCAGTATTATTTAATATAATACAATACAATATCTTTATTTGTTTGAATATGGCGAATACAGGTCCTGAATTTATAAAAATATTTACATTATATTCTGTCATTTGTAGCATGCAAATAAATAAACAATTAACTTAAAATTAAAACACTATCTCATTATAAAAAAATATAGCATATTATAATACCTATAATAATAATTAAATAATTTAATATAATGTATATCATATTTGAACTTAATGTAATGAACTTTAATCATGCCAAATCTCATTCATAGTCCTCCGTGCAAGCAATATGCTTAAAAAGGGGTCCGAAAATTCCTCCTCACGTACTAATATATAGATTGCTTGATAAATATTATGTAAGTGTGTACAGGGTGGGTTTTTGGGATGTAGCATTAAGAATATTGTAAACAGATGGAGGACAACTTTCTGGTGAGACTGTCCTTAACTCCTTAAAACACCTACAGTTAGTAAGAAAATGGTCAATTTACGCAAAAACTTAAAAAAAGAGAGATCGCGAAAAAGAAATGAAGCTCAAAATTTCACCATATATTATATGTTTTTGCTTATGTATTTATATATTATTACTCTTCTGGAATCTGGATCACTCATAACTTATTTGTTTATTAACCGATTTAGATGATTCTTTTTTCATTGGAAAGGGGATAACTCAATTTTATGGTAATTGAACCTTCGAATTCAAAGAAACACCATAAACTTTTGATTTTGAGAGGTCGAGAACAGATAAAATTCTTTGGATATTTCCATCTACCAAGTAGAGCTGCCCGATTATTGGAATACCTCCATCCTATAGAAAATCGCAGCCAAATACCATTGTATTGTGTTCCTGTGATGAGTAGCTTCCAGAGCTCCTTGGGGAAGGAAGAAGGCCATTTAGACAGGGCACAGATAAATATCTTATTTTATATACTTAGGACAATCAGAGCGATGGAATTCCTCCATCCTACAGAAGATGGCATCTAAATAGCCTTATTTTGTGCGATTGTGGTGAGTAGAGCTTCCAGAGCTCCTCGATGAGAGCTTCAAGGTCAGCTTATATACCACCACCAGCTACCCCTAGCTATATAAAAATGTGAAAATTTTGTCTTGGTAAATAGAAAAAAATGGACGTTTAAAATATTTTTATTCCATTTATAATTTTGTCGCTCTCTCGGTTCACTCATAAATAAATGTTTTAAAACTGCTTTCATAAAGCGTGAATTTTCCAGTAGCTTTTCCATTATTTCCCGGAGTTTACGTGTTAACGTATTCATTAAACTATCAGAACAACAAGAGTACTATTTTAGAGATATTTGCATCGGAATCTGGAGCGAGTCCAAATTGAAAAAGTTTCGTTTTTCAATTCCACTTATGGAGTTAATGTTTTTTTATTACAATTATGGTAGCAAGGCTACTGTAGCCCATGGATGCTACTAGTACCATAGGTATCATTAGCGCGTTTTCAACCTTAAACCCCCCTTATCTCTAGGAGCTCTGGAGACCCTAATCACTGCAGAAACACAACACAAGGATATTCGGCTGCGATCTTCTGTAGAGTGGAGATGTTCCACCAGTCGGGCAACTCCAAGTAGAGAGAAATCCCCAAAAGAAATTTCTCTGAGCCCAACCTGTCATAAATGTATAAATGTTGTACCCATATTCAAAGCCATAATTTACAACGAGACACTTCGCTTAATTATCCAAATAGCTTCATTAAATTTGAGTGATATTACTTACATAAATAACATCGCTTAGTTACGTCACACAACGCCGACACTTTAGTGTTAAATTAGCACTAAATTATATTGTTCCTAGTATTTAAGCCACAATTAACAGAGTTAATGATTAAACCCGAAATATTTTAACATAATATAATAGTTGAAGAACTATACTATTTTCAACAAATATTCAAGATATCAAATACACTTTTTTCTCTTTATTAGGTTCTCGAATATTGTTAATATTATGTGCAAAATGTTCAAACCGAGTTACTTATGCGATGTACAAAAAAAGTTTAATTGTTCAACAAGCTAATAAATATAAATAATAATTAAAAAACCGACTACCCTGCCAATAAGTGAACTAAGTAAAAAAAAATTATTTAATTTTATAACGATCATATCATCATATCGTTCGAAAAATCAGAAAAAGCATGAAAGTAAAATAAATACAGTAGAAATGAGGGCGCTAAGGAATATGTTAGGAGTGACGTTGAGTGACAGAATAAGTAATAGTGTGATAAGAGAGAACGTTGTGGTGTGTATGAAGACATTACATTCACACGGATTGAGAAAGAGATGCTTAGATCGTTTGGCCATGTAGAGAGGATAAATGAAAGAAGAATGACTAAACAGATTTATAAGAAAAGTGTGAATGGGAACGTTGGAAGACGAAGGCTTAGACACACGTTCCTTGATCAAATCGGGGCCGTCCTGAAGAAATGTCAGATCAAGTGTAATCTAAACCGACAAGCATGTGTGAAAACATTGATGAATGTTGAAGAAGCGAAAGATGTATGCCAGGATCGTAGCGTGTGAACAAACGTGGTCTCCGTCCACTCCGTTGGCAAAGAGGCGTGATTTATATACGTATAATATGTATGTATGTATATCGATAACAATAATTACAAGTAATTGTTAAAAGTGCATGAGTTTATGTTTATTTATCAAATATTTATTTGTTTATAGTTTAAGTATTATAAGGGCTACAATTGACTTTTGAATTAAAATTTGCCACAAAATCTCCCTGGATGTTTTTAGCAAGAGAGTCACCGTTTTTTAAAGCATTGTTTGAACTCGATGAGAAAACACTGACCACGTTGGATTGAAACTATGGATGGTAGAAGCAAAGAGAATCACCTTATATGGTGGATAAATTAAAAAAGGGTATACAGCAAATTGGAATTCATAAAACCCACCAAAATAGCGCTAGTGTAGCAAGAGAAAATGATACTTTTTCGTGATTGACGTTATCTTTTAAATTCACGCACTTGCTAACGTGGCGCCTACTTAATTTGACGCTTTTCGACAGACACTTTTTTAGAAATATAGATGGTTCTTTTGGTCTTTGGCATCCATAATTGAAACTTATACAATGGCATATTTATCGAAGTTTAAATACAATGACACATTATGCAAAAAAAAATTACACTAACAAATGCTTTCGCGATACCTGTTGAGGAGAGGAAAAAGAAAAGAGACTTTTGTCATTTGACGATTTTAAAAATATCTTAAGAAAGTTTTACGTAAAACCTTTAAATAGAATTTTACGTAGAAATCTTTTACACTCTTCAATCAAATTATTCGTGTAATGACCTCACCCACGCACACAACCTCACAGTCGCATTTACAAAGTGATGTGTGATTATTACCAGATGGCAGCACAATTATATTTCCAGCCGAGAGATACATTGCGGTCGCTCTTGGCTGCAGAATCGCGTAAAAACGTTACAGGACGACCGATATATCTGTAAATTGAATTGTGTTATTATTTAGTTTGAAATTTATTTTCTTGTATGTAATATCTGATTTTATGAAGTAAGGGTGGGAGTTCATTTGAATATATTATAGTAAATTTATTAACGATATGAACTCTAAGCCTCATAGGAAATCTCAAGGTCACTCCAAGGGCAACATTATATAGCTCATGTTCAGAATTTTTCTGTGTGATGGAGCAGATTCACTTAAGAACTAAAGTCTTAAACAAAGCCATAAGAATTGATAAACTTAAATGGGCAATGGGGCTGAAGAGTTTTCGAATGGCAAAATCGTACCAGAAGACATGCAATAAAGCTGACCGATGACCTGATGAAGCTTGCAGAAAGCCACTGGAGGTCTTAAAGGAGGTCTATGCTTAGTAGTGAAGATGTCTTTCACCTGAAATGATGGTGACTCTAAGCATTATAGTATTGATTTATTTGTTTGGAAAACTTGCATTGCTTCTTTAACTTCTGTAGTAGGATATGATGTTATATTTTCAGTTTTATTTTATGGGGCGACAACTAAGACATGAATAAGTTGTAATTAAATATTAGCGACATGTCCATTGTTATGAACGCACTGAAAAATATTAAATTATTATAACATAAATATATCAAATAATAAGGATAAATAAATGTAAAATAATGTCCGATTACGTTATTTAATTATATAGATTAATAAATTTCCATATTTTTTCATAATTTTATATACATATATAATATAATAAAAGATATTTAGAGTGAACTGTATCGTATCAAATCACATAAGGTACAGTCTGGATCGTCCGCGTCCGATCAAATAAGTCGTGTCCCAGTAAAAAGAGTTGAGGTTATTGAGCACTTATAATTCATATCTAACGTAACCTAAATGTTTCTTAACCGAATAACCCATTTAATGATACATGTCAACTTGTGGATGGTAGGATCATAATGTCCAGGGTGACGGCGGCCATCACAAACTATCCCAAGTAGTTTGGATGCATTTACCATTTAATGTTTTTTTTTTTCTATAACGCAAATCTGCGGAATCTTGGTCCACACCTTTTTTTAAGTGGGTGCTTTTATAATATTAAACATTAAAAATTGCGATGAAAAAAGATGCACTTGCAAATGTAACTATGTACTATAACTAAGTAAGCTTTATTTTAATATATCTAATAACTATACTTATCAGTAAAGTACATATGAATTTTTATACACTATTGCTTATTACTATTACAGAAGATTATTATTTGAAATTTTGGGGTTGTTATTGTGTTTGGGTTTTTAATAAGAGCGTAACACCATTCAGTGGTTCATAGTTGTAGTTGTGTACGTGGTATACACTGCCGAGGAAATGCCGATAGCGAAGAAGCAGGGTTATACAGCTCTACTGGGTTGCGAATAGAATGCGAAAGAATCGTAGTCTGGATTGTACTTTAGAAAAAAAAAAACAATTTTAAAAGATTGGAATTATATTACCTAAAATTAAATTTAGTACAAACTAAGTTAATACCGTTGCTTCAATCCCTGATTAGTTTCGAAGTAACTATGAAAACGCGAAAACAAAATACGAATGTGCGTGATTCTATTCATTCGCCGGTCACGCTACTGTTAAAATACCGGATTTAACTTTTTCTTCGTGCCGATCGAAACTTATCCGTAACAATTATAGGTTTCTGATACCCACTAACGATATTGGCAGTTATTTAAACTTATTTGTTTATGCGTATAAATAACTGTAATTTTTTTATAATAAGCAAACATTGAGCATTTCCGTCAAAAGTGAAAACTTAAAACTATGGGATAAAAGTGGTTTCTTTTTTGGATAATTACAGTATCAAAAATTAAAATGTCATAATTTGTACATTTAACATTAACCTAATTAAGTCTAATTTTACTTTTATCGGTACCTCGAGTAACAATTATCTTTATATTAATACGTGAAGTAAAAGCTTTCTACCCCTTTTTAAGCGTATTGCATGCACGGAGACTGTTAGATTTGGCATGGTTAAAGTTTATATGGAGAAGGAGTGCAGAAAACTAAAATTTATCTATAATATCTGTCCCTAATATATTAAATCAAATCAATTTTAATACTGTGAATCCTTTTTTTTTTTTTTTTTTTTTTTTTTTTTTTTTGTTAACGCGGAGTGGAAAACCCGTCATGGGTACACACTCGAATTGGGGGGTCGAGTGGTTATGTGAGAGTCCTACTCACTAAAAAACTCCGCGGTGTACAGCCGCCCCATAATGGGGCGACGCGGGTACTGCGCTGGCATTCTGCCGCGCCGCCCCGGGGGCCGGCCCGGCTAACCGGGCCCCGGCCTAATTAGGAGACAGCTATGTACACCCGATAGCCGTCTCCTCCTCCTGCCGAACCAGTGCTATGAGGAGACGGGCCCCCCCCGTCCCGTCTCCTCTGGTTCGGCTAGGGTGGCGGGAGTTGACGGATAAACCGCCTCCTCCTACCACCCGTTCTTCTTTGGCGGAGAGGGCCGCTCAGGGGATCCCTCTCGCGAACCCTCTCCGCAGCCTCCTTCTGCGAGATGACGTCCTCGCAGAAGGAGGCCATCGCCGTCCATGCTTGCTCGCTGCCGAGCATGGCTTTTACCACACTCGGCAGCGAGAGATCTCCCCCAACAGCTACGGCCAGAGTGCGGCGCTGCTCCACCCACGCAGCACACTCAGACAGAGTGTGCTGCGCCGTGTCTTCTACAGCCCCGCACTCGTGGCACGTAGTGTTTGACTCCCTCCTTGCAATCTTGTGCAGGTACCATCCGAAGCAACCATGTCCGGATAGCACCTGCACAAGTCTAAAGTTCAGGGAGCCACGCTCCCTGTTGCTCCATTCCCGGAGGACCGGGCGGACAGCATCTATGGTATAATGTCCATAGCGCGCGTCCGCCAGGTCCTCCTCCCACCTCTTAAAAACATCCTCCCGGGCCTCCCTCCGGACCCGGTCTACCTCTGTGGGAGCTGGAGGCTCCCCTAACTCTCTCCCCGCCGCCGTGAACCTGTACACGGCGGCGAGCACCTCCGCCTCCAACTCCCACGGCGGGGAGCCGGCAAGGACGCAGGCCGCCCCCGCGGACACCGATCGGTATCCGCGAATGGCTCTCAGCGCCACGATACGCTGCGTAGAACGCAGCACGCGAATACTGTGAATCCTAACCCAACAAGTGCCATTGAACTTAGACCCCCAAAATATTGACATTATCACTCAATGAAAAGTGACAGCAAGTGATATAATATTCATTATTTAAGATCATACTGCAAAAGTTAAACAGAAAATAGTCTATGATCAAAAAGTCGTTGGTCGAATTTCGACCTTAGGGAGATCGCTAGTATTCATAGATAGCCAGATGAGTAGTTCATGCGATATGCTGTCAGGCTCTGTTATACTGATAAAATGTTCTGTTTCACGCAGGCTTTAGTTCACTGCTACATTCGCGATCATCCAAGAACGATTAAATGAGTCCTTTCATTTTCATCGTACATTGCTCGTTTGTAAGAGAAGTTTAAAATTCTAAAACAAAGAAACAACTTAAATGATTTTGAGAAGTTTCCTGGTGTATCTTCGAAGTTGAACCTGTTCTCAAGTGACGGTGTAACTCAAGATGCAAAATCTGACACGCTAAGCCTAGTGGAAGGACTGGCTCTCAAGTGCAGCTGCTGGAACTCACCTATAGGTGCTTCGTGACAGATTTTTAACTTTATGATGATAGCTATCCAGGTGGGCATTAGAAAAAGCCCTACTGCTATGATTTCATCACGATGTTTACTGAAAGCTCATGCATTTTACAGGGAGCCGAACTCACGTCGATGGAGGCGATGTCCGTACACACTACCACCGAATCATCATTGCCTTATGTAGTTCACTAAGTTGGATCAACATAAAAAATATTTAGTAACACTGTCTTCTAATTATTCTTTATTGGGTGTGATAATTTACATTTGATCTGATAAGTTGCAGATTTCGACCTTTTGCGACCTCGACCGTAGCCGTTAAGATGAAATTGAAAAGGCTTAATTAAACCAGTCGCTATTGAAGCCGATAGAATCAACCTACCGTTGTTTTAGAAACAGGGTCGAGCTATTTTGAATCTTTGTTCCTACCGTATACCATTGACATACTTTCATGTTATACTAAATTTCAATAGAAAATCCATAATAAATTGATATTTGGTATCATATAGTAGAAAAGGCTTTTAAAGCTGCGATGTTTTATAATTAAAGGAAGGTTATATAGTCCTCGTTAGTTAAGGTTTTTTATTCCTATAAGTTTAGCGCTGTGGCCACAATCTCACCTGATCTTAAGTGACGATGTGGCCCAAGATGGTTGTACGCTAAGCTCTCAAGACTGGTTCTCAAGTGCAGCTGCCGGAACACACCTATTGCTGTTTGGTGGTAGATTTTCAACTTGAGGTTGGTAGCTAGCCAGGCGGACATTAGAAAAAGCTCTATCACCATGCTATGGTTTCATCACGAAGCTTTCCTTTATCGAAAGCTCAGGCTCATTGCTGAGATTCTAACTGATGTCGATCAACGCGGAGTGCGTACACGCTACCAACTGTGGCTCAAATGCTACATATATTGCAGGTATGCTAAATATTTTTCTAATGTCTAAATCTTTTGTTAAAGTAGTCAAAATTCGCGTAAAACCATTCGCCTTACTGTGAAGGTAAACCTCGTGGTGAAACCTTAATACTTGACGAAATTTTCCCATAAATAATGAAAAAATACAGAATTGTTTCTTGAATTTAAAATGGCTAATACGTCATGAGCTATTATGGTTATTAAACTAAAATATACCCATCTGCTTTCAGAAAGAGGCCAATCCAATATGGGATTTACATACATGCTCTACAATACCATAGCACTTAACCATGTTTAATGGCTTATAACCAATAATAATGGTCTAGTGGTAAATGTTTAGGTTTTGTTTACCGCAACAACTCGATAGCTGAATAAGTTATCAAATGACATTGGCTTTGAAAACAAATTTATCAAACACTCGCTTAAATATGAATATACAACATAAAAGTAAAAATTAAAATTAATTTTCTACTGCATATAGTTATTATATATAATTAATGCAATGTGTAGTTATTATAAGAAGTTTAATTTCTTTTATAATCTTCAAAGAAAAACAAAATTAGATTGTTAATAACTCTACACACAAAGTTTAAGTACAAGTTACACCCATTCAAGGGTAATAGGCGTTAAGATAAAAATATTTCTCTCCAAGAACTAACCAAACTTTGTGCCTGAGTCCTGGCCATCCTTTATAATACTGTTCGCTTGACAAAGCGACACCTCATCCCCCTCTTTTATGTCTCGAAGGAGTTTTCATTTAGTCTGATTCGTTTTTTATTTCCTTTCAAGAGTGGTATTTGCGGACCCTCCGTATTAAGATAAGGAAAAATGTATCAACGTTTCTTGAGATTTGAATATATTTTTGCTTTTATTAGAAAAAACGACGAGTGCTTTCATTTTACAGAGGAAATTACTTTTAAAATATTTTAAAGTTGTAGTTAAATGAATATTCATCTTCAGCAACATTTCAGTTGAAAAATGAGCACTACTGAATATAGGCATTCCTCAATAATTGCCACAATGAGCAGGCTAGCGCTGTTTGCATCCAGCGAGTTCCCGCATCTTTTACCAGGTCATCGGTCCATCTTGTAATGGTTCTGCCTACACTGCGTCTTTCAGTAAGTGACCACCACTCGAGAATACTTCGGCGAGTAATGTACCCCGCCCACTGCCACTTAAGTCTAGAAATTCTGTAGCTATGTCAGTTACTTTAGGTCTTATGTGAATCTCCTCATTTCTGATTTTACCACGTAAAGAAACTCCGAACATAATCTTTTCCATTGCTCTTTATGTGACCTTGAGCTTTATTATGAGGCCCATAGTTAGCGACGAAGTTTCAGTGCCATAGGTCGTCAATGGCAACACACACTGGTCAAAGTCTTTTGTTTTAAGACACTGCGGTATCTTGGACGAGAAGATTTAAATATTTGAAACATTCCAATTTAGTAAAGTTATTTAATAGTTTTATGCAATGTTTTATGGTAAACTGCATTTAACATCTGTGATAAAGCTTTACAAATAGCATTGTTATTAAAACCTTTAATTTATTTGCCAATTGAGCTGGTCAGTGATCGTATGAAGACAGTTTTGAGTAATTTCACTTGTAATAAACACACAGCAAATTTTAGTTAATAATATATCCTTATGGTATTTCAGCCTAATTTTTATTGTTCTTTTGTTGATTATTTCCATTTTATTTGAAAAGACGGGCACATATGCGACTAATTTGTTTGCTATAGGCAATGCCAATTTTTAACTAATCGCATACTGTCTTATAATTGCATTTATGGTTAATTACAAATTCAAATTAAGGACGTCCTGTACTAGTAGGTACTTGTTGTAAGTACACACTTTAAATTTTAATATATATACAACGTGAGCCCACTTGCTTTGCATCAGGATAAGTACTTCCAATTAGTAATATTTTGTATACGATTTACCTCGTAGTTGGATGTTATTTCTTCTCATAGTCCAATCTCTTACCGTTTAACTATATCTAATCTAGACAAATATAGTTGACTTAAATTGTTAAAATATTTGCGATTTATGCACAAAGGAAGTATGTTTAAATGTCTTACAAGTTCCCCTACGAATCTCGCTACAGCTTGATCTCCAACATTCTTCATATAAAAAAAATCTTGATATAAAAAAGTAGTGTCGCAAAAGCAAGCGGTGGCCCATTTGATAAATTATTATCAGTATTCTTACTCATAGTATAAAGTAAAACACACGACTTCCCTGAGACTTGACACAAATTTCGACATTTGTTTCGATGGCGTCTACACAAGTAATTTTTTGTATCGTAATCGGATTATACAGCCACTATACGGGTTCAAATGTCAAAAATACCACGACTATCCAAGACAGCGACAATGTGCAACTCGATGTCGCTATGGTGTCCACACGAAGACACTTGGTCTATTGACTGAGTGTCTAGTGTAGATTGTTGTCGTGTATTTTAACCTAAAGAGAAATACACTATTTGAAGTAAAGCAGCTAGCCAAGTCGTATTCGAAGTAAAACCAAAGTTACAATAAAAAAAACATAACCCTTGTCATTGAACAAAAGGAGGTCATCTCACATCCCCGGTCTCCTCTCGCTGACAACCTTCTAGGCCGGTGGCATAACTCATAAATCGCCGAGCGCACCCGGCATAACAATGGGACATTCCACCCTCGAGGGGAAGGTCGTCTCAAATGGACCGCTCCATTTTATTAAGGTCACAGCGATAGTTTCGATATGATGTTTGTTTGTAGGTATTCCTCTGAGACGGGAATACTTCAATGCAAAATTGTCAACAAGAGATGACGCAAACTGTAATAAAATTAAGAACGTTGCCAAAATATGCTTAATATAATCTCGCCGTATCTCTAATAACGGTGTAAGGTGAAGAGAGTGTCATAACTCTCTATTTTTGTAGCTTCATTTGCTACCTTTACATTGATTAATCCCTTCATGTTGTCACTTCATTTTCCTTATATACATAGTCTTGTTGTGCTTAACTTAACAGTGCCAAGTTTATTCGGCGCTTATTTAAAAAGTTGCCTGTATCATAATTAGAAATCAAAGCTAAACTATTTTTTTTTTTACAAAGCGTATGGTGATTGATTCTTCAATGCCTAAGGAAATCTGAACAATAACGAAAAACGCTCTTGTTCGAGTAGTAGAAAATTTAAGAATTTACATTTTTCAGCATTAGTGTTCGTAATTATGTATTTTACTCACAACGGTATTATGATTTTATCTTCCATATACTTGTGTTCGGAGAGATATTTGCAGACAAGTATTTATTATAATTGATTGGTTATTTAAACAAACTAGCGATCGTCCTAAGGTCGGAATTAGACCAGCTACTTTTGATCATAGACTATTTTCTGTTTGACATTTACAGTATTCATAAACAAAGAGTATTATCTACATTACTTGTTGTCACTTTTCGTTGAGATATAATGTCTATATTTTGGGGGGGTCTAAGTTCAATAGCACTGGTTGGTTTCGGATTAGCAGTATTCATTTATTTTATATATTAGCAACAGATATTATATATAAATTTTAGCTTTCTGCACTCCTTCTCCATATAAACTTTAACCATGCCAAATCTCACAGTCTTCCGTGCACGCAATACGCATAAAAAGGTACTGAAAGCTTTTGATTCACCTCTCCGCAGAGGGCGGGCGGTCAATTTCGCTCCAGCACACCCGTCACGTCCACTCTCTCTAGCGGTAACCCAAGCCTAGGTCCGTTCCTCGGTGTGAAACCCTTGGGTCAGGCAACCGCCCGCGCGATACAAGTGACACTGTACGTGCATCACTTAGCTACCTACATACAACACTACACACGTATGAACATACACACGTGCACACCACACAGGTACATAGGTTCTGTGAGAGACCTTTTTTTTTCTTTTTTTACCCTAGTTAGTTAGCGCTAGTTAGTGTAGAAACATTCCGATTATTGAATACACATACGCACGGTTCCTTCCTTCCTCCCAGGAGGAAGGGAACGTGCCTATGTGTATATTTAGTTAGCTCGAATCGTAGGTGTAGGGATTCGAATAGATCGCGACCTATTTGCGAACGCGACGACCGCCCGAGCCGAGGTCCGGCCACTTTGGCACCCTCGTGCGAGTCGTCCACAAAACTTTCGCGGCTGAGTGCCCTCTGCGCTCGCCCCCAAGTCCGGTGAAGCTGTAAAAGCCGCAGCGGCTTTAGGGCCCCTAAGGCTAACAGTGTAGTCAGTTCTAAAAAAAAAAAAAAAAAAAAAAAAAAAAAATTAATTCACGTATTAATGTATAGAGGAACAATATATTTAAAACATGACACCACATTCATTTGCTTTACAACAAAGTCGCTTAGTATACAAATACAGAATGACTAATTACGACTCATTTGTTAAACAACCGTGCAACACGTTAATTAATATAACCGTTCCTATTACGAAACTATAATTCTTGATTTAGCCAATTTGTGACGGTGACGCGTTCCATCATATTGGTGCGGGAGTTTCAGCAAATGGATGCATTCTTATTAAAGAAGCCGTATTCATTTGCCGACAAGTGGGTGTGGTTGCTGCAGAAGTGATGTAAGTTAATGAACTCATTTGTGGTCTGGAGGACAAATTTCATTGATATTTATTTTATTACACGCTAGCAACTGACCACATTTTTATTTGATTTAAGTAGACAATTGAACAGTAGGCGGGGCGGGGTGGTAAAGACATTGTTGGAAAACATCCATAAATGTTAATAGTTTTTCTATTTCAAGTCGACAGTTAACCAGACGATTATGGGAAGCACTTTCTATCAACATTTACGTTTTTCATATATTATATGGCTCAAATTACATTTTTCGAGTTGACGTGCAAATACTCTGCCAGTGCAATGGTTCTTTGGGTGTATTTTATACTGACTTTTATATCTGCCGTTAAAAAATAACCGAACTACCGCCAAATGACATTATTGTGGTCAAAATATGTTTGTATAACATGTTGAGCTTGGTTTGGGTACACTCGACCATTATTGCAGAAACCCTTAAACGACCTACATCAGGCAAGACACATTTTTGCACAAATCGTCGAACCGTTCACATCGCTTCAGATATTCTTCAAAATCAGTCAAGTAAACTCAATCGCCTTGTGTGATGCTGTCCATTATGAAGCTACCCTATGAGGCAGTATACTAAACTAGTACACCTCTCTTCTCAGTCATATATTATTTCTCCAAGGTACTTTACTGGGAATACTTTATCTACGTTAATTCTTCATGGAAATTAATAATTTAAACCTCATTTTAAGGCTTATGTTTCACGCCATTGGCATTGTTAATTCATTAAAAAAAAAAAAAAAAAAAAATTATTGGGACTAACTTTTGTTGATAGTAATGAAAATAAATTCAAGGCGGAATCTATTAAAAATCTGTTTAAATACCATGATAGTTGTTATTTACATTGCTTACATTCTATATTATAATGTGCAAAATACTCGTACGGTTCAGCTAACTTTTATACAGGATTTATTGGTAATTTCGCCGTATTCCCGTTTTACTACTATACTTTTTTTTTAAATAAATTTTTGACTTGTTTTGAAAAAAGCTAAATAAATGATAACTAGAAAATTGTTCACTTTTGCATAATGCATATGGAGTTAAAATTATCGCAAATAGTCACTCACTCCTATCACCTCCTAACGGGAATACGACGAATTACCAATAACCCTGTATAGTTGCCATCTTACTGATATGGCTTATTAAATTAATATGAAATGTTTTTTTAGCAATTGTGATCGTCCCTTATCTATGACCATTCATCAAACACTGCTGACTTATCTTAATTAATCCATGCTAGCCCTTTTCAGTTCCCTATCAGGGTTTTTTCCAAATTTACTTCCAACCAGTAGGCGTGAATCTTTTCCTCGTATTGCATACGGCGCAGATATCTCGTGGCGTAACTTATTTGTAGACAGTCTATCTTATTTTTAAATTAAGAGGTAGTTTAATCTTTAAAGCGTTTTTAAACGATAGATGAAGAAATTAATTTCTAATAAATTTACATATACCTATTGACATTTTCAGGTGTTTATTCTTGGAGAACATAAAATAAAATCACATATTTATTACAAACTTTTGATTAAATGAAATTGCATATTAACATACATCTGTCAGGGAGACGGACACAAGGTGTCTAGTCAAAAGATACGCTCGCTTATCTATACAAATAATATAATAACTCCATTTACTACACACAAACGTGGAAACATCGATATTACATTTTTTGTTCATAACATCGATGAATATTAACTATCCTTATTCAATGGAATTAGTGTTAGATTAAACGGGATTGCTTAATACAAATATGTGATAGATCTTATTATTTTAAAAATTATATAGGTTAGTCTGCAAACTGTCACCACGTCGCCGTCGCTGCCTACACTATTTGTAACTTTGTCGTTATGAAATAATACAGTAACAATCAAAAGCCGAAACGGAGAGCAGCTCTCATTTGAAGCAGCCAAATCATAGTGAATATACCACAATATATTAGATATCGCTAACACAAAGAATTCGTTTAATGTTCCCTTTTTTAAATTATTTATAGGCTTAGCGTTTGCCCACAATCTCACCAAATCTTGCTAAGATAGATAGAGTTAGATCTTACAAGTGGAGCAACTTGAGGGTAGTAGCCAAGTAAGCTTTACCACCATGCTATATTTTCGTCACAATGTTTTCTTTCAGCAAAGGCTTAAGGCAATTCATATGTCACACACACCTATCATGGCAAAGCTTTCAAACATAAGTAAATACATTGTTTTGTACACACGATATACCTATAAAAAATTTTTACTGTTGTTTCTGATCAGTTCTTCATCTGATCATGCTACGATCCTTAAAAGTCAACCAATCTGGAAAACTGTAGGCAATTAAAGGAAGTAATTTCGTTGCTGGGTTTCGAACTTACGTCTATCGATAAAGTGCCCGCATGCTACCATCATAGTCATCATTGCTTCAAAATCATTAAGCCATCACCAATATTTGCAAATATTTTATATTAGAGTGAGCATAGAATCACTTCCAGAATAATTGTATATCGGTGCTAGGCGATTCGGTCTCCCGTACAAGTTTAATAAACACTTCCGGTCCAAAGTCCTTTGTTCTATATTATAAACAGTAAATTTTATTTTATAGTTCGGTATTGTAGTTCGCTGACCGACTCACTGGCCTCGTAGTAAATCTGTACTTTAGAAGCACAAGGGTGTAAGTTAGAACTAATTTATTCTGATTTAAGCCTTAGTGCTTCTAAAGACCAGAAACAATTTTATCAGGTAATAATGGGATTTGTTTCCTGCAAGAATTAATGAAAGTTAAAGTTTGGCTTCGTTTAGTTTGATTTTGACAAAATAACTTTATAGGTATTTGATAACAGATATTTTTATATTGATAAGTAGATTGCCGTTAATATTGTCTATATTGGAATAACATATCATCATCATATACTTCGGACACCTTTTTATGCGTATTGCGTGCATAGAAGTCTGTGAGATTTAACACGGTTAAAGTTTATATGGAGACGGAGTGCAGAAAGCTAAAATTTATCTATAATACCTGTTACTAATTTATTAAATTAAATAAAATAATAGTGCGAATCCCATCCTGACCAGTGCCCAAAAACTTAGACCCCCCAAAATATTGACATTGTCACTCAATGAAAAGTGACAGCAAGTGATATAATATTCATTGTTTAGGTTCATACTGCAAATGTCAAACAGAAAATAGTCTATGATTTAAAAAGTCGCTGGTCGAATTTCGATCATTGGGCGACCGCTAGTTATAATAAAAGTGTAACCAAAAATCTATGCGCGAGATCTGAACTCTGAAAACAGCAAACAATGGAGTAAGTTTTGATGTTACTATTGATTTATTTATTTAATGATGCAGAGTTAGCACGTTCAGAATTCATATTATTCAAAATTCTGCAATACGTCAATCTGCTTATTTCTGCAGTTGCACTCGTCTGCCTTTTTCTCCGGGTTTTTTCACCAAGCTTTTGTGTGTTTTAGGGTACATCCTTTATCCATAAACTATATTATTTATTTATTTAAAAACTGTAGAATTTCTGATAATAAATTGACTAAAGAATGAAAAGAAACGTGCTGCACCATTGCCTGCGAATTTATTATACATATATCAAAATATAAGTAAAAAGTAATCCATTGTCATCCGGATACGCGCAATAAAGAGTTGAGATCTTCCCAGTCTTTATCTTTTGAAACTCATTCATTATTACAAGCGATCTTTCACCGTGACTGCAGCGTGGTTATGGAATTCGCTTCCAGTTAACCAAGCGTCCAATGAACCATGTTTGGGGTTATACTTAGTGATCTTACTTGTACTACGAATTCGTCAACGTTTTTGCCCACCTGTTATAATTACCAGCAACATGTATATAGATCAAACGTCACAAATTCAATGATGAAAAAAACCGAGACGAAAATGTTTGCCTGCACGCGTACTATTTCTGTAAGCCTATCCCTAGAGATTAATAATAAGCCCATTGCGTTGTTTGGGGTAGAAGTGAGGCTTATAATTTATCGAAATAGTTTAAAAGAACAAATATTTAGAAGTAATAGTTTGAAACTTATCTGTAAACTGAAAAAGCTGTTACTAAATACAACATACCTGTTCCACATACTAGTGTGTAATACAGGGTTGGCCACAAAGATTTGCGAATTTAAAAAAATACTAAATACAATACACATACATATCTTTATTTCAATTAAAATAGACATCTGGGAAATTTATTTCTTAAAAATAACATCATTCAGTGTGCACCATCCCGCTGCAAACATTCCTCGAATCTGAACCTAAAATTGGCAAAAACTCGCTGACACATTGCGCGAGGAATAGCTGCCATTTCTTCTCGGATATTTATCTTCAACTGGTTAATCGTTGCGGGGTTATTAGAGCAGACTGTACTTTTCAGGTATCCCCACATGAAAAAATTCGGTGGCATTTGACCCGGACTTCTAGGCGCCCATGCAATGTCACCTCTGCGCGATATCAGTTTCCCAGCAAACATCTCGTTTTCGGCCGTGAACGTAGCATTATATGCATGGCATGTCACACCATCTTGTTAAAACCACGTCGCACGATTATAGGCTTCAAATTGTTGCAGTTGCGGAAAAAAAATCCCTTAACATGGCTATGTATCGGTCGAAATTTACAGTGACAGATTGCCTTTGTTGATTTTCAGAGAAATAGGGTCCGATAATTCCGTGTGCTGATATGGCCGCCCAAACGGTTACTTTCAGCGAATGCAGGGGCTTTTGATGTTATGCACGTGGGTTTTCTGCAGCCCAGTAACGACAATTCTGTTTATTGACATGCCCATTTAAGTGAAAATGGGCTACGTCGGAGAATAGAATGTTGTTGAAATTCTGAAAGCGTTCCAACATTGTATCAACAAAAGCTCGTCGTAAAATTGGGTCATTTGACAGTAATTCCTGCACAAGTTGAATTTTATACGTATGAAAATTCAAATCTTTCAACAAAATGCGACGCAAAGATGTTCTGGACACCACAAGTTCAGCTGATCGCTTGCGAGTCGATAAACCAGGATTACGTTGAACTGAACTCTAACTTATTCAATTGTGTCTTCTGTTTTTTGTTGACCTTGGGTGTCCCGCAGGCTTCTGTTTGAGAGTCGAACCAGTAGCTTCGAACTTTTTGATCCACGATCGAATCACACTTTTCTTCGGATACTGATTTATGTCATGTAATCCAAACTCACGCCGAAATAAACGTCGAACAATAGCGCACGAATCGCCATTTTTATAATAATGTTTAACGCAGAATGCACGCTGCGGTCTGGCGAAGCGAACCATCGCGACTAAATTTTTGAGAACCGAGCTTCTCATCCCCACCACCCGCGCAGCCCCTTCTCAAAAGGTTCAAACACAAGAGTTTTTTTAAAATCGTACGCCTTTCTGGTCCACCCTGTACAAAAGTAAACTCTTTCAATCTAAAACATAATAATTGCGTATAACATAATAAAGCGTATTGCGTACACGGAAGACTGTGAGATTTACCATGGTTAAAGTTTATAAGGAGAAGTGTTGGGTTTAGGCTTTATTTTAATAAAATTAAGTAAGATTTTTAAAATAACACATTTACTTTTCCTTTTTGCGTACAGTTCGACATGACAGTAAAACGTAAGAGAGCGAGCGCACTCTAGTGATAAATTTGGAAGACATTATATGATGCGTTTACAAAGATGCATCGATATACTTTATTGCAATGGTGTGTTTCATAGACACCTTTAAATTTATTATTATTTAATAAGAAGGAGTGCAGAAAGCTAAAATTTACCTATAATATCTGTTGCTAATATATTAAATTAAATTAATTAATCCTGTGAATCCTAACTCGATCAGTTCCATTGAACTTAGATCCCCCAAAACATTGACATTGTCACTCAATGAAAAGAAACAGCAAGTGATATAATTATTCATTGTTTGTGTTCATACTGCAAGTTTCAAACAGAAAATAGTCTATTCTTGTAAAGTCGCTGGTCGAATTTCGATCATTGGGCGACTGCTAGTAAATAAATAATTATGCAATATATGACATAATTTCATACAAGGCTATTAGCTATAAGGCTATAAGCAAAGTTTGTATTGTGGTAACTAAACAACTGGTATAATATACATATTTGGATTATTGATACCTGGGACACATAACTGAAAATTATTATGCTCATCATAGAAAAGTCAGTCATCTGCGAGGATTGAACCTGTAATCTTTCAACTCAATAAGTAGGGCATTAAGCCCGCTGCACCACGAGCCATGTGAATGAAAATAACATGATAAAACCTACAGACTCAACATAAAATTTTCTTATATTAATGACAAGGGAAAAACTATATACTTTGCCAACAAATTTAGCTAACCTGCAGACTAAGCCTTCCCTCAGGACGTGGCCTTTAGCGAGTAGAGGCATTATGATCTATAATATTAATTAATCATTTTCCTTGACCTTCGTTGTTCATGACCCACACGCTACACCTATTTACAGACGCAGATAACTATAGTTAATAATTCTCTACAACGCCCATAACTGTTTTTATTAAAGGCGATAAAAATTATTTATTATCTTTTTTGGAGTAAATTAGGCAATAAAATGTCGGAGACTTTCTAGGGTCTGGTTTAATTGTGTTTTGCTGTCATTTCTGAAACACAGAGGGTTGTAATTTATAGTTAGAAATAAATATTGTCGAATTTATATTTTCAAAGTATACTTTTGAAGCAATAATGGGTCAGTGGTAGCGTTTACAGACACTGTCTCAATCGATTTAATTTGTAATCCCTATTCTGAGTTTGATCTTTCGGTGAAGGGAAACAACGTGATAAAGCCATAGACAGCGTAGTGGTAAAGGGTTTTTCTAACGGCCACCTGGCTACCTACCAATCTCAAGTTGAAAATCTGTCGTCAAGCACCTATGGGTGTGTTCCGGCAGCTGCACTTGAGAGCCCTGCTACTAGGCTTAACATCAGGGGAGAAGATAGTGTGAAGTAGTAAACAGACGTGTAGGTTACCTATAGTTAAGTGGTCAAAGCAAACAAACTCAAAAGGGATCGCAGTCCTTTCAAATTTGAGGACTCTGCTAGGGAAATAAATATTTAACGTGTCGTTCTAGTTGAAAAATTATCCTTAACGTAAGTAATTTTTTAATTCGTCCTTACATTAACAGTAGAGTTAGTAAAATATTGGTTGATTACAATTTCAAACTTCGCACATGCTATCACGTTAAAAATAATACCAAACGATGGTTTTGTAGCATTACTTATGAACGGAGAGAAAAGTTATTCAAGATCTTCATTAGCCACTGCCACAAGATTTTTTACATCGTTGGAACACAAACATGTATGTTTATCATTTACATTTTAAATTTCTGTTATAATATTTTTATTCTTTTTTGAGTCAACATGCGCTACCAAATATTTTCTATTTTAATTCGAATTATGTCTTTGCCTTAGTTATGGCTAAATTATGTTATTGTTTATCGTAATAAAAATATTAATATTTGTATTTGATGCTAGTTGAGAAGCATTATGAGATGAGAATCTGCCACAAATATACCACTGTGCCATATCATTACTGTTTAATGATCTCAATCACTCACCAGTTTTAATGAGGACAAGGTTTGGGAACCACCAGATTTACAGTTTTGAATTTTCTTGATAATTTATTCATCAAACGGTGCTCATGCCAATGTTACGCGTGAGAGAAAACGCAGTTGGAATAGCCAGGCATTGGAGGGAGAAAAAGGGATCAACGTGATTGGCAATAGCGATTTTCTAATCAAATCGGCCGATTTTGAAATTTATACATTATTATATCTTTGTAAAATTACTATAACTAGCAATCGCCCTAAAGTCGAAATTCAACCAGCTACTTTTGATCATAGACTATTTTCTGTTTGACATTTACACTATCCATAAACAATGAGTACTATCTACATCATCTACTCATCTACTCATCTACTACATCAATTGCTGTCGCTTTTCCTTGAGTGACAATGTCAGTATTTTGGGGGGTCTAAGTTCAATGGCACTGGTCGTTTTAGGACTCGCAGTACCAATTAATTTATTTTATTTAATATTTTAGTAACAGATATTATAGATACATTTTAGCTTTCTGCACTCCTTCTCCATATAAACTTTAAGGATGCCAAATCTCACAGTCTACCGTGCACGCAATACGCTTAAAACGGTACTGAAAGCTTTTGCTTCACGTAAATATATATATAGGTTAAAAATTTAAATCAGTACTGATTATTAAAAAAATCATACCACCCTTCACTTAATTGCAGTCATAAATTATAAAACTCTCCTTTTTCATTTCTTTGAAATATCACATCCATTATCATTGAGATTTAAACTGAGTAATTGTTTGAAAGCGCCCACGTTGTCATTAATTTTGAAGAAAAAGCTCACCGTTCATTAAGCTAAAACCTAGTATGATTGTTATAATATTAATGACCTTTATATTCATTTAAGTTTCGATTTAGCTACCTATGTTTGTTTCATATAATATTTATGTTATAATAATTTATTTAATACTAGCTGTGTACGTGGCTTCGCTGACGTGGACTACAGAATGCCCGCGTGAATCTTTCTCCTCGCTCCCGGCTATTTTAAAAATAAAAATGCTTATTGTGGGTGTTCGATAGAAGATAGATGTACATATATTCTTCCGGACTTTTTTGTAGGTATTTTTTATGCCTATAATTATGTAGTACATTAATTTGCTATGTATCTTGTGGTTTACTCAGCATAAGCCATTTAAGCGCCGTAATTAATTCGACATGACCAGTTTTTTTATTTGTACAAAACCCTGATTCTTTTTCTAAAATTAAAAAGGGGCCTAACTTACTCCCTGTATCATTAGCTATATATCTATCTATCAGTAAATTTTAAAAATTCACCGAGTCACGTGGCACATACTGCGAGGACGACTTTGCAGGGGTCGTTTTGCTATGATCATGCACAAATATGTTAAATCTAGGTATTATGATCTTGTTACCTTCGAAAAGAAGCGACTCGCATGCTACCTATTAAAAAGCGATTGTATTGGTACATAAACGTTTGCAGGCGTGCGCATAGTTTCATCTCATCTGCATGAATTGAATAGAAACGCATAAGTTTCAAATTGAAAAATATTGTTATTTTTTTTTATATATAAATAGTTATGAAAGGTACTATAAAAGACACCGTATTGTTGGTTTTTATTACAGGCTATATATAATAAATAGCAAACAACTGAAAAAATATCGTCCTTGCGACTGCAAAATCCTCTATTTGCAAATATTTAATTTTTTAGGTTTCTTTGAACTGGTACTAAAATTGCTAAGTAGCTAATGTAGCTATACATTAAAATCTGCTAAAATATATGTCCGCAAATAGTTTATTAACTCTTCTGAAAAGTCAAGATTTGTAAAAAGATAATTTAGTAAATGTAACAACGATATGTTAATAAAATGAAATAGATCAGCAATGAGTATATCAGATGAAGTATGAAAATATTCCCAGTAACAGAGAAGTTTGTTGAGGGAAAGCAGACATGTTATGAGGAGTACTGGAAGTCATATATTTAGAAGAATTTTAAGTATGAGGTTGGACAGATATAGGAGTAGAAAAGATCGAAGAAGGCGTGGATGGTATGGTAGATTGTGTGAGTAATGATATATGTACCGATTTGAATACTGAGATGACAGATGGTAGAAGAAAATATGTTTTGGCGACCCTACTTCTATGGAATAAGAGTAGGAAGAAGACGAACGTTGATATGTCACCTCTGCCTGGTTATTTTTTGACACCTTAATCAGTCCCCACTCACTTGCCGCACGCTGTCTGTATTATATTAATTATGACTGTTATTTCAAATAGCTTTTACATTACACGATGTTAATCTATAAAAATAAATATCTTTAGTTAGAGCCCAAATTGTTCAAGTTAATTCTTACATGAAAATATTTATTTTTGTTTCAGACAACAACGTGAATATTAAAATATTCGACACAATGTATGTTAAAACAAACGAAGATGTGTGTTAAACTACTAAAAGAAAAACTTAAAACTGAGACGGTGAAGAAGAAAATGACTTGCTTAACAACTTTATGCAATGTATACATGATTTTTGTATTGTAAAGATGATCCCTGAAACAGAGTTACAAAGGTTATCCGGATGCCAGGAGTTTGGAGGGATAACTACTCAATTTAAAATAAAACAAACGAGATAAAAGGTATTTGTTGCGTTTTCAAATTATTATGTGCCAAATGTTAGAAAAAATTGGAAAGATTTAAAAATTATTTCAAATTTAGCAAATTCAAAATACTTTTCAAACGTAAATATACTAATATTTCTACTCACAAATTAATAACTTTGATATCTTACGAAAAAGTTATAGCTGTATAATGTATGGCTCAATATATTTGAAAGATGTGTTTATTAAAGCCAAAGGTAAATTTTGTTTGTGTAGTTTGCCATTTTATTTTGCTTTGAAAATTGAATGGAAACTCATATGAAAATAAATCTATAAGAAAATATTTAAATATAAGTTATACAAATTTAAATATAATATATATGCAGAGAAGTGTAGTTTTTACATATAATAGGAGCTAGTACATAGGTGACAGAGCTACGAACAAATCGATTTTATCCTGACCATAAAGTATTTTCCCAGGCTGCCCCATATGGATTTCGAAAACATAACGCACCAGGCAGCCAACGCGACTGTTAATCTGACGGTGAACGGCCCAGCTGATGAGAAGAATGATCTCACGCAAGGAGTATTCTTCAAGCTGCGGATGTCGGTACTATTGCTCATCGTCATCATGGCGGTGTTGGGAAATATGCTGGTCATCGTCAGTGTTATGAGACATCGGTGAGAGATCACGATACAGATAATAATAGAAAGCATACTGCGCCTAACCCTTTGTAAATATCTATACTGCCATCCTTCGTCGCTTAATGAATTCGTTTATTAATCGATTATCGTTTATTCGTTAAAGCAATAAAAGTTGCAGCTAGGCATTTAGTCAAATTATTATTATGACCATGTTTATTTACACCCAAACCTTAGATCTATTCGAGGTCAGTTTCAAAGAAGTTAAAACGCCCGAGGACTAAGTTTCAATACTTTGAAGATTTGTGTGTGTTTGAATACTAACCACACTCACAGCAACAATAATTGTAATAATTGTCGTTTTGCGTGAAAAATACTAGTAGCGGTAAAATCTTTGCAATTAAGCTATGAACAGTTTAAGCACTTTGTTATTCTGATTACATTATACCTAACAAATAATACAAGTTACAAATAATTTAGCTTCTAAATGATGATTATTTATCATCAAGTATGCCATTAGCTTCATTTTAATTTGAAGCAGAAATTGTAATTTTCATAATCCTCAATTTTGTATTTAAATGATGAGATTTTTCTACGCTCACGTTAGTTTATTTGCATTTATGTTTATTGAAATTACTGCTCTTGTTGTTTACCGTAAAAAATCTTCCACAGGAAATTGCGAGTCATTACAAACTACTTCGTGGTATCGCTCGCTTTTGCTGACATCTTAGTAGCGATGGTGGTAATGCCGTTCAACTTTAGCGTCCAATTTTACAACAGGTGGGTCTTCGGGCCCACCATTTGCGACCTGTGGAACTCCTCGGACGTTTATTTTACATCCACATCGATATTGCATCTGTGTTGTATATCAGTTGATCGATACTATGCTATCGTAAAACCATTAAAGTATCCGACGAAGATGACGAAAAAGGTATAGTTTTATCTGTAATAAATTATACAGTTAACTTTATTAAAAGTATACTAAATGTGAGTTGCTAACAACAATGTAGAAAGAAAAAATCTTGTGAAGTAACTTTATTAAAGTTACGTTACATCATCATCATCATCTTCTTACCCTTATCCTACTTAAGTAGGGTCGGCACAACATGTTTTCTTCTTTCATTCTACTCTATCAAATATCATCTCAGTATTCACACCTTTTATACGGATATCATTCTTCACACAATCCATCCATACCTTCTTCGGTCTCTACTCCTATATCCATCCACCTTCATACTGAACATTCTTTTAGTTATATAACTTTCATCCCTTCTCATGACATGCCGATACTATGCTAGCCTATTAAAGTTATATTACATTATAGCGTAAAGTCTACTCCATTAAGTTGCTTGTTAGGCCTCTTGTTTTATTGTGGTAATAACATATACTGAACTACGGAACCACAGCCACACGATAGCGCCCATCATACAAGAACAGAGAAATTCTCTAATTCTTACCTTTGCTAGCCTACGTCATCACAAATATCATCGATATTGGGTCCGTCAAATGAGGCGTGAAGAGACATTTTAGCAGGCAGGCATGACATCGACGACTGCCGATAAAATTTGTGTCACCAATGTTTGCTGTTGCTTGTGGACTATACCGTACTTACCATCAGGTATTGTACAGTCATTTTATGAAACTACTATAAAAAAAGTAGGCGCATTGGTAATCGCATCCTTGTTTTTAATAACATTTATTTATTGCGATAAAAAGTTTATTTTATACAAAATAACTCGTGGTATATGGCATCGCATTACCAAGTAACTCCAGGTTTCAGTTTGCCCTCAAATTTCTATAATATTTGGTCTTACTCGTCGTCATTAGTTTCACCATTTGACATTGCAATAAAATGAATTTAAATAGTCATTGTAAAATAATTTAAAAAAAAACATTTTCAATTAACTAAAGGGGTAACAGATTGAAGACCTCCAAATAAACCTACTATACTATAATCATTTTAAAATACAGCCGACGTAATTGTTAAAAATTAATAAAGTACACAAAATTATAAAAGCTACTTTTCTGATATAAAT
Organism: Saturnia japonica; assembly: GCA_033032175.1. Lineage (NCBI taxonomy): Eukaryota > Metazoa > Arthropoda > Insecta > Lepidoptera > Saturniidae > Saturnia > Saturnia japonica. Next base: position 12,552,702 of record CM065327.1, on the reverse strand, counting down.
ACGGTCACAGACGAGCACAACACCCCCATTAAATAAATGTATTAAACTCATAAGTTTTATGTGACGGTTGAATAGTGTAATGGAAGGTAATACTATAAAAGTAGATCACTTTATTATTGTTAAAAATATCTAGATTTGAAATTTCTTTTTGAAATATACTTTAAATAGTTATTTTTAAAAGGTACCTATCATAATTTATCACATATAATAAATTATTTTAGGAATTATAACGCTTGAATGGAGTTTTAAAGCTTATTATCCTGTTATTTATTAGTGGCACAAATTTACATCTATAAACTAGTAATATTAATTTCAGATGGCATACGTAATGTTAGCAGCGACATGGCTCAGTCCCATCTCCATATCTTACGTTCCAATATTTATGGGATGGTACACGACTTCCGATTATTTGAGAACACAAGAACAGGACCAGTGCATATTTAAAGTGAACAAACCATACGCAGTTATATCCAGTTCGATCTCATTCTGGATACCGTGCACCATTATGATATTTACATACCTAGCGATATTCCGTGAAGCAAACAGGCAGGAAAAAGCCCTGCATGCTAGAGCTGGAAACGCAATGCTTATGCACAGGCATTCAAGAGATGTGGGAGACAAAAATGGTGCACTTCACATCAACGCCACAACACCAACAAAGGACAGGAATTTACTAAAAATGAAACGGGAACACAAAGCGGCTAGAACGCTTGGCATCATAATGGGAGCCTTCATTTTATGTTGGCTTCCATTTTTTCTTTACTATGTGTCGACATCTCTATGTGACACGTGTGTTTGCCCTGATGTGGTTACGGTTATAATGTTCTGGACCGGTTACTTCAACTCTGCGTTAAATCCTATAATTTACGCATATTTCAACAGGGATTTTCGCAACGCATTCAAGAATACGTTGGCATGTGCGTTTTGTAGCTTTTGTAGGAGGAGCGCATCTGATTTAGATGCTATGGAACGGCTTGAAAGAAGAGGATCAGCGCAATTGAGAGTGCCTATTCCCTCTCGTAGGGCGTCGGACTTAGCATCGCTTTGAACATCGGTGTCGTGTACGGTTACAGCCGTGTGAAAGGCCTATATTCGTCTCAACGAAATATTTTAGACTTTGTACTTATTTCCAAGGCTTGTGTGACCTATGTTTTAATGTAAATAAGTATGAGAAACCTATCATTTCCTAATTGTGAACGTTGTAAATGATAATTTTATAGCACAAATGGTTTATTTTCCTCCGTTTCGATCATATATACGTAATTAATTTGAATGTACATTTCATGTAAATAATTATTAATGTAGATGATACTTATTAATTACTGGATTTAATCACCGGGTTTTCGCAAATCACTTTGTACAAGCATGTATAAATTTATTGTATAATAGTCACTAGTTTAAGCATGTATGTTAAATATTTGTTTATATAAATTAAACAAATGTAGTCAAATTAGCTTTATTAATAAAATATGGTTTTATTTTTAGTTTTAAAGTTTTATATTTCAAATGTGGATGATCGTATTACTGTAAGACATGTGTTATGGAAACACGTCATTTATAGATAATAGTTAATGTGAATATAAAATATAAAACCATTTTCATATTATCATTCCATCATATTATTGTATAAGATTCAATTGTGCAATAAAGTGATTTCATTATTAGGCCTATAAAAGTTTAGCATAAGGTGCATGCCAAAATTGATGTACATAATTTCGTAATTATAATTAATTTTTATAGTTATAGAATAAGTAACGTACAATGAATATTATTCAAGAAATTAATGCATTACTAGGTCTCTCTATAAGTTATTAGAGAATCACAAAATTTAAGAAAGTAAAAAATTAAAGGAGATTTGTAAATTGGCTTTATTAGTTTATCTCAAGGATAATTTATTGAATCCAGTGCCTCTGTTTATTTTATTTTTTTAATTATAAAATAAATTCTAATATATAATATATATATATATATATATATATATATATATATATATATATATATATAATATATATATATATATATATTATAATTAGTTAATAATAATAGTCAATATAAGACAATTATAGTTGAAGTAACATATGATTGTAATATAAATAGTATTAAATTATTATAATATATAATATTTAAATTTGTATAGGAAGATACGATAATATGGGGACAAATAACGCTTCAATAGAAAAAAAAAAAAACAATTATAAAATAATTATTGATGTTCTACTTACTATTAACTTATAACAAACCCGTAAGATTTGGTGTTCAGTGTTGTGTCGATTTAAAACTAAAAAGGTTTTTAATATTTATAGGTATTATAGAAAATATCTTGTATAAATGTCTGTAATGTAACAATATTAGGCTACCTACGTCTACATCATAGCTTTCTCCTTTCATTGTTAAGGGTAATTTCAACAAATAATCAGTGATTATTGTTCTATCGGATAGAAACTAATGTCATTGTTTCGAAGGGGTTAGCTGTAGGTTTTGACAGTACTTCTCTTTCTAACACAGTACTACAAAAGAGTTAGCGAGATGGTATACCTGTTATTACTGTTGTTACTGTGTTATGAAGTTGAGTTTTCTATTCAATTTATTAAAGTTCCATTAAATTCCTACTTTGTTTCCAGTTTTGTAAAAAAAAATGAATAAAATTATAAATCATCTAAATTAAATTCTAGTCCATGAATAAAACGTATAAGAATAAGATTGATTATTTACATTTCACGAAAATAGTTTGTTACTTCTCTTGTGTTTTTAAATGACAAGTACAATGCATATGAGTCACTGAGAATGATTAAAGAAGTCGGCAATTTCAAAAATATGGTAGGTTTCATTTTTAAGGTAACAGATAATGGTCATGTCGTAATTATTGGTGGAAAATTATTGTAAACTTATAGGTTTAGTAAATATATTATCGCATTATTATTTTTTTGGTTTTGGTAAAGTTTTATGGAGAAAGCAATAGTACTGTATAAAAATTATTTTATTAAAATTGGTAGATACTAACTTTTATGCAGTAAAGAAACAAACAAACCTAGGTTTCAGAATAATATCGATAATATAGAATTATACCTATAAACAATATCATAACTGCAGTTGACAAATCTTACAGTATGGCCAAATGGAAATTTCAAATAAATTAAGTGCATAGTTATTTGACATTAAAAATTGATTAATTATTATTCCAATAATATTTATTTATCTGTTTGATAATTTAATCAACTATGTTTTTACATAACGATGGATTTGTTTTTATATTATGAAAAAGAGATTCCGTTGGCATTAAGAATTATTTATTAAATTCATACAAATGTATTTTTTATTATTAATCAATACCTTGGATTGTTGTTTTCATATGCTTTATATTATACATATCTATTTTAACCTTCATCTAGTAATCCACAATAATGGCAGAATATCGTTTCCTCGAATTTCAAAATATTACCGCATTCTAATACATAAGGCTCTCTTGTATTTGTACGTTGAAGAATTATAACATTATTAACAAAAGATCATATTGAAGAATAAGCTTTTCTATCAAATTAACTATAATGACATTTCTATTGTAAATTCGATGTGTCTTCCTTTTGATAGATAATTTAGGCTCAAAATTATAAATTAAAAAACGATATTTAGAATGTATTAAATTTTTACATATAATAGTGTAACCAATTTTAATGTCTATTTAAATTGTTCTATGTTGGATATAATTCCAATATAGTGATTAGATTTCATCAACTTTTGTCGGTATTAAGGAACACGTAATTGAATTATGTCCAACATTTAACTGTGCCCCGAATAGTGTGTACTTCAGGCTGTAAATGTAAAAAAAGTAATAATAAATGGTTGTGACTTCTCTAGATATTACAACATTATCACGATGATTTGATGAGATTCTTTAAAGTATTGCTTGTAATTCAAAGAACTCTGTTAATCTAACAAGATATATATATGTAAGTGTTTTATACTGTAGTCATATCTCAAAAACCTTTTTTAATTATTTCATTCAATTTATTACTAAGACATCTCACAATTTTTTTTAACCTACATATTTTTCAAAGAATGTTTCATTTATAATCCGTCCATTATGTTTCGTTACTTCACGTTTTAATCTCGTTGTATTATCATGTGTATATGTGTGTGTTGTTAGGATTACTATGTAATTTAATATTATGTAAATAAATACAGTATTGAAAGTTTTTAAATTTAATATCGTAGACGTGGTTACAGTATTTCTTGGTCTTATTGCAATGTGATGATATATAGCTATCTGTAACATTCGTATGTGAAATATCTATATCGTTGAAAGATTAAGCATATAAATGGAAGACATTTGTCACCATCTACACAGTTCTACCCATAACTGTGTCTACTGATCTTTCGTAGTTTACTTTACGTGTCAACTGTCTTTAAGCTGTTTTTGTCAAAATAAATCATTGAATACTTGCACATTTTGTCAATTTTATCACCAGCTCTTCAATGGAATGCATCCTGTTCGATTATGTTTACTGAATAAAATATTTATTAAAGTTATTGTTTTCGATATTATATTTTCGGCTTATTGATTAATAATATCTGGGCGACCGAGCCCTGCTCGGTATCCTAAAAAAATAAAAGTCGAAGTAAACTTGCAATTTTGAACATTATCTAAATAAAACATTTCATCCAAATCGTTAGAGCCGTTTCTCAGAAACCAATAACATCTATAGTACTTATAAGTATATTATATACAAGAATTGCTCACTTAGTAGTAATACATAATTTATTACGCGAATAACCCAGACATAATAAGAGATTTTAAGCGTATTGGGTACTCCTTCAACCAAGAGTGTTAATCAAAATTAACAATATATTTTTCAGCGTCATAGAATTTCACATACAGCATGGTATCCTAAAACGCTCCTCTGTAGCCCGGTCTTTAGCTTTTTAATATCTTATATCGATACATAATTGTAATTAGTATATTTGGATAAAACAGCAAAACATAATTAGGAAGGTCTAAGCGTTCACTTCTAGGATTAGTTCATTTTTAATTTTCAACGTTTTTAGCTCAATGATTTAGTTATATAAATAAATAACACCACCAAAAATATAGTTACCAATTTTATTAAAATTAAGATTTTTAAATGTATTTACATTGTTTTTGGACTGTGATTAATTCTTTGTTAATTAATTTGTTTAAAATAAAATTGGATAGCAATTGTCGTTTCATTATTAATGATAGTTAAATAATACAATAATTGGAAATATTGTTTACTCGAAAGAGATTTTCTATACCTAAAATATGATCTTTTATAAGAATCGTTAAATTGATAGATCTTTTTAACTTATTTTATTTAGGGTCGTTCAAACATTAATATTTTTATGGTATCATAGAGGAAACCTAATAAATAATGAGGAGAACAATATAATAAATTAAAATAACTAAATAGAATGTTTCTTGTGGGGGAAAAGATCTCGTATCTAGTATTACATAAACGTAAGGAGGCTACTCTAGCAAAATTCTGTGAGACATACCTACACAATAGGATGACCAAAAAACCGTAGGTTTTCTTGATATTACCATGATAATATTTTAATTTAACTCGATAAAATTATTAAAAAGATTACAAAAATCCCGTCTGCAACAAATCACTTGACTAGAAATTTGATTTGATTTATACACAAAAAAATACATTTGAATTTAGTTTTGTTCAAGTCGGTAAAAAATACATAGGATCATTAATAATGCTGAACTTAATTCAATTAAGTGAATCTGTAAGTCGTGGTAATTACCCAACGTCGATCAATAACAATTTCAGAAAAAACCTTAACATTTCGTCGTCTTCGACGTCTTCAAATTAAAATTATTTGTAACATTTTTTAGTACTAAACTAAACTAAAAAAATTTGATATCTGTAAGAATTTGTAAAAGCGATTAGTATAATGAAGTTATTTACGTCTTTTACCTGTTTCCTTTAGAGTTTTCAAAATAATACAATGTTCTCTTTCAAGAGGTTCTCAAAGGGAACATGTCTCTAAGTAAGCCAGATGTCGCGACAATTGCGTTCCAATTTATTTAGAACGTAGACAACAAAAGCTAGCTCTTGGGAGAAGAATTTGCTCATATTTATTTTTTATTCACAGATCATAATATTTGTAGTATAATTTAAGTAAAGTTGTAAATATTATTTATTATATGCGATACGTAATAAAAAAAGCGAGATTTAATTAATTAATTATTAAAGTATTTATTATAATTATTTTATAATTATCGTGTTATATATTAGAACATAGGGTTCAACATTTTTAATTAGTGACATAATTTTAAATTCAATACATTGAGTAATTTACACGTATTTCTTACCTTCATAAGGGAAAATCATATTAAGCACAGCAACCAGATCTTTAAATTATCTGGGGTTCTCAAAGTGTCCGCCGTGGCACCCTGTAGCGCTGTAGGAAGTAAGCAGGGACGCTGTAGGGGGGGATAAGCAGTGGCGTCGCAAGACAACTCTAGTTTTCGGCGTATTGAAAAGAAGAGCTGGTACAATCTAACATTTTGATATATGAGGTTATCCCCAACCGAATGTGCTGAAATTTTGCATACCCACACCTTTAGTTTAGATGACAATGCATGGTTAATTTTGTGACGTCATTCTAAACCCAATATGGCGGTCTCCCAAAAATGATAGATCAGTTATTTATAATACACCTCTATGATATGGGTATAAAATGAAAGGGTTCGCTGAGTACATTACGCTAAAACAAGCTTTTATTAATTTTTTAATCATTTTCAAACTATTGAAACACTAATCAAAAAATTTGGATCTACGATCTATTGTCAGTCATTGCTGTCATGCCGGTCTGCTGAAATATTCCTTCACGTTATGTTTGAAGGACTCCATATTGTAAAAACAAAACACACACTGGCCGGAAGACAATTACTCAGATACACAGTATGGAAAAGATTTGAAATAATGATATCGTTTCACTCATATTATTAATGCACATATTATTTCGACTAGACACCCTAATAAAATACACCGTAAACTGCGGTGTGGCTGAAATAGTTTGGGAACCCCTGTTATATCTTATTATATTATTGTTAACATATACGAGCATAAAGACTCGGCAAACAAATAAATTAGATCAGAAAGTGACCCCTATAATATCCTCAGAAGAGCAATATACTTTGTCAACTTATTAATAAAGAAGGTAGGTTATGTTAGCGGTCAGATATCTTGGACCTAAATATGTGGACCTATTTTTTTATAAACTTATTAGTTATTCTCGGCGGTTTTTCGTGTATTAAGTTAATTCGACCACTTCACTTCTCGTTCTTGCTTAAAGCTTCTCAAATTGCTAAACTTTTATAGTTACTGCTTCGCTCCTTATAATGGTATAACCTTCCTCAATAAATATGCTATAAAATTCAAAAATAATTTTTGAAATCTGATCGGTAATTCCAGTGTTTAATACATTCAAAGAAACAATCTCTTAAACGTTATAATATTAGTTGATTTGACAGTGTTGACCAAAAACTGTTTTGCACTAACAGCGAAAAAGAAATTCGATTACGAACGTTGAATAAAATAACTATAACATGATGCTCTATTTGTATTCAGTATAGAAATAGTTTTAAAGGTGGTAAATATGATATTATTTGATGATCAAAATTATTTTAATTTAAGAGTTCCCTGGTGTCTTCGGAGTTCAAGATCCGATGCCAATGTAATTACAATGGGTGGGATCGCCCTTGAAGTTTCTCCTTTTCAACGAAAAAAAAAAAAACATCCAAATTGGTTCGTAAACAAAGAAGTTATGGCTGAACATCCATTAAAAATATAGATACATTCGAATTGATTAACTTCGTCCAATTTTCTGAAAATTGATCTCGATATTATCAGAACTTTTTCAATAAATGAGCCCGATTTATAATTTTACTTAAAACTTTATTTAATGAGAAATACGAAGAATTAAACTTGAAAAAGAAAATAATAATGTTGAACCCTATACAAGTTTGTTAATTTTGATTTACGATGCATGACAAGATTTTAACCTTTAGGAGTTAAAAAACCTGATATGTGCGTGTAATCAAATACCTATGCTTTTTGCAAGATAATAAACGAAAAATGTTTCGTAAAATAATGTGAGTTTTAATTTACCTTGCGGTAATAACTGATCATTATATATACATATATTCCTTAGAAACTTAGATAAAATTAATATGCTTCCTATTTTTCGTAAAATACTAAAAATTAATGTATTTTACAATTAAAAAATATTATTATACCAGCTGTGCCCGCGGCATCGCTCACGTGGACTACAGAATGCCCGCGCGAATCTTGCTTCCCGCTCCCTGTTATTTTAAAGAGAAATTTTTTTATTGTGAGTGTTCCTTAGTATCTACTCTCCCGGACTTATTTGTAGGTATTTTTAATGTCTACAATTATGTAGTACATTAACTTGCTGTATCTCTTATGGCTTACTCAGAAGATACGGTTTCATCACATTATTTTCCTTCTCCGAAAGCCTAAAATTAGACTACAATAAGGGACAGTACAGTTAATTTGCCAAGCCAGTATAAAAAAACTCTTACCAAAGACAACATAAAACCTAAAGCGTAGTCCAGAAAATAAAATATATTGCACAACTAGATTTCGAATTTAGATTATCTGAAGTTTGACCTTTAATAAGGTAATAAAGTAGGCGATATCTATATTCAATACCCCACTGAGTTACATCATATCTATTCGTCGTGATTTATTCTGAGTCGAAGGTTTCATTACATTTTTATGGCTTATACTGATGGTAGTAGGTACATACACAATATTCTAAATTTTATTTTGATTTATGAACGTAGGGACTTGGATAAAAGGACGATATATGATTCCAAAAAGGCATACATTTTTAGGTTGGTAATACATTATTGACAACTATGCAAAGTTTTTGTTTTTGCTTAACTTCTGACTAATAATTGGAGACTATTTCAAGAGTCAGCTTTTCAAGGTCACACACAATGGAAGTCAATCGGTACATCGTAAATGATAGGTTAATGACATTAAGATGCTTTGCCATACAATTAGTGGTCTACAAAGTTAAATAATCAAGATATTAAATTACGTCACATGCATGTTATACTGTAATTGAGTATACTAGCGGTGTACCCGCGGTTGAGCACACATTTGCTACGCAGTAATTATTTTCATCCCGTAACATTTTAATATTATTAACAATTCATCTAATGTATCAAGTGGGTAACGGCATATACTTCCCGTGAAAAAATACTCATCCAAATCAGTTGAGATTCTTCTAATAATTCTTAAATGTATTATTGAGGACTTAACTACAAAAAAATTAAGTATGAAGGTGGACGGATATATCAGTAGTGAAAGGCCGAAGAAGGTATAAATGGATTGTGTGAGGAATTATAAAAGATGAGAATACTGCGATGACAATTAATAAGGGAGAGTGAAAGAAGAAAACGTGTTGTGCTGTTTCTACTTAGGTGAGATATAGGCAAGGAGAAGCAGTTTTGAATGTTATTTATTATCAAGTTCTAGTGTATTAGCCATTTCTCTATGGAGGGAGGTGGTAAAACAGGACGGACGGGCGTTGTCGAAAAGATCACTAGGTACCTACTTTTTAATGGCGTGTTTTAATGTAAAGTAATGAACTTTTAATATTGTAATGTCATGTATATATAATGCCTTTAGATCATTATTAGGACTGCCACAATTCTGTAGTGCATCTAGGACATTTGCGTATTCCCACGTTGACGATTTTTATCATTTATCATATCATCATTTGATCGCCCCGCCCTTCGTTCACGGCTCTGCTGGCACGTAAGCCAGTCTGCTGCGTTCTTTGGCCGTGAGCTCGCGTTTGTTTATTTTGTATGCGCTATGTCATTCCGGGCGTTCGGTTGGCGCTGAGTTATATGTAATTTATGGGTGTTAAGATTTTGCATTGTATAACTTTAGTTAGTGAACCAGGAGTTTGCTGAACTAATTGCTTGAGTGATGGTGTCCTACCATTTGAGGCTGCCACACAAACATACATACAGTTCACTCCACAAACACAAATACTTCACAATTTGCAGTCCAGGTTGACGGGGCAAGCTCAAGGTCACCGTCCGCTCCTGACGAGGTAAGTCTTTTGTTTGTTGTTACAATAATTACTGTGTATCGCAGCAATAGGTTCGAGAGGGATTGATTCGCGATAGATTGAATTAAGGGCCCAGCACATATTCGCGAACCGTCTAGAACATAAACTATTGTATGGACGTCGATTTGCCAAAATAAATTTGCATTGTTAAACAAATTTCTTAGAAAACTAACATGTTTGTGTTCATATCTTGCATCCATAGATCAGCTAGCATACATCTATTCAAAACGACGCGACGCGACGTGGTCATTCCGACGTTTATGGGACAACATAAATCTTTGACAATAACAAATATATTTTACGATATAAAATAATACACTACAATCTTATTACTATTGACATAAAGCTGAAATTTCTGAAGTCTATATACATATATAAAGTTATGAAAATTCTGACCCTACTTTACCCATATATTATCTCTTTCCATGGAATGTATAAATTTGTAAACAAGGATATATGTGATGATTTTTCGAACTTATATTCATAACAGACCTTGGAAGCAAGTGGCAAAATCGGGCTTTAGATATTTTATATGTCATATAGTTTTTCATTGTATTTTTTTATATTATTGAATAGCTTCTTTCCGCGACATCGTCTGCATGGACTTCACATTTGGGACCAGAGCGAAAGGAAAAATTATATAATTTGTAAAATGTCACTTGTTTTCGGGATCAAAAGTATCCTATGTGTTAACCAAGGCTATAAACTATTTGTGTACCAAATTGCATCCTTATCCGTATAACCATTTTTGCATGATTGAGTAACAATTGCACAGCCTTTCAAGATTATTTATAGTAGGAGGAAGATTATATTATAGATTTGTTCTAACTTTTTATATGTTATGGAGTAGATAAGTAATCTTGATGTTAAATATGCAACCAATACTGAACTGAGACGTCGTTTGCCGGTATTTATTGTCAACCACATTTTTCAAACCAGAATGCTGCAACACTAACACTATGCTTTGCGGTATAAATAGGTGTAATGATTGTGCTTGCATAGAATGCACAATTTCAACCAATCTTAAAATAAATTGCAAAATAAAATAGTTTGGTAGGAATCCATAGGTCAATGTCAAGTGGCAATGAGTCTGAACTTTTGGTGAAGGAAAACAACGTAATTAAACCATAGCATGGTGATAAGGCATTTTCTAATGCCTGCCGAGCTAGCTAGCTCAAGCAAGATGAAAATATGTCACTAAGAACCTTGAGGGGTTGCTTCGATAGCTGCACTTGAGATCCAGTCATCCCACAACATCGTTACATAATATCAGATGAAATAGAGGCTAAAATATTAGAAATTCAATAAAATAAATAAAAAGGTACTATAACTTTTCATTCATCTTTTTACATGGCATTTATGGATATAAGCATACTTAAAGCAGTTCTGACTATTCACTTACTACAGTCGAATGTGGATAATTTAGTAGTACATACAAAAGTTTAAAATCTGAATTTCAACTAGATTACCAGGGTGATACGCTCAGACCGGAAGGATTTGAAGATATCCAAATTAGAAGTACAGAAGTGAAGATTAGTTCGACAATGGTACGCGCTTTTCCAAAATATGGCTATTCAAAAACTTTCGACTTTTATGATGAACGGAACACACACTCCGGGAATTAATTCCACTCCATAGCCGTTCGTATTATAAATGACGAATCGAAACGCTTTGTGCGAACTGGGGGAATGTCCACTACATACGGGTGATAACCCGCACGACGTCTAGTTGTCCTATGGTGGAACAGGGAGGACGGAATTAAATCGTGTAATTCCTGCGCAAACTCTCCAAAATTTAACCTTTATAACATTGAGAGGCAAGCTACTCTGCGGCGATGCTCCAAACTGAGCATTTTTGCTTTTGTCAGGTTTACATTTTAGAGATATTGTTTTTTATATATTTTGGAGGTATAGAGAAGGTCGAATAACGTGTTAACGGACTTGATTCGATTCCAGCTTTCGCCGTCATCTAGGTCGGTAGAACAGTAACTGTAGATGGATCTTTCCATGGTGGCCGTTGTTTCTTGTACTAAGCTTATACTTGAATGGATAAGAAAATGTTATTTTTCTTTAAGCTTTTTTTAGAAATGAGAATATTGTTTTAAATCCTACTAAATTTTTAACTTTACTAACGAAATTCATTGCTAACTCATCGTAATTTTCCATTTCCCACACCAATAGTATGATAATATTTTTTTGTTAAACTTTGTAGTTTTAAAACTCGCTAACAGATTATCATATTGCACATTGAACAACCTACCAAAAATATATATATTTTTTAAGTTGCAGTCGGGATTTTTGTTTCCTGTTTATTAATTTAAGTTGTTTGACAGTTATTAAAGGTCAAAACTGAATTGAGGCCCAATTTTATTACTTTTTTGTTCTTTAACTATGAAATAATTATTCAAAAACAAAATAAAGTAAAGCCCATAATTCTTAGATCGAATGATATTTCAATTAAACATCAGATATTTCTAAAAATCTCAGTATCAATTTTCAATAGTACCTAATTGTGTTTTAATCTATTTACATAACTTTTTTACCGATTTCTATTTGTTAGTGAATAACATTAAACTGAGAATTATCGGTAACGTTTGATGTTCTGTTGAAGAAAATAAAATGCATTCCAAAAAATATAATATGTTAATACATTTCTTAATATGATTATTAATAACTCAAACTTTAACAAAATTTATGTTATCGTCTATAGGATGGAGAGTTTTCTGATGAGTTGTTTGAACTTATCTATATCATCTCCCTTCCATATTGGAAGGGTATTAATTATGTAGTCCAGAACTACGCGGGCTTATGTTTAAAGCCGCAGCTACAAAGTAGCTTCTACCTCAGCAAGAATAAAGAAATTAGCAAATTCTTATATTTGCCTTACTGTGAGGATGTGGAACTTACCCACTATATCGGGTCCATCAAACCAAACAAGACGCATTTTTGCAGACCGGCTTGATGGAGACTAGTGCCGATGGAATTTGTCCCCAGCGGTCACCGTTGTTTCCAGACCGCACCGTTCATTCCAATCTACCTGATTAGAATTAATTTACAAACATGTTGCTGAGCTGTTTTTTTTGAAGTGACGGTTTTTCGGTTACGCGCCATGTTGCTTTTTTTATCAAAGTTTAGTATAGTGACGTAAAGAATATAATGTAATATATTATAATAATAACAACAATATATTAGTTTTGAAGTTTGGTTTGAAATAAGAATAACAATATATTAATTTGAAAGTGATAAAATAAAAAGACTTATTCAAATTTAAGTGAATTTACAAGAAAAGTGAGAGTGATTATATATTTCGTTTTATAAATTCAACACGTATGAGCATGATTTTAATATTTATTTGAGGTTAACCTCACTTTTTGATTGTAAGTATCAGTGAATGTATATAAATCTGTTAAAATTAGCAAGTATTAATAAATATGACTGTAAATCTAGTGAACATTATTAATTCTAAAAACAATAAAAAAAATATAAATTAAATAATAATTTAAAAATAAAACAAAACACGATTAGAAAATAAAAATATGTATACGTACTGTGGACGCGTCAACTAAGCAATATAGAGGGTCGCTAATCCACGAGCGGGGAGAGTTAGGAATATGTAAGAAAGAGTTACCTTGAAACTGGATAAGTAAGAAACAGCTGCACCGCTTATTCTACGATCACCTTTATGTGGTATTCTGCAGCTTCAGCCTGGCAGCGCTTCTTCCGGCCAATTCCTCAGATTTGCGGCTTCGATAGTAGTGGACCAGCTGGATGTCGTGCAGCGTGCACAAGCAACTCCAACAAGCGATTAATATAATTTAGATAGATCGACTCGCGGCGGCGGTGGTCAATCATAGACTGCGTAGTGTGCGGTGCAGCGAAAAAAAAAAAGTAAAAAACTATATAATGAAAGTACCCCACATAAATAATTGACTTAAAATGCTATTGATAAAGCATTAGGCGCTAACATTGCCCCCGGCTTTAAAACCATTGGTTTTAAAATAATACAATAAGAGAGCGGGGGCTTTGAAAAGTTTATTGTGAAGGAAGCGGGCAAAGACGAACCACAGGTCGCACTTAAAAACGCCTGTAGCTGTTTTAACAGAAGCTACTCTAATAACTCCATCGCTGCCGGGATAAGTAGCGATGACGATGCCCAAAGGCCAATGAAGTGGAGGTATATTGTCGGTCACTATGACGACGACTGTGCCTACTGACACTGGATTAGATGGAGTATTCCACTTCCCTCGACACTGTAAAAGGTGAAGGTATTCCTGTTTCCATCGTCTTGCGAAAGACTGTACTATTTGATCAAGAAGCGCGTAACGATGTAGTAAGTTAGGCTTCTCATCGACAACTTCATACGCGGGTAAGTATTTTAGCGGAGTTGACATCAAGAAATGAGATGGCGTCAACGCGGTAAGCTCAGAAGTATCTTGACTTAAAAGCGTAAGTGGACGAGAATTAATCACTGTCTCAATCTGAGTCAAAACAGTGAGTAGTTCCTCGTATGTAAGTAACTGCGTGCCAATCACTCGATACAAATGCGTCTTAAATGCTTTCACATAAATCTCATAATTTCCACCTAAATGTTATTTATATAGTGACTGCGTGGAGGGTTGAATTTCCAACTTATGCGGTTAGAAGCGAGTTCGTTTCCGAATGAAGCATTAAACTCCTCAGAATTTAACATATCATAAATTGCGTTTTTAGCTCCAACGAATGTTTTAGCGTTATCCGAATATAACACAGATCATACACTGCACAAGTTACGTTTGAATGCGGATAAAGGCATTTGCGATTCCCACGTTGAGATCTTTATCATTTATCATATCATCATTTGATCGCCCCGCCCTTCGTTCACGGCTCTGCTGGCACGTAAGCCAGTCTGCTGCGTTCTTTGGCCGTGAGCTCGCGTTTGTTTATTTTGTATGCGCTATGTCATTCCGGGCGTTCGGTTGGCGCTGAGTTATATGTAATTTATGGGTGTTAAGATTTTGCATTGTATAACTTTAGTTAGTGAACCAGGAGTTTGCTGAACTAATTGCTTGAGTGATGGTGTCCTACCATTTGAGGCTGCCACACAAACATACATACAGTTCACTCCACAAACACAAATACTTCACAATTTGCAGTCCAGGTTGACGGGGCAAGCTCAAGGTCACCGTCCGCTCCTGACGAGGTAAGTCTTTTGTTTGTTGTTACAATAATTACTGTGTATCGCAGCAATAGGTTCGAGAGGGATTGATTCGCGATAGATTGAATTAAGGGCCCAGCACATATTCGCGAACCGTCTAGAACATAAACTATTGTATGGACGTCGATTTCCCAAAATAAATTTGCATTGTTAAACAAATTTCTTAGAAAACTAACATGTTTGTGTTCATATCTTGCATCCATAGATCAGCTAGCATACATCTATTCAAAACGACGCGACGCGACGTGGTCATTCCGACGTTTATGGGACAACATAAATCTTTGACAATAACAAATATATTTTACGATATAAAATAATACACTACAATCTTATTACTATTGACATAAAGCTGAAATTTCTGAAGTCTATATACATATATAAAGTTATGAAAATTCTGACCCTACTTTACCCATATATTATCTCTTTCCATGGAATGTATAAATTTGTAAACAAGGATATATGTGATGATTTTTCGAACTTATATTCATAACAGACCTTGGAAGCAAGTGGCAAAATCGGGCTTTAGATATTTTATATGTCATATAGTTTTTCATTGTATTTTTTTATATTATTGAATAGCTTCTTTCCGCGACATCGTCTGCATGGACTTCACATTTGGGACCAGAGCGAAAGGAAAAATTATATAATTTGTAAAATGTCACTTGTTTTCGGGATCAAAAGTATCCTATGTGTTAACCAAGGCTATAAACTATTTGTGTACCAAATTGCATCCTTATCCGTATAACCATTTTTGCATGATTGAGTAACAATTGCACAGCCTTTCAAGATTATTTATAGTAGGAGGAAGATTATATTATAGATTTGTTCTAACTTTTTATATGTTATGGAGTAGATAAGTAATCTTGATGTTAAATATGCAACCAATACTGAACTGAGACGTCGTTTGCCGGTATTTATTGTCAACCACATTTTTCAAACCAGAATGCTGCAACACTAACACTATGCTTTGCGGTATAAATAGGTGTAATATTGATTGGACCCGCAAAGTCAACAGATGTGTGTACGAAAGCTTTTACATCATTCACACGGCAAGCGGGTAAATGAGACATAAATGGAAAGGTCTGTTTAGGTTTAGCCCTAAAACACCAATTGCATTTAAATACTACGGAGCGGGTTAGAGTTCTACATGATATAACCCAATATCTTTGACGTAAAATTGACATTAATGCGACTGGTCCTGTATGACAGTTCGTGCGGTGATAGTAAGTAACGATTAATTCCACGATACGATCCGTTCGCGGTAATAAAATAGGATGTTGTTGATCATATGACAAGTCAGCATTAGAGAGACGACCACCGACTCGAATGAGGCCGTTGTCATCTAGGAAAGGAGCCAACCGTTGGATGGCGTTAGAGCAGCGTTTGTTTGATTTTAAATTTAGAATAATGTCATTAAAATAACGACCTTGTAAATATTTTAAAATGTATACTTCAGCGTAATTCATTTCACTGGCGGTAAAAATATTTGAGCGCGGTAGTATTTTTAAGAAACGTAAAATATACACGACTGTGTGTAAAAGCACAGGCCATGATGAAACGCGTTGGGATAATTCAAGAA
Organism: Saturnia japonica; assembly: GCA_033032175.1. Classification (NCBI taxonomy): domain Eukaryota; kingdom Metazoa; phylum Arthropoda; class Insecta; order Lepidoptera; family Saturniidae; genus Saturnia; species Saturnia japonica. Next base: position 12,535,787 of record CM065327.1, on the reverse strand, counting down.
GCGGATAAGATGTCGCTTCGCACGTGGTAACAGCAGGGAGCGAAATAACCTTTTCTTCCGGTAAATCAAGCTTAGCGTCAGGCGCAATAGTGGTGATCGGCCAATGACACACATCTTGTCTAAGCCAAGACGGACCAGTATACCACTCTTTGTTTGTTAACATGTTAGCGGGAGAAAGACCACGCGATAAACAGTCGCTCGCGTTCTGAACACCTGGAACGTGATAAAAATGTTCAGATGCAATAGCGGACGTGATCTTAGTAATGCGTGTGGCTACAAACGTTTTGAACTTGTAAGGTTCTGAGTGTATCCAATGCAGGGTAAAATTTCAGAAAATAGCGGTGCACCAATGAGACTATCAATTTCTCCAGGTTTATTAAAATCGGCATCAGCAAGCGGGACATTATTTAAGTGCGGTAAAGAAAAAGAATCGATATTTACCACGGGCAATTTATCGGTAATGCGGTTAATAATATAAGTGTTGAGCGGTAACGAAACGTTTTTATCTAATCGTGAATATGAAACTAAAGATGTTTCTCCCTTGATAGGATTAGGTGCGGAACTATGCCCTTAACAACGGCGCGAGTCATTTTATGGAAATTTAAATTAAGTTTATTACATAATTTTTAAGTAATAAAATTGTAGATAAGAATCTTGGTCTATAAGGGCGCGAACGGATTGCAGACGATCGTTTACCTTTAGAGTATGCTTGGACCGTTCTTAATAAACCAAATCGTATTCATACGAACTCGAGCTATCGTTACAACGAAACATGTTGTGTTAAAGCTAGAATGCGGACGTTAGTACCAACTTAGAAGTAAATTGAAAATAAAGTCTTGCGATGGATCCAGGGAGAAGCAAGGTGGGTGATATTGGGGTTGGGAAGCGAACATCGAGCCATCAAACCATGCATGGTGAAGGGCGCAATTGTACCACGCGCTGTTAGCTTACGACATAATAGCGAATGATGTTTGTAATTGCAATAAAACAATTATAAGGTTATTTACTGACGGAACCAGTTATCCCAAACACTTAAACAATTCGTACAACCATTAGGCTGTAAAATGAAGTTATAATTTATCTTCGATAGATAAATTAAAAAGTCTACTTTTCATCAAGTTTAATGGTAGTTCGTATTGGACAATAAGCATGCCTTCAAACTCGGCCGTATTAAATACGTGAATAGGGATAAGCTAGCGGTAGCAGTGTACAAAAGCAATTCAGTTGCAACGTGTAGTAGTTGAACGGCAACCGGAAGGTTTAAGGATTTTTGCCAAATCACGTAAAAATGAAACTAAGTCATCGTACATAGGTAACGATGTTTGCGAATTGACATTTCAAAAACTCTTGCAGTTTCTGTATCGATTTAATGAAAAGCTCAGGAATGAATTAACTCATAACCGTTTTGAATTATAAAGCGAATCGAAACTTGAACCGGAACGGAATGTTCCAAAAACATATCTAAGTTTTTGGATCTCGCGACATTAAATGACTTAAGTGAACATTTGAGCCAAGTTAAACGTTGGCTAAGCTGCGTTCAATTAAATTTATTAACAAGAGGCTCCAAATTAGTTGATAATCTTGCGGCATTTGCTGTCAAACTGAACATTGATAGTTTCTACCTGACATTTTCCCTATGAGATATTGAATGCGTTATTATCCGTAATAGTCGAAGTTACATGAATCGTGCTTTAAAATCTAAAATTAAAACCACTTTGATGGATCACCACTAAATCCGACTAAGTCCAATTCAGGCAAACGTAGTTGACCTTTTTGACGTTCCACATCTTGTTTCAGGTACAACATGTTTCTTATCAGCTATTAATTGTTGAGCTACATGTTTGCTGCGGCAATACAAATCTTCAAAAGCCGAAAAGCTTTGATAATTAACTGAGGCGGTAGGATTTAATATTAATTGCGTTTCATTAACTGTGTCAATAATTTTATTATATTCGGAGCGTAAACCATCTAAAGAGGCGATATTGTAAAGGAACATTTGTTGCGAGATTTCATCTTTGAAAGCATTTAAGGCGTGATCGTAAATAGTTTGCATACGAGCGAAAATGGCATCTCGTTTACCAATTAACTGTTTCAATTTAATCTCATTAAGATTAAATGAACTTCCAGAGTCATCATCCATGTCACCTTTTGACGACATGATTACTAAAAATGTTATAAGTTTTGTACTATTTCAATGTTACGAAATTCTCACTAGTGACTGCAACATACAATGCAACTGGCTCATAAAAACATGAGCGCACGGAACGATTGAGTGATGCGTGGCGTAGTTAGCGGGAATACCTTCACAAGAGATTAAAAATAAATAAAATGTTTTGTATGAATTATTTTGCTTTTAGGAAGTGAAATATCCGAAATAATTGCACTATAGACACTTAAATACAAATATCAAATACTTAATATGTGTATAAGTATTATGAAAGCAAGTAAAATAGGATTTTAATACTCCAATATGGGTGATGTAACAAAGATGTATGTGGGAAAATAATACTAACGTTGAACTTGCGGGGTAGTATAGGTAGTTTTTTAATACTACATGAATGCGGAAAATACTATAAATTATTAAGAAAGCGGGGAAAATGAGGAGAAATGCGGTATAGGGCTCGAAAGCCAGAAAGAATGTGCGGTTAGAAAGATTTAGAAAGAACCATCCGGTTCGAAGGCCAAAAAAAATGTGGACGCGTCAACTAAGCAATATAGAGGGTCGCTAATCCACGAGCGGGGAGAGTTAGGAATATGTAAGAAAGAGTTACCTTGAAACTGGATAAGTAAGAAACAGCTGCACCGCTTATTCTACGATCACCTTTATGTGGTATTCTGCAGCTTCAGCCTGGCAGCGCTTCTTCTCGGCCAATTCCTCAGATTTGCGGCTTCGATAGTAGTGGACCAGCTGGATGTCGTGCAGCGTGCACAAGCAACTCCAACAAGCGGGATTAATATAATTTAGATAGATCGACTCGCGGCGGCGGTGGTCAATCATAGACTGCGTAGTGTGCGGTGCAGCGAAAAAAAAAAGAAAAAACTAATAATGAAAGTACCCCACATAAATAATTGACTTAAATGCTATTGATAAAGCATTAGGCGCTAACACGTACATCTTTTTTAATTATTCGTTTTTAATGATTTATTTATTCATTTTTAATTTTATAAAATCGTTGCATTTCTACAAGATTAACTGTCATCATATAATTGTATTACTTTGAAAAGATAATTCCAATTATTTATTCATGACTTGTGTAATTGATTAAGTCATTGAATATCTGCTTTGAATTATTTTTATTAAGTTATGATATAAATACACACATCAAAAAAGTCTAAGCAACATGCGAGATATTACAAATTTTTCCATTTATATTAATTAATTTCTAAATATTTACTCCTATATTCTTAAGTGCGTAGGTAAGTAAACTTTTTTGTTATTGATGACATACTGGCTGGTTGTAAAAAAAAATTTGATTATGTTTTGTTATTTCATAAAATTCAAATGACTGCGAATTGTTTGAATTTAAGTGCGTTTTAATTGCTACGTTTAGTTTTGATTTTATAATTTTAGCAACCATTTAAATAAAGTTAGCGACAAAATTGAATTGTTAGATATTCTAAACGTCATGAAGCGACGTCATTTGATGGCAGATGAAATGCAAAGAGCTGTAGGGATGTTGCAAGCGGGAAGTAATCAATCTCAGGTATCTCGACATTTTGGCATACATAGAAGTGTTATTTGTCGTCTTTGGCAGCGCTACAATAATACAGGAGAACCCGCTGAACAGTATCCAGGCCGTAAAAGGAGTACAACCACTCGGCAAGACCGGTACATACAACTGACTGCAAGACGCCAGCCGATGTTAACCACTCGAGAGATAAGATTGAGGCTACAAATTTCAAGTGGTGTTGATGTAAGTCCTCAAACTGTGCGAAATCGACTGCATGAGTATGGCCTACGAGCTCGATGCCCAATCAGGTGCCCACAGATACGTCACGGGAATCGCGCTCGTCGATATGAATGGTGTAGAGAACGCATAACATGGACCCAGGAACAATGGGATAAAATTATGTTTTCCGATGAGTCGCGATTCGGGTTTAAGCCTGATACAAGAAGGGTGCGAGTGTATCGTCGGCCCGGAAATACTGAAAGGCTCAGGTGAGTTCAAGAAGGGCATCCATACAGCGACTCAACAGTTATGTTATGGGCGGGTATTATGAAGAACAGGCGAACTGAGCTCGTTTTTGTAAATGGAAACATGAATGCTGAAAATTACATTGAGGATATTCTCAGACCTTATGTCTACCCATTTGCACAAACCTTTGGCTCCGATTTTAGGTTAATGCATGACAATGCGCGTTCACATACAGCTCGGCGAACCAGTGAATACTTTGCAACGGAGAACATCCGGGTATTGCCCTGGCCTGCACAATCGATAGGATCTCAACCCCATCGAGCACGCATGTGACGTGCTCCAGAGACGTGTTTTGAAGGACTTGGATGGAGCGACAACAACCCAACAGCTGAAGGATTTGCTGCAATTCCATTGGGAGCGAATACCGCAAGATGACATAAACAGTCTCATTAATTCAATGAATAATCGTTGCCAACAATTTCTGAATAGCAGAGGAGCCCATACTTTGTATTAAATTGTTCTATTCTTTCACAATAAATACATTTTCTTTAGAAATTTCATTTTGTAAGAAAAAAGTTTAGTTTCTTATGTATCTTAGTTTCTACAGTATATTCTAATATTATTCATTTCTGTTATTAAAAGCACTTATAAAGACAACAGCTGTTATTTTTACATCATAGAATCCTAAAGATATTATTTTAAAAACAAAATACAACGTTATAATGTGAAGAACCATCCTAAAATTTAAATTAGAACATGTTGCTTAGACTTTTTTGATGAGTGTATTAATATGTAGAATGTAAAACATATATTTCATATTTTAGCTACCACAATCATTATTGAAGAAATATAACAATAGCAATGATATTATAATAAGAACAATGATAAAATAAATTACTCATTAATTGTATGCATGTCTATAATAATAAAATAGCTTTAATTTAATACGGAAAAAAATGTTTTTCTTAAGGCTTAAAAGCCTTATCTACCCCATTTTCGTGAAGTTGCAAATAGTAGAAAAATGATATGTCGTAAAGAAGTTTCACTTCTTACCTGTGCACTCTGGTACACACACACATTTTTTTTTTTAAACTATCAGTATTAGAACTACACGTCAGAAGTGAAAACTGCTAATTTAGGTAGTATCATACACATATCTGTATATCTGAGCGTGACGGTCACCTGAATTCAGTGCTTTTCACCATCACAAAAGTGACCAACGTGCCTAAAGAAGTTTTAATTTCAAAAATATATCGTTATTCTCGACAATTTACTTTCATAGAAATAAAAATAAAAACCTGGCCTCGTGGCGTAGTGTTAGTCCCTACTATTGATCCGAGAGGTCGCTGGTTCGATCCCCGCACATGACTGACTTTTGTGTGATGAGGATAATTGCCAGTTGGGTGTCTGGGTGATTAATATCTATATATATCAGCAGTTTAGATATCAAAATACGAGCTTTGTTTAATTTGGAATTAAATGGCCGTGTGTGAAATAATTGTGTTCCCAGATTTATTATTGCCGTACTCAGTTAAAGTAAAACTTTTCTTTTTAAATTAAAATATTTTGTTATAACTAAGGTCTTAATATTGATTTGATTAGGTTAACATGAAACCATCGCCACTGGTTGTTAGTTGTAATACTCGCCAGTTCGTGGTCACAAACGCAGTTTCGTCATTTCTAACAGACTTTTAAACAGTAGGATCTTAGATCGAATGTATATTTTTTTTATGGATGTTCAGCCGTAACTTCTTTGTTTATGATCTGATTTTGATAATTCTTTTATTTTTGTTGGAAGTGGATACCTCAAGAGTGGTCCCATTTTAATTTCATTGCTATTGATATCTTCGAAATTTTACTTCGAAGTTACACCAGGCAACTCCTCAAAGAAGTTGGTTGTCTTTATTGTTAAAAATTGTTACTTTTTATAAATAACCTCAGCTATCAATTTAAAGCTCTTTGGGCTACTTTTATTCATCAGCTCCTTTCATCCGTCGGTGACTCCGACCGGCACAGTTCGAGCTCGCCTGACATATAAATCACGCGAGATTTACATTTGAACGGCTTCCCTTCCGCCCGTATCGTGTCTGTCCTTTCCATAGAGCTCACTTCGTCTCTTGGTTAGGCCTTCAGTAAGTAGGTACGCGTAAAATCAAACTAAAATGTTTTCCTCTTTATAATCTGTTTTAGCAACATTGATCTTTTAATTTAAACTATGGGGGTAAAAATTCAAATACGACGTTGAATTTAAAAAAGCTTATGAAATTTGAAATTACTAACTACATAGCTCATATTATTTCGTTATATCACGCGTAACCTGCCTTTTTTAACTTCATTAAAACACGTCGTCATTCATGACCCTGGCATATGAACTTTTCCTTAGGTATCGATTTTCATGTGCATGTCATTATTAAATTATTTAATAGAAGTTATTGATTTGCATGCATATTAACGCTACGGTATGCATAAACGTTTAATAACACTCTTACCTTATTGTGCTATATTCTGGAATATTCTTATATTTATAGTGGCATAAAAGTAACGTAGCTATGCTTAATTAAACATAACAGTGGCGTCCACCAAGTAATCTATTGCCAGTCGACGCTGTCATGCCTGTGTAAATAGAAACTGCTTATGTAACTGGCTGAATGAGCGAATCAATATGACGTACTTCTCATCTCATGCACGTTAGTCGCAACACATTCAGACTGTACAGCCCTACCACCCACTATTGCTATCTTCACGTTCGTTACTCAAAGGGCAGCACCAAAGACTGGTAAGATTGGCTTGGGAGTATCAAATCAGAGCTGAAGGATTAAATGGATAGACGGACTCTTATTTCATTAGGCATAAGTCAATTATGACATGAATTTTTTATCGTCCATCAATTTTAAAAGATTACACTGAATATTTTTTTATCGTCTATATCCACTATCTCATCTGATTTTATGTGAGGTAGGGTACAGAGAAGTTTCTTTGGAAATTTCTCTTTACTTGGGCAGTCCGATTGGTGGAATATTTTCACTTTACAGAAGATCGCAGCCAAATAATCTTAATTTGTATTCCTAGTATTACATGCGTCCGTAGGCTGTGGTTGTCGTTTACGGTAAGGCAAGCCGTATCCTTGTTAGGCCCAAAATGGTGACATTCTAAGCCTATTATGGGTAATGGTTCTCAATCGCAGCTGCCGCCGGAACACTTAGCGATAGATATTCAACTAAAAGGTGATTAGCTAGCCATGCAAGTATTATTAGGAAATGCCCTACCAATATTCTGTGAATTCATTACGCTGTTTTACCTTCACCGAAAGCTCAGGCTCACTGGAGCGATTAAAACTTACGTCATTCCACGCGGTGTTCATAAAGGCTACCACTGAGTCCTCATTACTTCTAAAGGTATCTTAAGTCCTTAGTATCTCATAGTCTCAAGTCTTAAGATATTATTTACACCCCCTTACACTCTTAAATGTTCCATCAATCACGCTTAACTGACTAGATGGATTCTGATGAAATTATGACATAGGACATTTTCTTCCTTTTATGTCACCCAGAAATTTTAAAAGACTGAATTCCATAGATTTAATTTATATACATCTACGTCAATTAATATTTAATTTGCAATTACGTGAAATATTTGACAAGCGTCAATAATTACACCCTCAAAGCTGTATTCATAATCAGTTAGTAGAGACTCTATGAATTTGCCAGGAAGTATATTATATTTGCGTGACATTGATGCGCTTCATTGAACTATTGGACCCAATCCAAACACATTAGACACAGTTGCCGCTGTATATTTAATAGAGATATAAATAGATTATCATTTAATAGTATATTTTGATATTATGTTGTCATTGTTATGTACGTTCATAGAATCTTCTATACCGATTCTGACTAATGCTTGCATAGTTTTTGATGAAGAAAGTACAATTCAAGAATGCTTTATGTTAAAAATCAATAAACGGTTAAACCTACCACTACCTCATTGATTATATAGATCAATCTAACAGATGTCCACTTCATACCACCCTCATTGCACGAACAACGCAAAGTAATTAACCTTATTATATGCATATCTATGGGAACAGAAGATTGTACAGAGCTTATGTTTAAATCTTATTAAATTTACTTGATGTTGACCTAATATTTGATGTTGTATTTTTTGGTTAGGATTTTGATCCAACTTTTTTAAAATTTTTCTTATGATTACAGAAGTAAATAAATACATACATATATCACGCAGACAGAGATCACGTCCTTCCACTTGCTACGATTCTAGTATATATCATTCGCTTCTTCAACATTCATCGTTCTCTTCCCACACGCTACTCGATTTATTCGATTATTATTATTATATTTATTTATTCGATTCCCCGAATTGATCGAAGAACGTTCACCTAGGCATTCTTCAACCAACGCTTCCATTCACACTCGCCTAATAAATTTCTTTAGTCATTCTTCTTTCATTCCAGAAGCACTATGAAATATTTAATTTAAAAATAAACCCAACGAAGCTGTCGGGCATCAGCTAGTCTCTTAAATACATAATAATATTTTGTACGCCTGTTAGTGATTAACTTTTAAACAACTAGAACGATTCAGTTCATACTCATATAATATATTTGTCAAAGAGAGAGACATCAGAATAGTATATCGGAGACAACTGGATTTTCCTTGATATCTTCATAACGGAATCACAGATCTTGTGGGCGTAATCAGGTTTAAGTGCAAACACTATAGAGATGTGCACGGTCCGAAAATTCAAGTGAGAATCATGTCTGTTTATAACCTCCCCTAAATAGCCACCCCAAGTCTCGCATATCTGATGTTATTGCTGTCCATAGGTCACCTGGTAACTGATCTTGAACGTTCTCACGATCCGACAAGCACTATCCAGAATTATCTTCTCATCGGGTTCCGACTCAGTGGGTTGCTTCGAACAATCTTGATCCAATATTAACCGACTTTACATTGCGATGCGGTTCAAGCAAGCATCATCCTTCAAGCTCGTCGTAGTATGCCTGTATAGCTGCGTAGGCCACATAGCACTACTGTTGTTTCTAGTACGCGGTGTATCTACTTTTTTCCATTATTTTATTTTTCCACGTATTTTGAGTACTTCAGAAAACTATTATTTATTTGCTATGACACATGCTTTCTTATTAAATCAATCACATAGACACGATTCTTTGACATATTTATTTTATCGATACGATGGCTAATAGATAGATGAATAGAATTAAATGGAAGTACGGAGTGTATTTTTGTTTGAATGTTTGTACTTGAATCAGGCTCAAACGGCTGTAGCTGGGCGAATTTTAATGAAATTTGTCATAGAAGTCGATTATATTGAGGAACATGGATATTTTTTCTACCCAGTGAACGTTAGTGATCGTGTAGCGAGTTAGCTGTAGCTGGGCGAATTTTAATGAAATTTGTCATAGAAGTCGATTATATTGTGGAACATGGATATTTTTTCTACCCAGTGAACGTTAGTGATCGTGTAGCGAGTTAGTCTTCGGCTAAATCACTGAACATTGTATGATATTGTGATTAAGCACTAAACTACTTATTGACTAATTCTCCACAGTGCTACCGCCAAAGCTTTCTTTTATAGCCTATCGTTGATCTCATCTTGTCAGGTAGCTTGACTTTCGCGATTACTGCTCCACACGTTAGAATTGTAGCGTGAAGATATCAATCTTAAAACTTTACTCTATAAATAGGCTACAAAATGCATAAAAAGTTATTCAAATCTGACTGGCAGTTCGAGAGATTGGCACGTTCAAACATACAAATAATCTCTTGTGCTTTATAATATTACTAGCTGAACCCCGCAACTTTGTCTGCGTCACATAAGACGGAGAGGGTTAGAGAGAGTGGAACGTAAGCAGAAGCAAATAACAATGTTCGTAGGCACCTACAATAAAATTTATGGGATCCGCCCGCCTGCCACATCATTCCGTTAAAATGCAGCGCACGGTACTTGATTATTATTTTGCTGCGGAGTTATTTTAAAACTATGATATCTTCTAAGATATTCATTGAAATCAAATAATGTTAAGGGAAATTTTGTCCAAAATTAAATACTTGTGATGAATAACGTATTTAATTCGATAAGGATTAATACCATGTTTATACAAACACCTTCGCAAATAATGCATTATTTTAGAACAAATTTTATTACCATAAAAAAGGTTATATTGAGTAAAACTTAAAAGACAACCATGTTCTATCGCAGACTTTTTTTAGTACTATTTAAGAGAAACAGTTTCGTTACACGTTATTGTTGCGTAACTTTAACCATTTACGCAGCGTATGTAATGGAAACTTTCAAAAGAAATAAATTTTCTCCATTTTTGCAACATTTTTCATTGATGCTCCACTCGTATTGATCGTAGCATGATGTCATATAGCCTATAGCCTTCCTCAATAAATGGGCTATCCAACAATAAAATATTTTTTCCATTGCAATCAGTACTTCCTGAGATTAGCGCGTTTATCCAAGCAAACAACCTCTTCAGTTTTATAATATTAGTATAGATTGTATTATAATATAGTACAGGATAGCTATTATCTTGTTTTACCTATTACTAATCGGATACCAAGTGATGTGTAATTCAGGCAAATGTCATTTTAACGGATTTCACCATATGCAGAATGAAAAATGAATTTTCAGCACTAATATCCAGCAAAAGGGGTTTGACAGTGACAAAGGGAGAATTACTAAGACGCGAATGTCCCTGACGTTTTACGTACGGAGAACATTTCAATATAGATATTTTCATATCGAATTTATATTGATAATATAATTTTTGGTTGCTTTTCTAACTATCTGTGTCCGCGACTGCACTCGCTTGGATTACAGACTGCCATTGATCGAGCATACGTGCGTATTGAGCTACCTATATTTATTTATTTATTTATTGACAATTATTATTCGCTTCCTATCAATATCCAACTGGCCAACTCTCGAAATTCCTTCAAGTATTCGCTACGTAGGTTTTACTTGGAGCAATTGAATACTTCTTAATAATATATAATCTTAATAATCGTTATAATCTTTTTTTTTACTTAACATTATGCACACCTTGCATATACCTTTCCCTTGCTCCCTTGGAAGACTGGCAGAGAATGCTTGTTAGCATTAAGTCCTCCATTTGTACTTTTTTTTTGTGCAATAAAGAATATAATAATACTCTCCCACACTTTTTTGTAGGTCTTTTTAAGATCTACAAGTATGTGTTACATTAATTAGATATAATTTTGATGGTTTACTCAGAGTAAGCCATTAAACCGCATCAAAATTGGGGTTTTTCGAATTGATTTTTATTTGCGTGGAACTATAATTTATTTTCTAAAATAAAAATAGCCTAAGTTACTTCTTGTAACATCAGCTATCTACCAGTGAAAATCCCATCAAAATCGGTCCAACCGTTTCTATGATAACCCGAAACAAACAGATAGACAATAATTTTTAAAATTGCTTTTTTGAAGTACAATAATTATACATTCGGTTGCTTTTAAGTAAAGAGCTGTTATTTTGAAATTACAAACAGTGCCTTCAATTCAATTTATTTGTAGGTATAATATATATTATAATCCCAAATACGAAATCCTGCCAAAAACTTTGTTACTACTACATTGTATATAGTATTTATATATTATTGGATAGATACTTACGTTTGTACATAATTATGGTAACATTAAATACAAACTTAAAGATTACTATATCAACTCTATATTAAATTACAATAACCTATTAACTGAACGTTAGACCTTAATATTGTAAATATATTACAAACAGCAACGCGTTGAATAAAACCTCAGTCCATGGCATTCTAAGACAAACCTCAGAGATTTAATAGGATGCCTTTAACAAAAGCTTGTAAAGAAATGTATTAGTGAAAATAAATAAATAATGTCAAGGTCACTTTTATTTATAAACTGCATTTTAATTACCAACGAAAAATCACTTTGTCGACCTAATATTAAAAGAAATATTGTACAACGACGTAAATGAAATAAATGAGCTCTAATGAAAAAGTCTAGTAAAAGTAGATTTTACAATTTATATAAGTCACCACGGTGGAGCACGTAACGTCGACGTAACGGGACTGTAACGTAAATTATCCCTTAAGGGCGACTTTTACTAATTTCGTGAGCTCGCTAAATTGTTAAGGGGAAGTCTTCAAATTGATATAATTTTTAAATGCTTTATACAATCCTACATTTTTTCACCTTATATTTATTTTTGTAAAAACGGGCAGTTCGAGCAACTTATGACATTGGACCTCTCTAATCATTTAGATTCAAGAATTTACTATCTTAACTTTGCCCACCCTATAAATCTTGGAAAATATAGTGTATGTTCGGAAAAATGAAGATAATTTTGAACTTGTAAATAGCAGGCACATTATCAATACTAGAAATACATATAAAAATATAGTCAGTCCATCTTTTAGACTCGGTAAAACAAAAGAGAGCTGTTTAGGTAATTGCGTTAGGTTCTATAATAAACTTCCTAAGCACATTGTAATATACAGAAGCATATAATACGCTCAAGAATCATGTTCAGCAAGTTTTATTGTCAAAATGGGATTATAGGGTAACTGATTACGTGAATGACGGTGATGTCTAGAAATGATCCCCTCTCTGTTCATCCGCTGAAAATGATAATATCTATAAACAATATAAATACTGTAAAAATAATTTAAAAAAAGTTAATAAACCCGATCGAGTTTCTTACTGGTTCTTCTCGATGACTGGATTGTTTTCCAAAACCGTACGTAAGTGCCTTCTAAGGATCTAAGTCGACTAAAATACTTTTAATTTTGATTTCTTAGTGATAAGGTCAGGTTAGGTCGCTGAAGTTAATTCGTAGTGGGCGATCAGTAAGTCTACTGAAATATTTATCCGGTATGTGACGTCACCAAACTACGGCATTTGTATCCGACTGGTTCGCGACTACAGTGTAAAAAGTGTAATACCGTTATAGTGGCAACTAGACATTTTGGGATCAGCCGGTGTACATCTAGTTTGACTCTCTTTTGGTTTGTCATGGTTCGAAATCAGCTAGTGTTATTTAGCCTGAGGGGTCCTAAACAAATAGAGTCGCTGATGGCTTTTACAACTTTACACGGGCTTGGGGGCGAGCGCTTAAGGCACGTAGCCGCGAAAGCGTGGGCGAAAAGCGCACAAGGGTGCTAAAGTGGCCGGACCTCGGCTTGGGCTGTTGCCGCGATTGCAATTAAGTTGCGATCTGACTAATTCCCTATCCGTAAAATTCGATCTAAACTAACATGATATACATATATACATGCCCCTGTCTTCTGGGAGGGAGGAAAGAACATTTGCATATGTATTTAGTGACCTGAAAATATGTCTACACTAACTAGAGTAAAAAATGTGGTGTGTACATATGTATGAACATATTGTGTGTAATTATGTGGGTAGGTAAGTGATTGCAAGTGCAGTGACACTTGTATCACGCGGGCGGCTGCCTGTCTAATGGGTTTCACGCCGAGGAACGAACCTAGGTTTGAGTTGCCGCGAGAGAGGAAAGTCGCAGCGGTGGGTGTGCGGGACCGAAGTTAGCCGTAGAGCCTGCTAAGTTAGTAATGAAACTGTCAGACTTAGCTACAGTTTAGACATAGATACTCTTAATTAATTAATTAAATTAATAATTTAATTCGTGTTTAATTTAATTAACTTCTCTCCTTTTCAAAACTGAACCACAAGCACTGGGCTTTAGTGTCACAGTTTTACGGTAACCTCTATCTCGGTACGAATTAAAAAGTTCTCTATGACTTATCTTTGTCGTATGTGAACCTTCTTACGACATCGGGTCCTTCTCGAGTAATGTGATGGATTTAGATCTCTTGATGGTCGCTGTTAGTATCATCAACGTATCGAGTTATTACAAAGAGAACCTGAATAAATAATTTTAATTTTCTTCTGTAACTTGAAAAAACAGTGTTGGTGAGACATTTCGTTTTATAACATTTATAAAGATAATGATAATATTATCGTGGGTATACGCCTTAAATCCTTTAGTATGGTACGAGACGGTAAGAACCAAATTAAACGAGATACATTCGCGTTTGTAATTAATAATCAGTATAGAAGATAAACGCTTGTGGCTTATTGATGTTCACGGGGGAACTATAATGGGACTGAACGACTTGAAGCTGTTAAATGGATATTAGATAACTAGCTTCACCCGGGGTTGCACTCGCACGTACTATAGAATTATGTCGATCGGGCACACACGCGAATCGTGGTACCCTCACTTTTGGTTATTTTAAAGGTATAAATAACCCTTAGAAGATAGACATACGCTCACACCGATTTTTTTTTGTATGTACTTTTAATATCTACTATAACGTAATACATTAATTTGATATATCTGTTATGGTTTACTCATCGTAAGCCATTTAAGCCCCCGAATTTATTCACCATGACCAGGTTTTTTTTTTGCGCGAAACCCTTTTTTCCTATAATGATGGTAGTCCTAATTATTCCTACGCCTACCGTTGATTTCACTTCCCATGACTTTTCAAATTACTAGACATCCATGGTTACTGCTTCGCTCCTTAGGATTATAGCGTGAAGTTATAATATATCCTTTAACCTTCCTTGATTGTATGAGACTTGACTACTAAAGAATCAACGTTATATATAATTCAACAGTAAGTAAAAGTTTATTGGACATTGGAAAAATGTATAATATGCAGATTGGCATAACTGTTAGCGCGGCGACTATGCTATATAGCCGCATATAGCCGAGCACGTCAACAACGGCGGGATGGTTGCTGATAAAGAAACTAACTGACTTGTAGTTCTCCTGACCGGTGCAGACTGGGAATACGCTACGTCACCTCGTTCAGGTCACTTCAGTTTCAACAGAGCGTTCTTCGATAGGATGTTAGTGGACTGATTGCCGTTCGATTATTATAGCGGGTAGGTAATACACGATGACGTTCATGCGCCGTCCGGGGGCACGTGCAATTGATATAGCAGAATGGTAATATATATTTAACGTTGTCAGCAGTCGTGCGGCGAAAGTAGACTGCTCGTAATTACGAACAGCTTCCTAATCAGCAACAGAAAAGGGTGACGACAGATAGCTAATGAAGCGGGTTGGTGGATATTGAGAAGAAGTGCCAATTATGAAAACAAGGATTGTAAGAGAGTATCAAATAAGTTCGGTATCCGGTTTCGTTATAACATGAGAAACAGCAAATGAGGAACTTGCGCAGGACTCAATACACACAGTAAAATACCTGTAAGACTGAAGGATACTTCGGTGTGTAGTGTTTGGACATCAGCCAATGATATATCTACTGATTATTAGCCTGATGACTCTTCGTTAATAATCATATTTCGACAGTCGTGATCGATATAAAGTTATGCTTTAATAAATATTGGGTTAAGAGCATTCATATTCCCGAATTTGGATAAAGTTCTCTTCGCTATGTCTTTGTTGTACTTTATAAGCCGTTTACAGTCCGGAGTATTATGTTATCTTAAAGACAAACCAAGTAGGTAAATGCTTTGCGATTTGTCAACCAAAGCGGTTAATTCCAGGTAATACTCTCGTACAAATTCTCAAAGTGAAATGAAAAGTTTTCACATAAATTAGAATGACATCGCACTGAGATACGAGTAGACTTATGGTGTTGGTGTCTATTGTGCGTTTGTCGATATTTGAGTAGTTTACGACATAAATAGGATTACTTAAAAGTGCATGAAAACTGCTGAAGACTTTTTGTATATTGATAAACATAATGCATGCATATAGAAAATTGATGTCTATCAAGAGGCAAAAAATATAATAAGCTAGTTGGACGTTAGCGTTATTGGACAGACGTTTTTTTTTGGCGTTTTAAGAAACAACTGTCAGAATGTAGAATTACTGAAGTTAGTTTTACCACCAACTTTATCGCTCGCCTCATACTCCTTTTTATAAAGAGCATTTCGAAAAATTAGCTTATAAAATATTATAATCGTATTTTTTATAACTACGCCACTCAGTTAGGCATGTACCTCGTGGAGTTCCTCAAGGGTCAATTCTTGGTCCTATTTTGTTTATTTTATATACTGCAGATATTATCAATAATGTTAGTCACAGTCAATACCAAATTTATGCTGATGATCTTCAGCTTTATTATTACTTCTGACCTAATGACCATACTGAGACAGTGAATAAAATAAATCTGGACTTAGAACAAATATACACGTGGTCTACCTCAAACTGCCTAGTTCTAAACCCAAAGAAGTCCAGTTTTATGGTAATTGGCTCTAAACGTAACATGCTAAAATTAAATAGCACACGTCTTCACATTGTAGTTAGCAATGAGCCCGTGCAGCATGTTCATGATGCCAGAAACCTTGGACTAATTTTTGACAGTTCATTGAGGTTCGTAAAATATATTAATAACTGTGTAAGAAACTGTTTCTATCGTCTTAAGACACTGTACAAAATTAGACCATATTTAAGTGAGGACCTCAGACTACAGTTATGTAAATCCATTGTCCTTTCCAAGCTAAATTACTGTGATGTTGTTTACGGCCCGTGTCTTCTGGGACGCATTCAGAAATTAATTCAGCGTATACAGAATGCCTGTGTGCGTTTTTGTTATAAGGTCCCACCACGTTCCCACATAACACCATTTTCAAATAAATCCAAGTTGTTAAAAATGGAAGCGAGTAGGAAACTACATTTGGCTAGCATGCTCTTTGATATAAGGTCTACTAAAACTCCAAGTTACTTATATAATAAATTTATGTGGCCCACCATGAAAATAGATACTGCTCGTACGTATTTGCTATAACTACGTCATAAAACTGTAGCTTTTCGTGGTTCTTTTAGATATGCAGCCACTAAGTGCTGGAACAACATACCACCTCCTATTCGAAATATTACGCCGACATTTCGTTTTAGCTTCAAAGCTAAATTGAAAAAATATTTGTTACTATTGCAAGAATGAGTTTACTATACAATTCAATTATGTTGGCTCAGTAGGTAAATATTTTTTTCTCAAGTGGTGGGTAGTCTATCTCAATGTGTATGGGATATGATTATAGTGTATAATTATATACGCAGTATACGATGGAAGATGTATATATTATAGTACAAATGTTACTTATTCGTATGAAGTTACGATTATTATGTTTAATAATGAAAATTCTTGTTATGTTAGTTCGTCTGTGAGGTTTTACATGCTTACAGGCTCTATCAAAATATCAGCGCTGTAGTGCTTGCGCTTGTAGGCCTGCAGCATTATGCTGAGACAGGGACCTATTAGATACCATGCAACACTTCATTTATTGTTTCAATTTGTTTGGTTTTATATTTATTATTTAAACATTTGTGTGTTTTTATTGTTGAATGAATGCTTTTACTTTCTTTGTTTATTTTTTTCACTTATGTAGATATATATCACTAAGTGATGACCCCTGAGAACTGAAAACATAATACGTGTATGATACGATTATGTTTAAAAATAAGTACTTTAAGGGCACCTGAGGTGTTTGTGCAAAATGTTTTCTTAAACCCATACGGTTTCCAATATACAGGTGGATTTGGATTTTTTTCATTCTTGAAAACCGGTCCATTAGCATGTTTTTATGTTCTGTTCGAATCGTGATGGATGTAATATTTTTCAAAACATAATAAAAGCATTTTCAATTAGTAGCCAAGAGATTGACTAACGGAGAAATATGTACTGAGGACTACTGAACAGATGACAATAAAATTATTACGTAGATATATCGAAGCCACTGTAATATAAACCCCAAACACCCGTGTAACTTAATAACTCGAACCCAGTTGTTAAGATAAGAGAAATTGAGATCAGCGAGAATTTCAAAGGTAATGTAGGCAGTATGTCTTTTTGAAAGTCGTCGTCGGCGTTGTTAATTTTCAAATCTATATTACTATAATTTAGGCCATATAGAACCAGACAGATACTAAGCAAAGTCTTTAAAGTAAATATTAAGTATAATCGGTAAGAAAAATGCAAATCATTACCGATGCTATAAAGACCAACAAGAACGATATCTGAATGAATTCAAAGAAACAAGAAGAGTTTTTGAGTAGCGACTTCATACTTTACGACGTAGCGTGTGTAGACCTGCCACAAGATGGACTGACGGCCTGGTGAAGTTTGCGGTCACCCACTGGATGCAAGTAGCGCTGGACCTATTATTTTGTTTATCATTAAGGGAGGCCTATGTAGATCAGTGGACATCTTTCGGCTAAGATAATGATTATGATCGAAGAAAAATACATTTTGTAAATTAAATTTGAGGTAGTAACGCATTCAAGATAATCTACTCATCATAATTAAAAGGTTTAAACAAGTTCACTTCTCTAGAGCGATTCTGCCAAATACCTACAATCTTTATGCTTTGGATAGTTTGCACCGGCGGTCTGTCGCTTGTTTTACTGATCTGTGGTCTGTCCACATTATGAATGATACAATTGTCACTAAGGACTTAGTTCCGCTTCAGTTACAAAAGGTCATTTGCCTCACTCAGTGTATTTAATCGCCTGTATCATAACAAGTGTTCTGAAGAGTTGTTTCACCTTATTTCGTCATAGTTCTTTTACTTATAAAACAATGCGAAGCAATAGTTACAATAGTTGCACCATAGTAACCAATTAGGAAGAAATAAAGTTTTCAAATTCATAAATTTTCCGTGCTGTGAATCACCTCCCAGCCAACGTGTTTCATTCATCATCTGATATTAGGTCCTTCAAACAAGGTGCCTCTGGCATATCTACATCCCAGTATGAAGGTGACCACTAACGATAGAATTTGTTACAAGTAGACACTATGATTTTTGGACTGTACCGTACTTTTCATGAGATTCTGTAGACAAAAAAGTCGTTAATCATGTTTGTTAAGACTTTTTACTTTGAATTAAGACTCAGCTAATTCTCATTACACATTAGTGGATTCTCCAATTTCCACCAAATATTTATATTAGGGTAAATCAATCCGCGAAATCAAAACCTTGATCCAAGGTAAAGAAAACCTTCTTAATTTCTCATAATAATAGAAGCATTTAAATTTAAATAAATATTCAAGTCAAAAAAAGTACTGTTTCGTATTCTTCGTCTGTAGAGGCTGCAATAGCATCTACTAAGTCAGAGTTAGGCAACTTTTGATACCCAATTTCGAGAGAACTTTTTCTTGTTACTGAACCGTAGCAAGTTATTGGGCCATGAAATGAGTTTTGTCGAAAATATTTTTATATTTTTCATTCAAGTTTTCGTTCATCCCATTATTATTTAGACTTCGACCACAGAGGGCTGATAAATAATACCTTGTTTGTATTTTCATTAACGCCTTTTAATAGTTCATATTTAATATATATAATTCATTTATATTATAATTGCCAAAAATTTCGTCAAGGGAGACTATTTTTTGGAATTAATTTCCAATATTTGAGTTATTCTTTGTTACGGAGATCTATGGCACTAATAATAATATATATCCCAGTAGATTTACCAGATATACAACAATAATAATACGTTGACATTGATAACTTTAGTTAACTGTATCAAAGTTGTAATTTGCAATTTGATTTATGAGTAACATTTGTGATTCCATTCTTAGCTTCGATAATTTGTAAAGAGAATTAAACACTTCGATATACACCTGAAAATGAGAATCACATTGAACTTGAAAAATACACTACGACTGCTATGATCGAGATACTGCGTTCGATTCTCAGGTCGAGCAAAGTGTTATTGGGTTTTTCTATGAAATTCTCAGTAGCAGCTCGGAGCTTGGCTTTGTTCCCGATTAATGTCAATAGGCTCGCCTCCTATTACATGGGACTTTAAAAACATACACGGCATACTGTGGGTGTACATCTCATCTCTGTTTAACCCTTCGGGGATACAGGCGTGATGGTATGATATGGTCATTGAAAACTGTACACTTAGTTTGACCCTGAGAATCTCATGCAATGCAAAAAGAACCCATGTATTTCTTGTCGTATAGTGATACTTATTTGCTTACAACATATATCAATATCGCTTAATTTTATGCCATCGCTGTTTTTGGGTCCCGATAAAAGAGATAGCAACTTCAGTGATCTACATTTTTATAACTTACATCTTAGGGAAAACATATACGGTGCAATATAAGTTTTTTTTTCTGTTCCTACCTGCCTTGCATTAATGTTTTTGTCTCATTTTGTTTTTTTGTTGCCAATAATATATTCTCAGCACATTTTCAACGTATTGGGTGATCTGTCATATCTGAGTCAGGATTGTCTTTTAATCACTGGACTCTTGAAACGAAGTGTGAATAGGTAAATTACAACTATGATTATCGATGGATACCCTTTGCTTAGTACTTGCATAGATTTTTTAATAGCTTTAATAGTTCTACTGTTTTTTTTAAAAATATAAAACATCAAATAGCATGTAAAATATAAAATATATGTCAAATATATGTTTGGATAGAAGTAAAAGCGTTCTGATAGGACTTCGCGATGTGATTTTCAAAATTATAAGTGAGTTTAAGTGAAAGTAAATGTACTGTAAAACTAAACATAACATTATTAAAATTTATAGCTTTTGGATAAGTGTTTGTGGTCGCACTCCTCCGAAACGGCTGGACCGATTTTAATCAAATTTTTTATGTATATTTGGTAGGTATTAGAATAGTTCGTAAAGTATATTTCATATCGTTGGGTGATTAGGGTGTTCCTATCCAGATTGTTTTTTCCATTTTTTTTATTTGGCATAAAAAAATACCTATAATCCTTAAATTTTTACCCCCCTCCTCCATCTTCCTAATTTTTAATCACGAATTTAGTATTTTATATATCTATCGAGCGATGCCGCGGACAACAGCTAGTGATTTCATAAAATTAAAATAATTTAATAACATTGAAACTTTATTTCATAAATAACAATCTAACTATTATTTTTTGTTATTTGTCTAAATCTCAGACAATCAGACATAATATAGATTTCGTCTATATTATCATTAAAAAAAAAAACAATCCTAAGATGCTACAATATCAATACTTTTGGCTTTCAATGGATCTTTTTCATTAAAATGATGAATTACCTCAGTTGTTATTTGTTACCACAGTGACAATATTCAAGATACCTGAATAAGATATTGTATTTTAATTATATACACAATATAATCTGCCATGCTTATCAACATGGGCCTTTAATATGACCATATACCAGAATCCAAAGCTAAATAAAAAGTACATTTCTTTCGGATTCGGAGTACACACCTTCTTTTTTACAGGGTCTAGTATAACATTTGATTCTCCACCAATATATGGAAAAAGACAAGCCAATTTCACGCCTACCTGAACCGATTTACCTAACACCCGGGAGCGCACGAAGGATTTATGCATATTACACCTAAGTTTGGTGAAATACATACATAATACTGTATGGGAGAATGAAGTAACCTTTTGTAATGTATGTTAAATCTATGTATTTACTTTTCTGTCACCTTTGCGGTTTTAGAATATTTATTGCAAAAAAAAGTATTTGACTAGAAAAAAGGGCATAGCATGGTTTATCATTTTTATCGGGCTTTTAGAAAAAATAGTATTATGATAATTTATCAATATTATAATATACTAGCTGTGCCTCACGGCTTCACCTGTATTCATTTTATACGACAAACACCACGCCGCGCCTACAATATAAGCCTATCATTATTGTTCTCTTTCCGCAAGTACAAATTATTTTAATTTCCCTTTATGCCCTTATCTATATATCCAAATAACAATCTTTAAAGGGAAATGTTTATCTGTATAAAAATTTATTGATGATGGTAGTAAGGACTGACATGCCATACCTAAAAATCATTATTCCAGCGAACGTGGATAAAAAAGTTCATTAGCGCTTTGAGTTCCGACTTAACAAAATTCATATTTAAGGTTAGCTGAGGTGTGTAACCTAAAGTTAGATAGCCTATACTATTCCACGTGATCTGACTATTATATACAAAAATAATTTTTCGAATCTTACTGGTAGTTCCAAAGATTAGCGTGTTTGAACAAACAATCAAAACAACTTAATATAAAACAAACCTAATAAAATATAGTTATATTAATACATGAAGCAAAAACTTTCTACCCCTTTTTAAGCGTGTTGCGTGCACGAAAAACTGTGAGATTTGGCATGGTTAAAGTTTAAATGGAGAGGGAGTGCAGAAAGCTAAAATTTATCTATAATATCTGTTACTAATATATTAAATAAAATAAATTGATACTGTGAATCATAAACCGACCAGTGCTATTGAACTTAGACCCCCCCAAAATAAATGTCGAGTTGTGTCGTAAATAATTACAAGTACACTAATTAAAATCAATAAGAATTCTAGTAAACGGCATTTTTTTTGCTCGGAAAAACGTGTAAAGATTATTTCGTGGGCTAAGATATTTTTATAAGTGGTAATTATTCATAGGACCATGTCACATACCATAAATTATATAGTTTCGAAGCCATGTAATTTTTTTTTTTTTTTGTTCTAAAATTATACATTCAATAAATTTTATTACCAACAGCACGTCACTATTGACAGTAAAGAACAGTCATTTCCTCCTTCAAAGTTTAATTATTTAATTTTAATTTTTACGAACGTCACAATAGCCATCATATTTTCGAGCGCATGTAGTACTACGTATGATACGTTCATTTCTTTGTCACGCTCTGTAGCCTAAATGGCTCGATGGAGTTTAGCATACGAAGTGTCTAAATTATGGAAGTGACATAAATTAAAAAAGTATCGTGTTTTTGTCACAGTCGGGTTTTTTGTTTCCTTTTTAATAATTCAGCATGGTTTATCTAAAATTTGAAATAGATAATTGATTTTCGCATTACGATTTAAAAAAGTTCTTCGGTTAGCGACTTCAATTAAATTAAATCTACTGAATAAATGAACCTTGATTGGTTCGTTTCCAATTCAATAAAATTATGTAAGTTCAATATTGGCAATATTCAAACCATTATTTTTGCGGTATTTCTCCGTGTAATTTTTTACTCGTGTTGATGAAGGGTAATTTGATGGAGAAACATTATCACATATGTAATACTAAGCAGATATAGAATAGTCTTTTAACTTAGAGTAAGGGTTATCTCAAATATATATTTACATTTAAGATGGCTATTGCGATTACATCTTTAAAGATGAGACGCTCAAGCCAACCTCAACTGTCCGTGGTGCACCCTGCTGATTAAGGAACGAGGAAATGGTGATGGTGGGGTGGTAGAACTGTGTAGTCCGACTGGGTCGCGACCACCATACATGTGGTGTAAGGTCCGTCATAGTGTCTCGCTTTTGCGTATCGTGTTTGGAGATCAGCCCGTACATATCCAGTTAAATTAATGCAGGCTGGCTCTCAAATGTATCTACTGGAACACAGATTTTCAACTTGAGGAATGTAGCTAGCCAAGTGGGCTTTAGAATAAACCTACCATGTTATGGTTTCATCACAATGTTTTCCTTCACAGTAAGCTGACGGTTAGAACTCACGTTGCTCGACGCTATGTCCGTACACGCTACCACTCAGCCATTATTACTTAAATGTATCTTAACAACTTCTTCAGTTTGAAGGTAACACTTCCAAACTATTTCTTGTAAATAATTGTTCATTTAAACTGTTTAGAGAGATACGCCTCACTCCTACTATACATGGTGTTCACACTTCATTGAAGCAATATTTATCTACCACGACAAATATATTATCTTCATTATATTACAGTTAACAAAGATACGAAGCGAATTGAGATAAAGAGAAAACAATGGATTTCGCACACAATACTAACAATCCCATTGTTCATGGTCGGGGCATTAATTCACAACTTTTGCTGACTAGACACGCTTGAGAAAATTAATAACTTATTGACAGACGCTTGGCGATCTTCCAGAGAGTTAAGTAGTAATGCTATTTTTCTACTATTGGTTATAATAAGAAATGGGGTTTAAGTTAAGGGTCGAAGGTCGATTTTACTAAGTAAAGGGTCCAGGCTTAGAGATGTCAACTTTGTTTTTGAGAAAAATAACGTATCAAATTCTTTAAATAGGATAAAAGTAATTGAGATGAAAAAGAAGGATTTTTCAAAATGTTTTAATTCTATTAAAACATATATTCAGGTGCTTGTAGCACACGCTAATCATTTTTTTTTTTGCAATCTTTGACAGTTTCAAAGGTAATTTCACAATCGAAATTTAGATATAATTAAAAAAAAACTCTTTTAGTAAAAGCTGAATTGGCGGGAAGAGAAATAAAATAAGATTTCTTTTTCTATATTTATCTCTGAAAATTCTCAATCATTTCATAAGATCTATAAGTTTCAGTAAATCGTTCAAAAAATATGATACTTTATTCTTTAAACATCGTGATTCAACCATAGCATGGTTGTAGATTTTGTTCAATTGCCCGCCTGGCTAGCTACCAACCTCAAGTTGGTAATCTGTCACCAAACAGCAATAGGTGTGTTCTGGCAGCTGCACTTGAGAGCCAGTCTTCCACTAAGCTTAGAGTGTTACCGTCTTGGGCCGTAGCGCTAAACCTATAACGTAATAAATGGGTAAAGATTTTTTTAAATCGTAACATGGTAAAATCACGTCTCTGTATTTAATGGTAATACAGTGCAATCCAATAACATCAGTTACTACCGTGGTTAGTTAACCCATCGTCATTCGTAGCTGTCATACCAGCCTGCTCAAATGTCTTTTCACGTTATTTTTGAAGGACTCCTTGTTGTAGGAAGGAGGAACATCCATAAAAAATATATATTACTGTATACATTCGAAATGAATAATCTCTGTATTTTTTTGATGTCAACACAAAATTATAAACATAATTTTAATGAAATTAAATTCAACTATATTTCATTGTCTTAAAATATATATTTATATACTGTTAAATTGTTTTTACACGCTTAAAAGAAAATACTCTACATAGGGTGTATGTACACATGCGAGAGTTCTGACATGGGAGCCAACATTTTATTAGGAAACTGAAATCGTCGTAAGACAGGACACTATATTCACTTGATAATGGCAGTAATGGTCTTCATTAAAGAGAACTAGTTGCCAAGTTAGGAAGAAGAAGAAGAACTATATAACTATACGTAGTGATTTAAGTTACTTAATTAACTATTTTATACAATATCATATTGTTAGCATGCGGGATAAAACATTTCGGAGTTATTTTTGTTTTCGGGTAATCGAAAGATGTATATAATTTTATATGATCGATATTCTTAATCGCTGGTCTCTCTGATTTTTTTTTCTGTCCCATTCTTAATTAAAACATAACGGTCTTTGAAATGAATTATTTTAATGTTACAATGTTTATTACATTAATTTTCTATTATTTATATTAGTATTAATTGAAACTATTTATTTATTTATTTAATTTAAAAAAAAACGCCGACAAGAATTACATTTTGACAAATTATAAAATTACCAAAAAAAAACAAGATTAAACAAATGCAATCTTAATTATAGGAGTTTATGACATGATTACACAGATGAGCAGTTATAATAATTAAAAAAAAAAAAAAAGGGATGAATTTGGTAATACAATACGAGAAAAAACAAAATATGTACTTAAAAATTAAACTAAAATTATATTTTTTTATTAGTAATAGTTTTTTATGCGTTGTAATAACTTATTTTATTTTATTTTTTAAATTACATTTGCGTTATTTAATGTTATCAATGTAGTGGGCGCCTATAATAGGTTCGCATATCTGTATTAGACTAAGAATGAATTGTAGAAATGGCTCAAGTAGAATATGTGCGCTGTTGGCGCATATTTAATAAATAAATTGATGTATTACTTCTTTTTTTTTTAATTACACTATAAAAGTATAGGCTCTGAAGACTCAGACGGCTTTTCCTACTTGGCCAGGCTTCTGTATAATTTCTTGAATGCGTACATATTAAGTACACACATTTTTTTATTCTTATATTTTAGAAGCTTTTAATTCGATTCGCATTTGAATAAGTCAACTTATAGAACATGCTGTGTCTCACGATTTCACCAGTATGTTTATGTGACAAACACCGCGCCGCCAACGCACCCGTGTTACTTATCATAATTGTGTTCACTTCCTGCAAGTACAAATTATTTTATTTTCTTTACCTCCTAAACTATGTATCCAAATAACGCGCTTTAAGGAGCAAAATTTTACTTCATAAAATTGTCTTTACGATGAAGTAACTTTTGTTGCTTAGGAATAATATGCCATAAACATCAACAAAAAATTCGCAAAATTTATTATTGTGGCTTATGTATAAGAGCTAGGCATATGCTATCGCGGACTTATTTTTAAATATACTAAGTGCCAATATTTTTATGTAACATTATGTTTACGTGTTATTAACCATTACGCCAGCGCACGCGGATAAAGCTGTTCGGGAATACTTCAGCTTCCGACTTCTTAACAAAAATCAATATTTAAGGCTAACTGAGAGTTTTGACCTAATATTATATAGCCTATACTATTCCTCGTGAATTAAGGAAAGAAATAATTTTTTGAATCCGAGTGTTAGTTCCAGTGACTAGCGTGTTTAAATAATTACATAATCCAATTATATTTTTGTATACTAAGGTCCATAATTTTGAAGGTACCTAATAATTGTTTTAGCTTATTGCACTCAAAGAAGTTTTATTTAAACACAAAATATATAATATTCTTGTTTTAATAATTATTTATTTGGAAATCCAACAGCATACAATATTTTATATAATATCTTATAGTATGTAACAATTAAGCCAAAACAGGATTTCACAATTACAGGAAGTGATACATGAAAATATACATAAGTAGACAAAAGAAAAACATGTAATCTTTACTGGCGTTTAGTATAGTGTGCGTGTGTGTGTGAGCGTATGTCTGTATTTCTGACTTGTGTGCTTTATCTTTTTTATATTATAATTGTATAATTCCGCGTTGTGACTTTATTATTTCACTCTTAAATGTATTCCGTGAATATCGAAATATGTCTACCGTATCGTATACTTCATTATAGGATCGGGCAATGCAACATAGTATTGAATTTTGAGCATAGTAAGATTTAGCATATGAGACAGCAAACAACGGTGCTTTGCGTGTACAGTATTTTGGTACTCGCAGTGATACAGAGTCCAAAAGATCGGGACAATCAATATAGCCCGATAGTATAGAGTGTAATAAAATCATTTCATGTTGTCGACGCCGCACTTCTAAAGAGTCTAGGCGAAAATACTTACATAGTTCATCATAGTTCGTAAATTCTTTAATATAATAATAACAAAGTATATTTTTCTGCAATCATATTTTCGTCTCGTAGGAGAATTTATGACCATTATAAAGCTCAACAAAGCGCTAGGTTGTAATGACTCCCACCTTGTTATAATACCTGAGGTGTATTTCAACTTAAGTGTACTTAAGTGTAGTGCGAACTCCTGTTTTATTACTTAAAGACTTGGTTAATTGACACTGGTTCTCGCGTAACGTGTTGTGGTTTGTAATTAATATTTTCATGTATTCGGTGTTTACGCTTCCCTTCACAGCCCCTCAGCTCCCTTGGATGGCGAATTCGCCAATTTCACGTACATTCTGTTAAACAAGGGAGTTAAAGTGTTAGCAGTTGTAAATCCGAAATGATAATCTTGCTTTTGTAATTGTTAACAATTCGATGTGAAAACGAATTCAAGTAAAGTTTCAAGTAAGAAACATTCTGATAGACTTATTTTTGTTGTTGATAATAAAGATTTGAATATATTAATTAAACCCAACAAAAACATAAATGTGGAAAGGAGGTCGAGTTTGGTAGGAACGTCGTTAGTCGTTTTCACCGATAAGTGTTGAAATCTAACGGGTGCCAAGTTTCATTGGAGTTCCGTTGAGTATAGCTGTAAGAATGTACAAAATTTCAAGGTTGTAGGTTTAATAGTATTTGACTTATAGAGAGTTCGAAAGTAGCTTTAAATGACTCATGTCACACTGGCCGATGTCGTCCGTTCCAAACTTAGCTGATATACTGCCATGTGTCTAGATTGAAGGTTAAAAGCAATTTGAATCTTCAATACTTGGTAAGGGATTGAATTTAAAGTGGTGTTGCTATACGTAAGTTAATAAATGTATGGTTTTCTATTGTTCTATGTAAATTATAATATGTACCAAATGTTTTTTTTAAATAACTATGGTTTTCTGCATGTGAACGCAATTTCGCCAATGTTAAGTGTGACAAATACACGTTATAGAATTTAGTTGTCAAATCTTAACGAAAACAACAAAAAAAAAACGTCAAACTAATGTCACTTCAACTGCCTGTAAAGGTTACGTGCATAATTTTTTAATACCGCATTAACGGGTCTCATTTTTTGGCCTTTGTTTGATTTTTTGATTAATATGTTTCCTAACCATTAATAACTCATACATTGCTTTCTTTACAAAGATCTATTAAATTCAGTAAGGCCACAAATGGAACAAGCAGTACTGGTCCTAATAGGCTAGTGCACTGATAAATACAAATGAAATGTACTGTATTGCCTAGCGGTGACCACTGGCTAGGTTTCCATTTTACTATAATATGTTTCCTTTTATATAAATATATTGTAAATACTAGCTGTGTCCGTGGAATCACTTACGTGAACTACAGAATGCCCGCGCGAATCTTGCTGCCCCGCTCCCGGCTATTTTAAAGACAAAAATGCTTATTGTGGGTGTTCCTTTTGAAAATAGACGTACACTTTCCCTGACTTTTTTGTAGGTATTTTTAATTCCTACAATTATGTGATACATTCATTTACTATATCTCTTTCGGTGTACTCAGCGTAAGCCATTTAAGCGCCCGAATTGATTCACCATGACCAGTTTTTTTTACATGTCCGGAACCCTAATTCGTTTTCTAGCCTAAATTATTACCTGTAACACTAGCTATCTATCAGTGAAAGTCCCGTCAAAATTGGTCCAACCGTTTTGGAGATTATCCGGAATAAACAAACAGACAGACAGACAAAAATTCTAAAAATTGTTTTTTTGTTATATCGCTTATACTTTCATATGTATTTGAAAAAAGCTATTATTTTGACTTTACAAACAGACACTTCAATTTTATTAATTGTATACAGATGTGTATTATATTATTGCCATACTTTAATAATTTATCTAATCTCAGTAGTTGTTGTCTATATTGATTTTCTATCGAGTTACCAGTACCTGATAGATGGACAGTTTCACAAACTGTCTAAGTGTCGCAACGACCATTCCTACTTCAATATCACAAAAAAATAATATCAATCAACATAGAAAAAATATTGAGGTCATTTTAAATCTATATTAATTAGCATGTACCTACACCGTATTGTATATTTCAAGCAATTTTGACCTCTTCTACATAAAAAAGATGCGAGAAAAGAGTCTCCAAAAATGTTTTATAAAATAAATCCTACTTAGCTTCGATCAATAATATCAAAGATACTTAGCGATAAAGTGCAGCTGTCAGTCTGGGTAACTTTAAAGCATGTTCTAACTTTGAACAATTATGGGTGATTTATTTATTATCTACACGTCAAATATAAATTATACACGAGTGTTGAAAATCCGTAAATCGGAACATTAACTATCTGACTTTCTGACTTCTCAGTCGCAACAACAACAAGGTCTATATGCTATCTCTCTCATTTTTATTTCCAAGTTTTTATTTAGATATTACTAAATGTTTGCATTTATTGTAAAAGAGGATTTTATTTTCGACTGCATACAAAGAACCATAAAAACTTCATTTAAAGTTCATATTTATAATTTAATTTAATTGATTTGATTTTTTTACTCGTTTTAGTAATAATACTTGAATTTATTTGTTTAGTAAAAGTTACTGAGAACGGATAATAAATAATAAAATTTTCATTAGTATTAAATAATAAAGTAATGTACCGCTACCCTACATACTGAAAAGTATTAAATGAAATCGATTTTTGCTCTGTGAGACTGTAATAAAAATTCTAACCATTTTGAATAAACTACTTAGTCGATTTCTCTTCCTGAATGAAAATAGGTATAATAAGTGCATACTGATTTACTAAGTGAAATTAACTGTTGAACTGTTAGTGCTTAGGTGAATGAGTTCACTTCACTCCGAACGAATTTCGACAATTTCGATGAACTGCTTCATCGTGAATGAATTTACACAAGCCTAATTGTAATATTATAGATTTTACTAGAATTTATGTCTCTGAATTAACATTTATTTACCATTGATATACGAAAGATTGATACGACAGTCAAATTTCAAGACGGGAAGTCAATTAAGACGACGTCTTTTACAAAAATATACGAATCAATCAAACAGACATTCGACTGATGTGGAAATGTTACTGGACACAAAACCAGTAACGTTATAAAAGCGCGATGCAAAATACAAGTAGCGACGTCTAGTGGGTAACGCGATGAAGCCCACCCACACTTAGGGCCCCATCCCACCGCGCCCCCGTTCTCGCCCATTCGTAGCGATAGATTTAATTTAAACTACATCTATGTTCGTAGCCAAACGATTTCGTTTCGCTTACTTCCCTCCAGTTAACCAGATAGTTTGACATTTAAAGTTACAGCTCTACTTCTCTGCTATGCTATGACTCTACATGGCATGAAGCTGTAAGCCTTAAAGTTTCCTCAAATGGGTTTTATCATCAAATGCAAAAAAAATTAGCTTTAATATAAAACCTTCGAGCTCGCTGATTGCGCGATACGGTGACTCTATCATTCACTAGCATAAGAAAGGTTACACTGCACTTCACACCTGCATACCACGTAAGTTCTCTAAGGGCCAAGCCTCTAATGGTTCCAAGGCTCTTAAGGTTAACAGTATAGTTTATAGGCCGTTCGAAAAAAAAGGTTGTGTAAAGGATTTTTTCTTATTTATGTAGTTAGACTTAGAAAATCGTATAAATTAAACATACATGCAAATTTTTGTAAATTATAAGTATTAGATCCTTATATTTACCGAGATATAATACTTATTTATAAACACCACATATTTGAGGTCATAGTAGCCAGTTCAATAAAACGTCAGTTACTATTTGCTCAGTTGTCAATAATTATTGAATATTTTAATAAAACAGAACTATTATATGGATTTACCTACATTTTTTCAACTTTTTTCTACTATTTCTCATTCGTTCATTTGTTTATTGTATACGGCACGACAAGTTCTTTAAAACAACTTTGGAATGAATAATTGAAGGAAAGTGAGGATGAGTGAGACCTAGACGAAGCTCTTTCCAACAATACAATATCTTTATTTGCATGAATATGTTCAATACAGGTCGTATTACATTTATAAAAATAGTTACATCATATTCTGCCATTTTTAGCGTACAAATTATTAAACAATTAAATTAAAATACAAAATTACAATAAATTATAGCATACTATAGTTACTATAAAAATAATAAAATGTCCAAATTAGTTATTATTATTAATTATTATTAAAACACAATTATCATACAATCATTACAATAAGAAATGTTATATTATTATGGATTATGTAAAAGTATTATTGGGGTTGTCCAAAAAACACCACCGGATTAAGTAGTAGACTGTATTTATTTCCTTTCTTAACGAGCCACCAGTATCCCGTACAATATCGGGATGTGATCTGAATTTTCGAGCCATACCCTCGATGCCTATGCCCTATGTACTTATAACTATTACATGCACCGTTATATGCTTAGAATTATATTTAACCAATCACAAGATTCTAAATTGATCGGTAATAATAATAATTATTATTCATCAAAAAATAATTCACTCGTTTGAGTTACGTAATACAGTTTTTACATACAAATTATTCACATAACACAATTTACATAAGACCATTTACATAGGCTATTTACTTCAGAAGACTTGAAATAGTCTTCTGGTTAGGGATACTTACCGTACAAATAAAAACACAAACGCACAAATTATTTATTGTACACAACATGGCAGTATATAAGACATAGTTACTTTCACTACATGAATCTCAGTTCGTAACTAGTAAATAGTCATAAAAACACAATATAAGCTAGCTAGTAAGGACACTAACTTCAATAGACACGTAACTTTAATAACTAAGTCATTTTAAACCATATACATTTCCTAAGCACGTTGCTAATAGCACATAGACATACGTTATAAGAGAAATCCATTTATAATTAATATACCTACAAAATAATAGCACAAAATAACAAGACGTTGTTTACATATAAGATATTCTTAATAATTTACCATAGAAAAACGAAATAAAGACTGGTTATACATGAAAAATACAAAGATTACAACTTAGACTCCCTATATACCAAAACTAGATTTCGCATATTACATCTGTCCTCAACAAGTATCATTTAAAAAGTCATTATTGTTGTAATAGCACTTAAAATTGAGTAAATTCTTTTAAATGCATTTAAATAAGTTTAAGTTTAATTCTTTAAAGCTTCTTGGTATTTTGTTATAGATTTTAGATGATTTTAGGATAAAGTGGGTGTACGGGTTACCGCACATTTGTAAAGTAATTTTT
Organism: Saturnia japonica; assembly: GCA_033032175.1. NCBI lineage: Eukaryota > Metazoa > Arthropoda > Insecta > Lepidoptera > Saturniidae > Saturnia > Saturnia japonica. Next base: position 12,503,093 of record CM065327.1, on the reverse strand, counting down.
AGTAATAAGCAAAATTTATCATCGTTGTATTGAAATGAAATCGTGTACAATCAGTCGCAATAAAGCACTCATCGGAACGGTTGTTTTTATCATTTATTTAATTGTTCCATATCATATCATTTTGTGTAGTTACTTTTTATCATAGCAGACTGCACATATTTTTTTGGTCCTTCGAGGTTTTGACCTAGCGCGCGGTTTGTTAAAATCGGGACCCCGCGTCAGAATTTCCTGGTATTCGTTCTGGTTTTTGGGTACCTATATCATATCATAACCAAACTCTATTAAGAATAGTGATTTGACTATCATTGTGGAAGGCGAGAAGTCTTCGTAGCAGTATCACATCAGCATCAGAGGATTATCAACCACGTGGTGTGTAAAGTTCACCACACTAGCGTCTTTAGCAGTGTCAGCAAAAATCAAGTAAGACTGTTCCTTATACTAACCAATTTAATCATATAGATCTTTCGAAATGGAAAAACTACTTGTACGTCAAGCAGATATTTTCCAAAATATCAATAAACTTAAATTAAATTTTGGAAAAGATAGTGATATCAGAAAAACTCCAGAATATCTGGAAGAGAGGTTAAGCAGGCTAGAAAATCTTTGGGTAGAATTTCAGCGCAATAATAATGCTCTGGATGAATATAAAACCGTTGCCGCAGGCGAAGAATATTTTATTAATAATGTTTATGAATCTGGAATGAACATTTGCCACGCTACATATCATATGATTACAACATATTCCAAAGAACAAGAAAAACAGCGCCATACTTTGAAGGCGACTGCTGGTCCGAGTTCATCAAAGTCAGACAAGGGAACTAATCCTAGTGGTGAGTTAGATGAATTTTTGTCAGCACAGCGGACTCATTTTAGGGCATTACGTCGCATTGTAAACAGCATTAGGGTAGAAGAGTTGACTGACAAATGGGAATTAAAAGAGAAGCTACGTAATCTTCAAACGCGTTGGGATCCAATTGTCAGTATGCATTTGGAAATTGATAACATTCTTCAAGGCGGAGACCTAAATTATGAAGAAGAGTATAGCACGTATGAGCTGTCTTATAAACGTATTAAGAGATCAATCAATCAGAGAATATCATCGACGGCTCATACACATCTTTCCACTCCACAATTAGATATCCCAACCTTTTCCGGGAATTATAACAATTGGCCAACTTTTTACGATTTATTCACAGAAGCTATACATAACAGTAAAATGCTTAATAAAGCACAAAAAATGCAACATTTTAAAGGTAAGGTCAGGGGTGAAGCTGAGCGGCTCATTCAACATCTACAAATCGCTGCAGAAAATTATGATACAGCGTGCGACATACTCACGCACCGTTTTAATAATCATCAAATATTATTTACGAAGCAAGTAGAAATTTTTCTTAATCAGCCAAACGTGAAGAATCAAACATCATTTGAAATAAAACGACTTCATGATATTAGTATGGAGACTCTGCACGCTATTCATAACCTTAGTATCGATACGACTACATGGGATCCAATAATTGCTCACATAATGTCAAAAAAATTGGATGCGGCAACCTACTCCGACTATATGGAATCACGTAAACAACCACTTGATATCCCATCGCTCGATGAATTCATGATGTTTTTGGAACATAAGTTTACCGCGCTTGAACCTATTCGAAAACGTGAAACGCCTTCTCAGCAATCAAAGCCTTTTACAAATCAAAAAAGAACAATTTATCAGCAAAATCGTGTAGCTTCTTACAAACAAAACTATCAGCCTAAATACCAAGACAATAATAAAAAAACTTATCAATCTATAGCTACTAGTACTAATAAATGCCCTCTTTGTAATCAGTTGCATGAATTATTCAGATGCAATATGTTCACAAATATGTCATCGGATATGAAGTGGAAAACAGTTTTAAAACTAAAATTATGTATCAATTGCCTTTACAATCACTATGGCAATCAATGTATTTCGCAAAAACGATGTAAAATATGTGGCGGCGAACATAATACGTTGTTACATGAAGCCTGTGTACGTCCATTGGCGACAAAATACCCGAACCCGACACTTGAAACTTTTGGTTCGGTTTCGCAACCTTCGCGGCTGGCACCAAACAATTCAGCAAAATTGCGCAAACCGAATACGACACTTAATGTGAATTATGTCGCTAATAATGAAGAGGAAATATTATTGACAACTGTGTTAGTAAATATTAAATCATTTGATGGTAGCCATATCACACTTCGAGCACTTTTAGACCATGGCTCACAAATATCTCTGATCTCGGAAAGCGCCGCTCAAATATTGGGTTTACAGAGAAATAGATACAGTGCGTCTATTTCAGGTATAGGCACAGGATTTAAACAAAGCAGGGGAGTCGTTAATATTGAATGCCATTCTATTTATGGGGATTATCACTTCGAAACGCAAGCCTTAATTATTTCGAAAGTTATCAACAACCTGCCAAATACATCATTTGAAAGGCAGACATGGCCACATATACAAAATATCAATCTAGCAGATCCCGAATATAATATTTCAAAGCCAATCGATTTGTTATTAGATGCGACCGTGTACTCTGAAATCATTTTGAATGGTCTCATTAAAGACCCGCAGGAGGCTCCTATAGCTCAGCAGACAAAACTGGGTTGGATATTATCAGGTAATGTCAAAAAGACATTCAACTGTCATGCAGTTCTCAATGATTTATCAGAAATATGAAAATATTGGGAAATAGAAGATATTACGACGCCACCCGCACTTCTGAGTAAGGAAGATGAATTCTGTGAGGAATTTTATCAAAATACTACTAAACGGTTAAGTTGTGGTAAGTACGAGGTTGCACTGCCCATGAAGCCTAATTTTGAAAAAGAGCTTGGTCAATCAAAATTAAAATCATTGGCTCAGTTACGGCAATTAGAACAAAAACTGTCGAAAAACAGTGATTTTGCACAAAAGTATGGTGAATTTATGCACGAGTACCTACAATTAGGCCATATGTGCAAAGTTAATATCAGAAAGGAGCCATCGTGCTACTTGCCACATCATGGTATTTGGAAGATGGATTCTAACACGAAAAAACTACGAGTCGTGTTTAATGCTTCTGGTAAAACATCATCCGGTAAAATTTTAAACGACCTAATGCTACGTGGTCCCAATTTACAGCAAGATTTACATAATTTAATTCTAAGTTGGAGACAATATAAATTTGTTATGAGCGCAGACATTGAGAAAATGTTTAGAATGATATTAATTAGAGAATCCGATCAACATTTACAAACTATATTATGGAGGAAAACACAAACTGATCCTGTGGCCGAATATCGTTTAACCACAGTGACTTATGGCACTAAAGCCGCTCCTTATTTAGCCATGCGTACATTACGTCAGGTTGCCAACGACAATGGTCAGAAATATCCGTTAGCAGGAGACGTACTCAAGAACAAGTATTATACTGATGATCTCTTCTACGGCAGTAATTCGCTGCAAGAGGCTGAGGAAATTCAACATCAACTTATCACCATGCTACAAGAGGCTGGTTTTAATTTACGCAAGTGGTCGAGTAATCATCCTCAATTATTAAAAGGGTTAACAAAAGACCAAGTAAATCCAGGTGGTCATTGACTTTAAAAATACTGAACCCACGAAAACGTTAGGCCTACGGTGGAATCCCGTATCGGATTCATTTACGTTTAAACATGTATCATTTTATGAACAAAATAAAGGTAAGTACACAAAGCGACATTTATTATCGGATATAGCAAAGGTATTCGATCCTATAGGCTGGCTATCACCCATGACTATCAAAGCGAAGCTATTATTCCAAAAGGCTTGGTCAACCTGCCTAACATGGGATGACGAGCTTCCGGTGGAATTACAGCAAGAATGGTTACTACTGAAAGCAGATCTAGAGCACTTAGAAAAGTTTTTAATACCGAGACATTTAGGCGACACAAATAATAAATATAAATTCCACGGCTTTTGTGACGCCTCAGAAAAAGTATATGCATGCTCTATATACATAGTTACTAATGATTATAAAGGCGACTTTACATCTCGTATTATTACGGCGAAAACAAAGTTAGCACCATTGAATCGAGTGGTTTCATTGCCACGACTGGAACTTTGTGGTGCGCTTTTGCTATCACAGCTTCTAAAGAAAGTGCGAGATTGTTTCGACGAGAAAGATGTTGAGACATTCGCGTGGACCGATTCGATGGTAGTACTTGCGTGGCTCCAGGGAGATTTGAATCGATGGAAACCGTTTGTTGCTATACCGCCATCTCAGTGGCATCATGTCTGCTCCGAAGAAAATGCAGCAGACTGCGCAACCCGTGGCATGAACAGTGATCAACTGATTAATCATTCCCTGTGGTGGAATGGACCGGAATGGTTAGCGAAGGTAATTCCAAACAACTATTATAAAACCCAATATCAAGTTCCGACGTTAAACGCCACTGAGTTGGAAGCAAAGAGAATACATGTAAATGCCACCTTATGTGATAATAAAACTTCAATTATAAATATGTTGTTACATAACAACAGCTCAATTACGCGAGTAGTTAAAACAATTGCATGGGCTTCACGTTTCGCCGCTCGCTGCCGCCTGCGACATCATCAACAAAATGCTGAATTACCAAATGCATTGTCTTCGATGGAAATAAATAATGCATAGATACTGATTATCAAACACATTCAGGCATATGAATTTATAGCCGATATTAATAACATAAAATCAAAGGGCAAGGTTCAATCCAATAGCAAATTGTTATATTTTAATCCGTATTTAGATAAAAACGGAATATTGAGAGTCGGTGGACGGTTGAATAATTCTTTTATCAATCAATCATCGAAGAATCCTATCTTATTATCAGGTAACAACCGTTTCACAGAGCTTATCATTGACCAGGCCCATGTCACAACATTGCATGGGGGACCTAAACTTACGTTGGCACAAGTAAGAAATAAATATTGGATTGTAAGTGGTATAAACATTGTTAAGAAGCAACTTAGAAACTGCGTTACTTGTCGACGCTTTAATCAAAGAAATCATCAGCAAATCATGGCTGACCTACCGGAGCCCAGAGTCACTCCATCGCGCCCCTTCACACATTACGCTGTGGATTTTACTGGACACGTTGAAATTAAGGCCAATAAAGGCCGTGGTATCAAAACTAGTAAGGGCTATATTGCAGTGTTTGTCTGTCTTAGCACCAAGGCTGTACATATAGAGTTAGTCTCTGATCTGAGCGCACCCGCGTTTCTTGCGGCTTTCCGTAGAATGTGCGCTAGACGAGGAACACCCACAGAGATGTATAGTGACAATGGGACAAATTTCATTGGCGCGTCGAGGTTATTACGAGAAGAATGCAAGTTGGCAAAGCAAAATATTAGCAATGAGTTTATCAGTTATACCGGTGAGCTAGGAATTAGATGGCATTTTAATGCACCTGCCTGGCCCAGTGCTGGAGGTATATGGGAGACAGCGGTACGATGCATGAAATATCATTTGCGGAGAGTAATTGGGACACAAAAATTGACATATGAGGAGTTTTTAACACTTTTGACCCAAATTGAGGCCTGTATGAATTCTAGGCCACTAGGCGCACTTACCGAAAACACAGATGACCTAGAATCATTGACTCCGGGACATTTTTTAATTGGTAGTCCCCTACTATCAAGCTCACAGACTGATTCTCATTATATTAGTTTGCCTATTAGGTGGCATTTAGTGCAAACTATGATGAAAGGTTTTTGGAAAAAGTGGTCTCATGAATATTTGCAATCTCTTCAGAAACGCAGTAAATGGCACACTCGGCGGCAAGATATAAAAATTGGTGACATAGTTGTCGTGAAGGATGAGATATTACCACCTACACGATGGGCCATGACTAGAATCGTGGAAGTGCACCCGGGTAAGGACGGACATGTTCGGGTGGTTACTATCAAAACACCATCTGGTATTACTAAGCGTCCTGTATCAAAGTTGTGTCTATTACCCATACATCATGACGTCAGTGGCTTAACACGAGACCAATCAACAGAACATATCAGCCAGCAGTCAGTCACATCTTCTAGGAACACTCAGGGAGAAACTCAACCACGACGTACACAACGAAAAAGAAACTTTCGGAATTATTTTACAATTCTAACGCTTACCATTTTATCATTAATTTCTCCAAGTCTCCAGCAAAATCAACAATTACCATTTTATAATATATCAGCGTTACCTAGCAACAACCAAGGATTATTTTTCGACAAAGTATCAGAACTACAAATTGTAAGGGCCGAATGGAAACTTATAATTTATTATAATATATCTACATATTGGCATGGAGTATCGGATATTAAGCAGTATATTGAGCACCTAAAGGAACTCTGTGAAAAATACGATGAGTATAATAATATGATATCTCAGTTGGAACATGAAATACGAGAAATCGAGAATTTTACAGCACTTATTATGAATCAATCGCCAAAAAGAGTAAAACGTGGCTTAATCAACGGGATTGGGTATTTAGCAAACACGTTATTTGGTGTTTTGGACGAACGGTTCGCCCAACAGTACGAAAAAGACATCAATGAATTATCAAAGAATGAGAAACATTTAAATAACCTAATTAGGAATCAAACAATAATTATCGAGACGGAATATGATATACTAAAACGTAATGAAGAAAACATGAATAAACAATTTAAATTCATTAAAGAACGTTTATTAAATTTATCGGCAGAGATGAATACGGTAACATTCGACAACAAAAAAGGCCTATATATCACATCATCAGCAACAGCGAGTATGATTTTATCAAACTTACGGCGACTCCAGCAGAGCCTGCTTGACATTGTAACTGACATCCGTCACGGCAACATAAACATGAATATATTATCGATAGGGCAATTACAAGATCAAGTAAATTTAATATCTCACTACCTACCTGCTGACCTAACTGTACCTGTTAACAGAGATAATATATTGGATTTATACAAGGTGTCCAGAAAGGGTATCAGGTATTTGTAAGTTCAATAAAACAAAAATTATTTGTATGCAATAAAAAAGTTTATTGTTTATTATTAGCATATGAATTGGAGAATTATTTGGAAAAGATGATGTTATCCAAATGATGACCGTTACGTTGCTGGCACTCTTATAAACGGAAACGAAGATTGGCGATAACACGTTGACACATAGCTATCGATATTGCTGCCAATTCTGACCTGATGTTTTGCTTTAACTGGGTTAGATTCGTCGGATTGTTTTGATAAACCTTACTTTTAAGGTATCCCCATACAAAATAGTCAAGCGGGCTAAGGTCGGGGCTTCTGGGAGGCCAGTTGATGTTACCCCTTCGCGAAATGACTTTATTAGGGAATAATTCGTTAACAACTTCCATTGAGTCATTTGAGGTATGGCAAGTGGCCCCATCTTGCTGGAACCACGTTCTTGAGTTGAAACCTGCAAACTCCTGCAACTCTGGGACCAAAAAATTTCGCAACATATCGCAATAACGGTCACTATTCACATTAATTGCTCGGCCTCGTTGATCTTCATGAAAATAAGGACCAATTATGCCTTTAGCAGACATAGCGGCCCAAACAACGACCTTTGGGCTATGCAGGGGTCGTTCATGCTTTCGTCTCGGATTCTCCACTGCCCAGTACCGACAATTCTGCTTATTAACATGACCATTCAGGTGAAAATTTGCTTCGTCACTGAACAGTATGTTGTTAAAGTTGTTAAATCGTTGCAGCATTTCGTTCGCAAAATTCAGTCGATTAGCATAGTCCGTATCCTTCAAGTCTTGAACCAATTGAATTTTATAGGCTTTTACATGTAAGTCTTTCTTTAAAATCGAATGTAAAGTCGATTTTTTGATGTTCAACGCTTGGCTTCGCTTTCGGATGGATAAAGACGGATTTTGACGAACCGACGCCTCAACTTCTTCAATTGTTTCTTCATCGCGAACTGAACGAGGACGACTAGAGTTTTGAATTTTAACTGTCGCACCTGTATTCTCGAACATCCTGATCCATTTCCTAATGCTATCGTCACTTGGCGCGTGGCGTGTACGATATTCCGCACGATAAAGACGTTGAGCAGTCACTATTTAATCACCATTACGATAATACGCTCGTACGCAAAATGCGCGATGCGTCCCCGAGTACTGTTCCATCGTGACTAAAACTCCACAAAATGGCGGACGCGACGAACCACTCCCCGCACCCTTTAGACACCCCGTTTCGAATATGGCGCGAAAACAAATACCCGATACCCTTTCTGGACACCTTGTATAAGCTTATAAGGGTTTCCAGCAGAGTGGTTAACAGTTATATAATAATTGAAGCTAAGATTCCCATACTAAGTAGAGACGTGTATGAACTTAATAAAATTATTGGAATTCCCCAAAAAATTGACGAACAAAATACATATCAGATGGTATCTAAAATACCTTACATTGCCTATAATTTAAGAAAAGATATCGGCATATTACTTTCTGAAGATGACATACATTCCTGCTTTCAAGGGTCAACGGGCCGACTTCTATGCCCACTAAACACCTTAATATATGACTTGTCATCAAATCAGTCATTTTGTAAAATTATTATAAACAGTGGCGTATTGGAGTCAACTTGTCAATCAGTGCAGACAAAATGTCGCGACAGGTGGATCATTTTACATACGCAGAACTCGTGGCTATTCAGCTGTTGTAAACAATGTACGGTTCGCATATTTTGCGGGGCGGCAGGAATGAAAATAGAAGCATTATCAGGCAATGGCATTATTACTATCAGTCAAGGTTGTATCCTAAGAAGCAACACGTTTAATATCAATGCCCATAATAACTTTATAAATCATATCACTATCAATAATCATATAGAAAAACCCGAAATATCAGCTTTGAATCGGTTACTGAATGTTACAACAACATTTGAATATCCTGAGCAAAAAGATCATGAACGTTAGTTTAGCAAAATGAAAGATCAACTAGACTTATTAAAGGAACAGTCACAGCAAAGTCAACCTACTATACATGATATACATCATTACTCACTCTTATATATCGTTATTTGTATCATCATCCTTGCGGGAGGAAGCTTCATGTGCGTGAAGCTGAGGAGGTGGCGTGATGCTGCGAGCCCACAGTACACAACGGCAACAGTGATAGTGTAGTGCATGTGCCGTCAATACCACGGTCGCAAAGTGAATTAAGTGTAAATAAGGGCACCTCGCCCATGGTATCAGTGCGCTTTAAGGTACCTAGGATAAATGACAATTATAACGAACAGGACAATGACTAGAATTAATTAAAAAAAGAAAAATGTTTTATCACCTTGTTAATCACCATCGATTAAAATAAAATTTATATAATTTTGTATTATATCGTTGACATTTTCATATTACAAATTCCTATCATTTTCTCATCTCATATTTAGTGGCCAAGATGTACGGGTTACCGCACATTTGTAAAGTAATTTTTAGTAATAAGCAAAATTTATCATCGTTGTATTGAAATGAAATCGTGTACAATCAGTCGCAATAAAGCACTCATCGGAACGGTTGTTTTTATGATTTATTTAATTGTTCCATATCATATAATTTTGTGTAGTTACTTTTTATCATAGCAGACTGCACAGTGGGCCTCAGATGAAGAAGTCAAAAGAACGACAATGGATAGAGAACAGTAGCATTGGCTCCATAGACAAGACCTGAGCTATTAAAATAAAGAATAAAGAGCCTTTTGCGCTCGCTTCCAATCGTGACAGACCAACAGCGTACACAGTTCGAAAAAAAAAAGCAAAAAATATTTTTGACTTCCTAAAAATAAGAACGTTCAAACATACAAACTCTCCAGCAAAAAAGTACAGCAGTCAGAACACACCATACCTTGATTTTTAACTTGAGGGTGATTTCTAAAGTATCCTGCCACCATGATATGGATTCATCACGATTGTTTCCTTCATAGAAATATTAGACTTATTGTAAAGATTACAAAAACGGCAAAGTAGGTATCCATGGTGATTATTTTAAAACTGTTACTTCACCTAAAACTAATAGCCAAATATTTGATTTAAATGTCTCTATGGATACATTTGAAATGTATTAGTTTTTCTTGAATTATCTAATTACAGATCAGACCTACTTTGCCACTTTTGATCATATACGAATCATATAATATGTTACTATATATGCTGATAAAGATTAACTAGAAATTACTCAAGCGAAAACTGACAGTAATATTGTCAGATAAGCTAAATCTTCGCTGAAGCCGGGGCACTGGGGACACCGCTGATTGCAGCACAAGGACCCTGTTTGCGATACAAACATGACAATATAACCAATAACATGAGTTTTCGATTGTAACTCGCTTAAAGATATTTACAGTGGCTAGTCGTCGTTCGGCATTCAGTACCGCGAAAGTGAAAATATTGCAATTTTTTCTTTTCTTTTAATTAATGTACATTCAAATCGCTATTGTGTATTTCAAATAGGACCAAAAAAACTAACCAAATTGAGTTATTTAGCAAATAGTAAAGTATACAATACAATCAAATCAGTTGTTTGTGTCTCCTGTAAAGTAACCCAAATTTACATTCACGGTATTGAATGCCGAATAGCCTCGTGCTTATTAGCAGTACTAAATTAGTAAGTAAAATTCGACCAACTCACCACCGTTTCTCCGCCAACGCACATGTACGTTACCGATGTTCTCACTCCCTTTCTTGCATGCAGCTTGCTATGTTCTACCTTCATGATTACCACGCAACTCTTTATGGCCGTAGCGTAAAGTTACATAACCTTCCCCAAAAAGAATAAAAATATTTTTTCTTAAATGATTGGTAGTTCAGGAGATTAGCGCGTACAAACATAAAATAATAATGTATTTAAATAATGTAGTCATTAATTAAATTATAATATATTTAAAATAAAGTAATAGTTTATAGATATACCTATAGCTTTTATCAAAAACCATCTTTATCCCCATTTCGTCCCTCTCGAAATAATTAGTGGTCAACGTTAATAATAGTACATTATGGTACAAGTGTGTAATGTTGGTGATTGCCGCTGAGGCGCCATTGAGACCCGAGCCGTTAGGTGAGGCCGTGAGGGTCTTAAGAGAGCCGAGGACGGTAATCACCAATACACACGTGTATCATACGACGTTTTTCAACACACTTGTGAAGAAAATAATAATAAAAAATCATTTTTCCTTGGAGTTTTCGGGTAGTAAACTTTGCATAACGTTAAGGGCTTCATATCTTATATCGGGCGGTGTACAACATAAATCATTTTCTTCATAACTAGTACTTGTAGATATTTTAATTAATAAATAACTAAAATTTCAAGAGTAACAACGAGTTGTGAATTTTTTTTCGCTATCGGCGGGAAAAATTAATCAGTTTGCCGCCGCGCATCTAACAATGGCGATCGGCATTTAGACTTATGACAATGAGGTTTCTGTCAGTTTTCGCTTGAGTAATTTCCGCAGTTAATCGTTTATCAGCCACGTATAATAAGTGGGGATATTATAAAGTTTTCGTATATTATCAGAGAAGGCAAAAGTTAGGTCTGATCTGTAAGTTTTATTTATTCAAGACACGTACAACTAATTACATTTCATTGTATTGTATGTACATAGAGTACATTTAATTTATTTGTTCTATTGATCATTATGGCTATTAGTTTGTAGGTCGAAGTAACTTTTTAAGAACAAATCAACTCGACCATGGAATAACCTATAAAACTCTATAACTCGTTTTTGTAATCTTTAGCAATGAAAAAGTCTACAGTTTGATTACTAGGTGTCATTATGCGAAACTAATTGCGGTGATATTAGATCCACTTTATGAGCAATTGTGTTGAAAAGTGCATTTAAAGTACACGAATTATTGTTATATATTAACAACTTATTCACAGAAGCTTAATTTCGCTATTGTCGTTAAGCAGTAGGAACTTTTATTTTATTGAATAAATTATTATAAGCCACATTGCACACTATACTTGTTAAGAGCAAATCAGGTGAGTCGTTGAGTCGTTGATGAGATAGCACTACTTGGTTATATACAATATCTTGGTATCTTCCAGTCATGGTTCTACCAAAATACTTTAACATACACTTGGTACACACACACACGCACACATACAATGGTACGGTAGTGTTGACTTTCTAGTTACATTTAACTAGCTCAACGTAAGCTAAATTTATAGTTATCATTTCATTCATTCATCATCATCATTTCATTCTTTTCTCCCAGGATCGCCATTGTTAGACTCGTTGTTCGCGTCAAACTTCGCATCCAGTCGATTCCCGCCACTTGGAAAAAAATTCACAACTCGTCACTGTTGAAATTTTAGTTATTTATTAATTAAAATGTCTACAAGTACATAGTTATGAAGAAAATGATTTATGTTGTACACCGCTCGATATAAGATGTGAAAGCCCTTAACGTTTATGCAAAGTTTACTAACATGAGAACTCCAAATGGAAAAATGATTTATTGTATATTTCCTTCACAAATGTGTTGAAAATACGTCGTATGATACATTTCGTGTGTATTGGTGATTACCAGTCTCAATTTCGGCTCTCTTAAGACCCTCACCTAACGGCTCGGGTCTCAATGGCGCCTCAGCGGTAATCACCAACATTACACACTTGTACCATAATGTACTAATAAGCCACATTGCACCCTATACTTGTTAAGAGCAAATCAGGAGAGTCGTTGATGAGATAGCACTACTTGGTTATATACAACATCTTGGTATCTTCCAGTCATGGTTCTACCAAAATACTTTAACATACACTTGGTACACACACACACACACACACACATTTGGTACGGTAGTGTTGACTTTCTAGTTACATTAACTATAAACCGGGCTAAATTTTATTTATCATTTCATTCATTCATCATCATCATTTCATTCTTTTCTCCCAGGATCACCACTGAACTCGTTGTTCGGTCCTTCGCATCCAGTTGAATCCAGCCACCTTGTGTAGATCATCCCTCCATCTTGATGAAGATGGAGTTAAATTTTAATAAGAATGTAAAATCGAGTAACAATAGTACTGTAAAGTCAATGCAGCGCCGAGTCAAAACGTAGCAAAGCAAACGTTTATTGTGCCGGTAGCTTTGTCACAAAAGCACTAGTGAAATGCAAATTGCGTAAACGACTATACTTGGATATGATTTCCCATGTGCCCTAAATGCTTAGCTTTTAGATTACCCTAGAAATTATTTTCTGTTTTGCACATCAAGTCCGAGAATCAACAAGTTTTCAAATTTTCTTGTTCTTGTATTGTTGTATTGTGTACTGTGTTCTTCTTCAGTAGCGGGGAAGGGAAGCGCCTACAATTGCGTGACGTACAAAACGGCTGAAACTAAATCTAGATAAACTTCAGTAGGTAAACAAAAGTCGCAATTACGCAATTACTAGCTAATGTCGAAATATTATATTACTTACTTCATAAAATTCACCTCACAATCACTCTTGAAACTAGAAATAAAACCCAAGTAGAAACAATTTAAATTAAACTTACAAAATTTCTAGTAGACAATATATTTTGGTTTAAAGATAATAATGATAATTTAATAAAGCATTATCAAATACGTAAGTAGGTAACACAAGAAACACAATCAGAGGGCAGCCCTAGTGCGTGTTTATCTACCGAGCGGCTGTAGGTAATTATATCAAGAATATTGCTGACAATACATACTGTTTACTTTAGTGTAGTGACATAATGCCGTGCTATCTCGATCCCTCCAAAGTCTCTCACATGGGACGGTCGCACATGAACTTGTTAGACTATAGTTGCTGTTTACCTACCCTTGACTGTTTCTTCGTCCACTCCATACGATAGTAAACAGTGTATTCGTTTGTTCGCTTTGAGTTTCAACCACTAGTAACGCTCCAACGATTCTTTTCTTTAAAAGTCCCTGCTGACTGGTAGGATATGAAAATTGTATCAGCCTGGATAATGACCATGGTGATCAATTCGTAACTATGACTCTATTTTAGTCTAGCTCTTCTACCAAGAGCTAGCATGACAGGTTTTTGGATTGAACTGGACTTAACCTGAGACACAGTGCCGTCACTATGCCAAACTACTATAGAAAAAAAAATGAACATAAAAATGACTCTTTAATTTAATATCGCTTTTTTTTTTAACTAAATACTTACTCTATAAAACTTTGTTGGCGACATGATTTTTTTGAAAGTCGCTCACAATAGCATCGTAATTAATCATCCGCCCCTCTGTTAAATAATTAATCATTAAATTTCTTAAATATTACCCCTAGAAATACATGGAAAACGTCAAGACGCCGGCGTCCAGCGGCGTTGGAATTCTGTTAATTAAAATTAAAATAACCTATAAATAATGGATTAAACGTAGACAAAGAAGGAACTAGACAGAGAGATCTTGTAACCAGGGGTGGAATAGCGATACCATTTGTTATATTTTTTGTAATTTTATTCAGTTCAATGTTAGTTAAGCAACAACATGTTAATCTATTTTATTCTAGTTTAAAAAACCACGACAAACCTCTCTCTCAAAGTTGACTATTTTGACAGGAAAGGCGTTTTAGCACAAAAAGAAACGGTTACACCTATATACATAGAACATAAGTAGACCTTTTTCTTTTGCTCTTCGTAATTTTTGTATGTCGCTCTTTCAGTTCACAATGATAAAGGAGGAAATACCCCCAAAATCTTTTTGTTTTTCCCTCTACGGGAATAAACGGGTCGGTGAGATACGCCTTTGTAAAATTTGTAGAAATACAAAGTAGAATTATATTGCTCTTATTGCGTTTTATTGTTAAATTCTGTATTATTAAATTTTCAAAATGTATTTTAATTAATCATGGTACAATTTATGTCCTAAGGGAAAGATTTTATCATTTTCTAAAGTTTTATAATTTAAAAAAATAGTATAGTTTCAAGTGAATAGGAATTATCACTGTCTACATCTTAAAGTGATAACAAGCTAAATTATTAAAAACGATACAAATAACCCAACTGCAACAAAAACACTTGACTAAAAATATCATTTTATTTATTTTGATTTTTATTTGATTCCTAGTTATTGTAGGTACTTATCTGTTATATAGTTTATCTCGCTCCCACAATTAAGGCGAATCTAAGAAAACCTTGTATGCTAAAATCCAAAAAGCCGTTTAGTTTACAAAACGTACCAAAGTAATATACATACATACGCTCCAAAAAAATAACCCTCCTTATCAGTTTATAATGCCTAACTTTCTGATACGAAATTAAGTTTTATTTATGTAGAATAATTTGTACTTAATATATTATAAAAAGATTTTATCTTATAATTTTAAAATTCTCTGTCTTTAGCTTTCTTTTTAAATAGGTAAAGAAAATTTGTTTTTTTTAATACATTTAATAATTTTGCGTTTGTAAATAGCCTCACTTATTATTGTCGATGTAACAGAAGATGGCAATAATCTTATTCTAGAGGAAGGAGAGGAGTCTAAAGGTTTACCAGATCACACAGGTGCTTGGGGATAAGTTGAGAGATATTCAGGCGACAATAGAAAATTACTTACCAACACGCTAAGGTTTCATCGCGACATTTCAGACTTCACGCTACGTTCTTAAGGCGCTGAGCAGCAACAACGATGGTCTAGCAATCTTGCCAGGTCTAGGCAAGTCCACGGGAATTGGTAACAACAATAAACAACACGGGAGCCAGAGCCCTTTTTGCCCGGGAGTTCAAGGGGTGCGAGAACCCCGGGCGCAGAGTCCTAGGGGACGTAAGCCGACCGCCATAAGTCTTGATAGATATCTACTAGCCTACAACAACAACACTGAGTAACACTGTAGTCCACGAAAGCAGAGCTGCGAACACAGCATATTTAAGGTCAACCATGGGTCCAAGACTCGATATAGATTGACAAACATGATCATTATAAGTAGGTATAGGGTATTATTATAGGAAAAGATAATTATAAAATGTCATTATTCAAAAATATTTTAACTCAAAAGCCCGATAAAATGTGTTAGATATATCATTATCAGTATTTTAGGGAAATAATGTTAGTAATGAATCCTTAAAAAATACATTGCGTTTTTTATTATGAGGAGGAGCATGATAACTTTCGCACCTCGACGCGAAATACGCTTATTAAGAGGGCCCTGACGGGAGCATTGGCGTATTGGTAAGTTGGCCAAATTAATTTAAAACGGGGAAACCGTGAGCTACGGCTAGTCCTACTAATATAATAAATGTGAAAGTGTGTATGTTTGGATGTTTGTTACTCAATCACGCAAAAACGGCTGAACGGATTTGAATAAAATTTGGAAGACAGATAGTCTATGACCTGGAATAACACATAGGGTACTTTTAATCCCGGTAAAAGTCATAGTTTGTATGTTTGTAAGTTTTATTGGAACGGTTAATGCGTTGGATTCATATTGGCATATAATGACAATACCATACAAACAGTGATAAATCCATGTATGATTTTCTTTTCGCTTGTCGTCTTCCGAAATCAGCCGGTGCATATACAGTAATATAGCGTGTAGTTATAGGTGGTAGGATCGAGTCCACCATACACATAGTGAAAAACCCATCTATGATTTTCTTTTGGTTTGTCGTTCCGAGATCTATCTGTGTATATCCAATAATACGCAGACGAAGTCACGGGTACCAGCTAGTATTTAATAAAATCATAAATCATTTAACGATCCGATACCTTGTAATTAATTTCAATTTTTTTTGTTGAATTGTAACTTATCAAATTTACTAAATATAATCTCGTTCATTAAAATTAATAAACCCATTAATTTTAGATTAATCGCTTCGTTTGCGATAGGCACGCCTCGAGCTAAGTTTAAAAATTCATTTTGGGCTGGTTATTGCTATAAGAAATCTATCAGGCGTTTTTTTAAATTATATAAATTAGAATTATAAGGTTGATTTTACTCCAAGAATAATTGATATGTGTGTATAATTAATAAGCTGATAAAGGCTATTTTATGTGATCTTTCTTATCCATATGGATTGAAATAGAAAAAAGAAAAAAAAATTTGTTAAATAAATTAATATTACGTATTTGGCGATAACTGAAGATGATTAATTTATATCTTTTTTTTGTTTTCTTTTATAGTAATTTCCGACAAAGCTTACTGTAGCTGATGATAACCACAGTACAGTCCAGAACTCAACAGTGACCACTGACAGATCAGTGATTCTTTGACAGTCACAGCTGTCTAGCCGCTTCGGGCAACTTAGCCTCTTGCCCTACATTAGCTGAATAAACCAATTTATGAAAGAAAATACATTTATTTATAACACACACATTTAAAGCAAAATACGCTACGGGTAAATCTTTCACTGGTATACAGCTGATGTTATAAGGAGTAAAAAAGGTTACTTTTTTAGAAAGTTAATTAGGGTTTCGCACAAATAAATAAAAACTGGTCACGCTGAATCAATTCGAGCCCTTAAATGGCTTACAATGCGTAAACCATAAGAGTTATATAATATAAATGTACTTCATAATTGTAGACATTAAAAAGACTTACAAAAACTCACCTAGAATATTTTTGTCTATTTTTTTAAGAAACATCCAGAATAAGCATTTTTGTCGTTAAAAAACCGGGGGCGGTGGAGCAAAATTCATGCGTGTGCCCAATCAATGGCATTCTGTAGTGCACGTGAGCAAAACCGCGGGCATAGCTAGTCACTAAATAAATTCGCTCATTTAGTCAAATACCTACCTCCATAGTATGCAAGAATTACAAAATCGTTTCATACGTTACATATACCTTGTAATCCTATTTGAAATCCCTCGCGACAAAGCTTTGAACTTTTCAAACCCGCTAGTTGTACCTGAACCAAAAATACGGCAAACAAATAGACAACGACACCCACGCGATATACTATTCCGACCCCGCAGTGGCGAATTGTTCTACACAGGGTGTGACGGTTTTCACGCCCGGTCAACTGTATTTTCTTTACGAGGCAGACGTTCAGCCGTGTATGGAATACTATTCTTATTATTATTATATTCTTTATTGCACAAAAAAGTACAAATGGAGGACTTAATGTTTAAAAGCATTCTCTATCAGTCTTCCAGGGAAGCAAGTAAAAAAAGAAAAATCTAGCCAATATTCAATTGCTCCAAGTAAAACCTACGTAGCAAATACTTGAATGAATCCCGAGAGTTGGCTAGTTGGATGTTGATAGGAAACGAATTCCACAGTCGTGCTGCTGTTACGGCAAGAGATCGCTCGCGGAGATTAGTTTGATGACTTGGTATACTGAGAATTAAAAAATCGGAAGATCTTAGCTGTCTATTATGCGTAATGTGGTATTTTATGGGATGAATCTACAAAACACCTTCTCGATGCTATGGAAAGGTAGCAGAGAGGGGCTGTCTTCACTTTTATTGATGTAGACTGTAACAACCCCCCCCCTCTCTACCTATCGGGGGTGTAACCCCTCATACATACTTCGATTGACTACTGCATAATGATTAAATACAACCTTAATCAATCTATTTAACTGTTACTTGATCGTGATCGTCTAATATGGCCTTACGTTGTGAATTAAACAAAGTTGTAGTAAACAAGTTCTTTAATCTGGTACTCAGAAAACATAACATTAAATCAAATTAGTAAATTAGAACTTACTCCAACACATGACAGAAAGTGTTAAAATACATTTTATGAAATAAAGTTAATATTAATACTATAACAAACTGTAGTTATGTACTGTACTAGAAATATGATTAATTGCACATGAAAGTTGTTCAAAGGGGGGTTTTTTTTTAGCTGAAGTTATTTTACCACCTCCTCAAGCCCGCAAAAGTAGCACTAATTTTTATAGTGAAACCCAACAATCAACCACCGCTAGCATTGCTAGTGAAGTTTAAGGGTGAGAAGGCAGGATATAGGAATACTGGAACCAGTTCCCTATTTAAGTAAAAATAAATGAATCTAATGATTCAATCTAATGGGTAGTAATAGGAGACACAGTAAAGGCCAACTATAACCCTTCAAGATGATAAAGAAAGCTCCAAGGTGACAAAGTCAACCAGGGAGAAAATATGTAACTCACTTCAATCCAGACCTCCCCATACAGGAAATAAAGCTAGACTCTACCGACTGTGGGATATATATGGAGAGGGACATAGTCGCAACTCCTATCCTTTAGTCACAAATTTCCCTATCACTGTACGGATCAAAAGACATGAATATATAGAAGATGAGCCACGCCCTAACAAGTATTGTGATTAGAAGGGTATAGAAGCCAGTACAAAGTATGACTAAAACCCATCGGATTAAATATAATATTGCCTTATTAAATGGTAGGCTGAACCAATAGTTGAACAATAATATCACACTAGTTCCAAAAGGAATGTGGATAGGTATTTGGAATTTATATGTGTTGAACCAAATCAACACTGAGTATTTGTACTATAATGTAGTAGTATATAATACTATGATATAGTATTATAAATGATAATTTGAAAAGGCATTTGAATATCTGCTTGGTTCCAGTCACCATTACTTTATAATGTACTAACCGGCAACCACACAGAATATCCATTACCATTTTGGTATTATGAGCCAATGAAATTAATAGTTGAACTAGCACTGACTCCATTCAACACACATTTTGAACAATGAAGGCGGTAGGTGATTGCGTAGGCATAAGGACTGTTTGTCCCTTTGGCAAAACCACAAATATTACCCTTGAACAACCATATGTACCTTACCTTTACCTGTGTATAAAATATAGTATGTGAAATGTTACATGTAGATGATGTGTAGTGATTTATATTCTCATGAGAATATTATATATTACAAATAACAATAACACACAAATAGTTTCTAATTTATCTAAGTATGTAATTATAATACCTTTCTTTACCAAGGTATTCACATATGTATATTTTACATGAATAAAGTAATATACATTAGTTTTATAGAATTCAAATTCTAGGTATTTCTTATAGAAATTACCAATTAAAGATATTTTTCAATCTGTTAGCGCTGTATGGCACTTATAACAAGTTTTATTATGATTAATGTGAATATATGTCTGTACTGTTGAGTGTGTGTTGGTGACATATTTACCTCAAGATTTTGTACTAACTTTCAGTACAATCCAGCACACCTTCCTTTGTATTATGAACACAAGAGGATGTCTGTGTAGAATCCTGTCTGACCTGGAAGGCCGACCATCACATAGGCAAGAGAATTACAAGATGACAATATCTGGTACTTACTGCTATTGGGTCACTTTGACACGAAAGAGTTCTCTTTCAAATGCCAAACCGAATACCAAATCAAAGCAACATAAATACCGAACAGCCACCCTGCGAATCTAATGGCGATCCAAAAACTGAGTCTCACTGTCATGGAATCATTTCTGATTACACCCAGGGAGAAATCTTTGTACGAACTAAATCGATTATCGTTTAATGTGAAGAGATTCAATACACAAACGCCTAATGGGAATTCCTATAATAAAACTCTGATGATAAGACGGTGCACTGGATTTACCTCCAGTTTCATTAAAGCTCGCTTATTGAATTATTTATTCCTGTCACACATAAGTACCTCATTTTAACCAAGGTTAAAACTACAGAATTTGTACAGTAGATCGTGTAAAGTAGTAGAATGTTTATATGATAAGTCATTGTCTGAATTCTATAATATTAGGTACGTTCCGTAGTTATTTTTGTACATTTCCATAAAAGTTAATTAAATCTACTTACAGTCTTTAGGGTTTCAAGCAGCACTTCTTAATACTAAATAGATTTATGAACACATACATGCAATGAAACTTTCAGATTACTCTAAAACTAGCTAGTACATTCACTATCACGCGCTAATCCTACCTCTCGAATTATGCTAGATTTGATCAAATCTCCCCTAAATAATACTACTGATATCGAAAGATCCTAGATTCGTACTCTAACCTAACCTTAATAACTTTTCCTATATTTTCTGTGGGATCTCCCTGACACCGATCGCGAACTTCTTGAAGTATTTATTTCAGACGCAACGAGCAAGAACAAAAACCTGAATATTACCTAGCTAATTTCACTGTTAATACCGACCGAACTTTTGACTGTTTTCACCAGCATTATAACGGTCTATTTAGTATTTACTCACTTTTGGTATAATAACGTCTGATATCTACTGACTGACTGATTCACTTTTTCCGACTGCCCTTAACCGATTCCCCCGATACGTTTCGATTTACTGATCCTTTCTAATTTTTTTTTTTTTTTTTTTAGAACTGACTACACTGTTAGCCTTAGGGGCCCTAAAGCCGCTGCGGCTTTTACAGCTTCACCGGACCTCGGAATCCTTTCTAACTGACCCCAGCCCCTTAAATACCCCGTCGTTTTGATTTAATTCTCACGCTTCTTTCGTCCTAACGTTTTTCTTTTTTTTTCCATATTTTTGCCAAAGTCCTGTTATTCCTACGATTGTTTTGTACTCCCATCGTTTGGGTTTTCCCTCACCCTTTTTTTTTGTCCCGATATTACTGCGTATTTTTTTTCATTGCCACTAGAGATGGGTAGTACATGTACTAATTACTAATAGGAACTAATTCCTGACACTGTACTAGAACGAACTATTCCATAAGCTTCATAGTACATCGTTCATTTAGTACTTCGTTTGCGGCAGGCTAGCACGGTGTATTTAGTACTTAGTACCTATGTGATTCATGAGACTGGAGACGTGGTTCAGTCGAAAGAGAGCGAAATGCAAAGTAAACACCTAATAGGCTCTAGTTCATTAAGCTATTTTGAAATAAAGACGAGAGAGTAAGAATTATTTTTATTATTGTTTTTAGACATTTTAGTGAGGATGAATTTGTTCTAAGATTTAGTTTCAAAATTTGATTAGAATAGAAGAATACTTTTTTTTATTAGTTAATACTATTTTTCTGGAAGTGAAAGTGTAGTTTAGTCTAAAAACACCGGGTGTTTAGAATGACAATCCTAAGCCTGGAAGGTATGAAGGAGAATCAAAATATGCCTAATATTCGTCCGTGTACGATCCATGGTACTACTGTACATTGTACTATTAATAAATAGTACCAGAAATGAGATCTACTTCAGTTGAGAGATTGTACTAATTCAGAGCGCCACTTTTAATATCCGAGCAAGCGCATCTCTATTTTCTCAAGGTTCCTCAGTCTATCTTTGTTTTCCATTGTTTTTCGCCGTGTCCGGTCATTTCTTTTGTTAATTCTGTATTCTCACGATTAGTTATCCGCATGTTGTCTTTGTTTTAATAATGCAAAATGGTAAAACCCGTAGGTTTCTATTTTATTATATGTATTACAAAGCTCCCCGCATTCTAAACAATACCTTTTATTTTTATTTTATAAATTTTAACCTTTATTACAAAGATTTTAAATTACCTACGTTTGTCAAAACATCGAATCGTAGTAGATTTAAAGTACTTATAATGTTAAACTAGGCAGCGTTACTTGTATCGATTTTAGTTTTATATTGATTTCAAAAATTATAGCTAGGTACTTAGGGTGGATCTGTTACAAGACGTTACTAAATACATCAAACCGCTTCAGTTTCGTAGAAATATTGCGGTAGTGAGCGTGTTTTACCCTCTGTATCATGGTGAGTGTTTAGAAGAGCTGTGGAAGTTAATCCTCTCCTCTCCTTTCCACATCAGAACCGTACGCGTTGGGCTTCGGAGTCATAGTTTTACGCTAACCTCCATCTCGGCACGAACTAAAAGTTTTTCTGTCTTCCGGGCCAATGTGTCCCCTTTTACTACATTGGATCCTTCAAGCGTAACGTGAAGAGATATTTATGCACACGGGCATGACAGCGGTGAAAATATAGACGATATTTTACGATCACGCGGTGGTCACCGTTGTGTTAGGTTACCTTCAAAGACAGTATCGTCAATATGCCGTGCTACTATGAAAAAGTATCATCAGATAACAGCGTAGCCTTCGAAAAAAAAAACTTTAAATTATGATTATGACCAGATGTGTTGTTAAAAAACTTCCAACAGTAATTCTTGTAAAATTCTACTGGTGTAACATTTCAAAACAGATTTGTAAGAGCACAGTATCGGAGGCAGCGCCATCTGGTAGTAAATATCGATTTAATTCTCCAACACGATTTACTGGCGCACCGGTACGTATCTTTGCATAAGTTTTCGTTTTTGTTTAGACGTTACACTGATTTATTCCTTTGGTTCTTTGAATTCCGATTTAGATTGTTTTTAGTTAATGTTTTGGACTGTGAATTGTTATTTCTTGAATCGAATCTTCATTAAAAGGATAATTTAAAATTGCCTTCGGAAATCAAGTGTACATAATATTCTAAATGATCAATAACATTAGAATTTTAAATAATAACTAAAATCTATACTTATATTAAAATAGTATAGAGTCGAAATCTGTAAATATACAATAATTATATATTTGAGAAAATTATCTATTTTTTAAGAAAATTATTTAGAAACAACGGCGAAAACATCTCGCAAGTTTTTACTGTTATTTTTTTAGTCTTTCGTTTAACTCACACACCGATCACGCAGAAACTACTGGACCGAATTTGATGAAATTTTGTATGATGTTAAATTTATGGTCTAAGTAATATTTAGGATATATTCTAACAAATATCTATGTTATTTGTATGGTTATTTACGTTATATATATATAATATAGTGAAATGAAATTAATGAAAAAGAGTCTTGAATCTTGTATTGTACGTTGTATTACGTTGAAATAGACGTATCATGGCTGAATGTCAATCGAAAACAAGTAGTGAAGATGTGAGGCACGGCTGACTGCTAGCTGTGAGTATTAAGATTCATCTTAGGAGTTAGAGACATCCACAGACGGTACAGTAAAGAAATTCCATACGAACGTAGGTACGCGCATAGCTAGTATAATAAATAATAATTAAATACGACGTATAATGTCCGCTTATCAACATCGACTCGATATATAAATGTGAAGAATGACTAAAGTAAACATATTTGTAGCGACATATCCCGCCACAACTGACGCATCTACATAGCGACATCTGTCGAGTCACATACTACGCATCCTACATCGCGCTATAGAAATTAACTCAAGAATTGAGTATATATACAAGAACCCGACAACAACCGTTGGGCAGCTGCCCGCCAGACATAACATCCGTCTGGTCGGAGGATCCTCCTTTTCTATGGCGGATGAGGTACTTTACTCTCTGTTCCTCACCTCCGCTAAATATTTATCTTGAGCAAGAAAATCGATGTTATTTCTAAAAACAGAGATAAAGACAATTTTCAAATATTACGTTCAGTTGCCAATTATCAATTGCTTGTAAAGCGTAGACTTCTTCATGTATAAAGTCTACGGACTTCATCATGGTAAAATACTTACAGGAGTTTAATAAATATCATAAAAATAAATTAAACTTATAATAATAACAGGTCCATAAAATAAATTTATCTTGTGAATAATTTCATAATATAATAAAATAAAAATAGTAGCATTTTATTTTATATATAACTATCTCAATAGATTTTTATATTTTCATATTTCAATATATATATATATAATGAAATGTAGGTAAATTACATCTGCTTTGGATCCCATGATGACTTACATTTATTTAAATTACGTATTCAGTTTTTAATAGAAATGCTAAAATCGATAGATTTAAGTCACACGAAAAGCACATTAACAGAAACTCTTTAAATGTTAATAACTTTGTTTATAAATAAATCAGTTTATTTAGTAGCGCAAGTTTCGTGAAAGGTTTCTTAAACATAATTTAAATTGCAAACGCGAAGAGTGTGCGTAGTTATCGTAGAAACGCGAAATCACATTTAGCTGTTATAATAACTTAATACTCGCGATTTTGCATTCAAATTCTAATACGCCATTGCTGTTTTTACCGTAGTATGAAAATGCTATCATAATATCAGAAACTAGTTGTACCCGCGGCTGCGCTCGCGTGGACTACAGAATGCTATCGATACACGCGTGTATCGTGCTAAAGATAAAAATTCTTATTGTAGGTGATCCTTAGAAGATAGACATAATATGCTGGGTCTACTTTAATTTAGTATATCTCTTATGGTTTACTCACCGTAAGATATTTAAGCGCCCGAATTGATTCACAATAACCAGTTTTTTGGTTAATTGCGTGAAATTATAACTCTTTCTCTAAAATAAAAGAAGCCTAAATTACTCCATATAACATCAGCTATCTATCTACCTGTGAAAGTCCCGTCAAAATCGGTCCAACCGTTTCGGAAATTACCCGGAACAAACAGAAAGACAAAAAAATTATTTATATGTGTAGATATACTTTGATATGCATTTAATAAAAAGCTATTGTTGTGACATTGCAAACAGACACTTGAATTTTATTAATTGTATAAATACACTTCATAGGTATGTCACACAGTCTCTCCCGTGTTAAATTTTTACCTGAATGAATTTTTAATACTTCCCGTACTTGTCTACCACCTTGAGAGGATCAGGCTAACAAACCGATTGGAGAACTTTGGTTGCGACGAAGCCTTTGATGTACACGTACGTGATACGCTTGATGATAAACGCGATGAATTGAAGACCCGACCACCAACTCCAGTCAATTACACATAATTATATAAATGATGATCTCATATCTCCGCAGTACGGAGGCACCTTTCAGACAATGGTTGGCTCCAGAAATTACATTAGAACTCATGAACGTTGGACATGAAAGTGTTTGATATTTAAAAAAATACTTGTGATAGATAGCGTTTTTATTGAGGAAGATTCCAAGCTTTACATTATATAACTTTACTCCACAATCTTGAGAAGTAGATCAGTAATAATAAACGGCAAGTTTTAGGATGAAAAAAGAGCTAATTATAGCGAACCAGTCGGCCTGCGTAAATATCGCTTTACGTTACGCTTGTAGGACGATGTCACACAATGGCTGTGAGATGGTTTCACAGTTTCACGGTGCTTCACAACCAAAACATTGACATTTTTTTAGTTCAAAATCAAAATCAAATCAAAAAACGCCTTAAGAAAGCACTTATGAACGTCAAAACACTACTGCCGGTTCGGAAATCAACTAACTGCCGTAGTACATATTTCTAATAAATACTAGACACATATCACACATATCGGCTTCCCTTTTATCTATTGAAGTTATAGGATATGGATATATATTATGTAGATAATAAAAACTATCCATTGATAGGTTGTTGAAAAATAGTAAGGACAAAAGGTAATATTTTTCTATCTTTAATAACTGCAACAACAGATAGATAGGTTATTGAAAACGGCCACTAGTCATCGAGAAGAACCGGTAAGAAACTCGATCGAGTGTATCTTGTTTTCCCCCGATATGGAAGTAAATTACATAATTTATTTTTATACCAGATAAATTGTATAAAAACTAGTCATCTGAGAGACATTTAAATATTCAAATAACTTCGTTTAATTTGAATTTACGTTAAAAATTAGTTAACCGTTTGCCGGTGCGGCGGTATTCGAAATGAGAACACCAACGGTCGCAGGTAAGCCGTAATTTTATTCAGGGCTTAAATAATTCATAAGGTAAACCATTTGCTGGGGTTCCGTACATTTTCTATTTACATTTTTATACGTGAAAAGTGCTCTTGGATGAGACGGGCGGAACATAAAATGATGCCAGTTTTATTCTTAGCCAATGTACCTGAGAGGTACTGTCTACAGAGTAGAAATTTAATATACATTCCCGTGTTTTTTGGAACACAGTTCTTTAACTCATCTCGCGGTAGTAGTTTCCATATATCACACGCATTCAAAAAAATACAAAAGCGGTTTCTTCGTTACCTACAGTTTAGATCTGTAACATTCGTTCCAAATTACACATCGCGCTGTAAAAATATTCATTTGCTCCCGCTGTAAACACGGAGAGAAATAGCTGATACATCATATCTTTTGTACATACTCAATAGCCTAATTGACTGTTCGGAGATACTGAGCAAAATTAACCTACGTGTACCAGCAGCATCTTTTAGAAACCCTAACATATTTTATAATCCTATTTTTAGGATTACTTACTGACAAAATTCCTATTTCATTCGAGTGAGCAGCAGTAAGAATAAATTGGTTAATGATTTGAACTTTGATTTATTTGATACAATTGTGCAAAAGTTGGAAGCTCTTTTAAGTTCCAATTTCTTTTGCTATTTTTGTGTTATTTCGTCTACTTTATTTTTTATTTCCTATTCATATACATCATATGTGAAAACTTCTAAATGGCCTTCATTGATTTATACATGTAACTTAGATATGTACTTAGCTGTAAGTTTTCTTAAAACATTGAAATAAAATAAAATAGAAATCGTCACGTAAGGAAAAAGCGTTGTGCTCTCTCCATGCGACTTTCTATCTTTCTTTCCATTATATGCGAATTTGTGTGTGCGTGCAAGGATCAAGATTCGAGCAGATAAGCATCGTGCGCGGCCGATTGTATAACCCTTCCTAAAACGGCTGCCAAACTGGAAAACATTGCAGTTTGGACGGGACTCTTCAGGGTGGTTCCACGAAATAGGCGTGCGTTCATTAATTCAGTGGTTTATCAATTATTTTGTATGGTACACATATATAAAACTAATATAAATATATCCTTAATGAATTGGACTAGATTTTTAAATAATATGTGTGAGCTAAAAATAAACTGTGTATACACTTCGAGACAACTTCTGATCTGTTGAGAAGCCCTATGAAAATATTTAGGCCACGGCTTGTCATTGGTCGGAGAGCGCATTAGTCAATAACACAACTGTAACGGAAGTCAATATCTAAGTCCGGTGAAGCTGTAAAAGCCGCAGCGGCTCTGCTGTTTTAGGCCATCCTAAAAGGGCCCCTAAGGCTAACAGTGTAGTAGTATATGTAGTCAAGATCTGTAGTCTAAAATAACATTCGTTTTAATTGTGGGAGTGACAAAGGCTATATAATACTTCATTCCTGACGAGCCAAACATCATACATGTTAAATTTATTCAGGAAACTCACCCGTATAGACTCTTGTTGTTCTAACTCACCATACTTGCCTACTTCCTAGATTACTTGACGTTCCTGGTCACTGCTCCTCTCCTTAGAGCCTCAGCATGAAGTTATATAACCTATAACCTTCCTCAATAAATACGCCATAAACTAGAAAAGGATTTTTTTAAATAGATACAGTTGTTACGGTGTTTATCCTCCACATATAAACAGACACACACAATTCGCAATATTTATAATACTTATGTAAATTTAATTAACCATGTTTCAACTTATTATGTCAAAGTCTAGAAATACAAGTCTTTATATATCTATATACAATTAATAAAACTGAAGTGTCTGTTTGTGACGTCAAAATAACAGCTTTTTACTAAATGCATATGAAAGTATATATATGATACCTATAACAAAAAACCCATTTATAAAATTTTTGTCTATCTGTCGGTCTGTTTGTTTGTTCCAGTTAATCTCCGAAACGGTTGGACCGATTTTGACGGAACTTTCACTGGTAGATAGCTGATCTCATAAGGAGTAACTTAGACTACTTTTATTTTAGAAAGAGTATTAATTAGGGTTCCACACAAATAAAATATATAAAAATGATCTTGGTGAAACAATTGGGGCGCTTAAATGGCTTACGTTGAGCAAACCTTATGAGATATATAAAATGAATGTACTACATAATTGTAGGTCTTAAAAAGACAGACATATGTCTGTCTTCTAAGGATCACCCGCAATAAGCATTTTTATATTTAATTTAAAGCAGGAGCTGAATAGTAAGATTCGCGCATGTGCCCGATCGATGGCATTCTGCAGTCCACGTGAGCGAAGCCGCCGGCATAGCTAGTTAATAACAAAAGACGTGCCGCAGCCTAAGGAAATACATTCGCCTGGTACAAGAGTGACGTTTCTTGTTAACATGTTTTGTTTAGTCACATGGCGTAATGAAAAGGCGGGAGGAGCTACTTATTTGTCGAACATGGTTTTAGTACCTTTCCTAGTCAGTAAAAGAAAAAAATATACAAAGGTGTCTCATCTTTTAAACGTTAATCTTCGCATATCCAAGTTTAAGATACGTCTTCGGATTTGAATTTTTATATCCCTGAAAAGTTTCGCGGAGGTGCGATGTTTGACGCTATATCCCTTGAGTAAACGCACTTGCTTTCATTAAGTAAGCGGTTAAACGCTAATAAAACATATAGAGACATTCTCAGAAATAGGTACATATATTATATCACCTCATTCCATCCATCAACTGCCTCATTAACCTAGTGGTCGTAAGCGCGACTGCTTTGATCGAGGTCCTGGGTTCGATTCCCAGGTCGAGCAAAGTGTTATTCGGTTTTTCTATGAAAATTCTCAGTAGCAGCTCGGAGTTTGGTTTCGTGCCCGATTAATGGCAATAGGCTCGCCTCCTATTACATGGGACCTAAAAAACATACTCGGCGAACTGTGGGTGTACATTAGTACACCTCTGCCTCACCCTTCGGGGATACAGGCTTGATGGTATGTTCTGTTAATATTATATCATTCACATTCTGATCAATTTTTTGACAGTGGATTTATTAAAAAAAGTTAACTCATTAATGATTAACAGTAAACACATTTTGCATAAAATGGCACTTTAAATATTATTTTTAACTCAATCCTTCCCTTGAATGTGTAGATTGCTTTAGTAAAGTAAACATAAAAATTGTTCGTAAAGTTTCTGAAAAATCCACGCACATATAAATATATACTAATAAGGAAACAAAGTGCTTTTCTATTATGAAGCCGGTTTAAAACCTGTATTATTAAATAAGTGTATTCTTTGCTTTTTAAATTTAATATTTGTTTTACAGTATGTTTTTGTGTACGCCTCTCTCCCAATAGGGTAGGCAGAGAATTCATTCTTCCACTTGCTACGATCCTGGCATACATCTTTCGCTTCTTTAACGTCAATCTTTTCACGCACGCTCTTCGGTTTAGAGTACTCTCGACCTGAACTTTTCTTTACAACGTCTCCGATTTGATAGAGAAACGTTCGTTTAAGCCATGGGTAACCTTTTTGATCAAAGGTTAATTTATTTTTATTTTTTTGGCCGTCCGCACATAGTTTGACACTTATTAATAATTTACGAAACTTTATTCATAATACTTAAATATGGGAATAAAAAATATATACTATTAAAAAAAAGGTAATTTTTCATATACATCAGAAGTATCACGTCCGTTTGCATGTTTGAACAAGTCACCGACAAGTGTGTATCTCGTCACAAAAAAATCGCGCAGACGTTGCGCGTTTGTATTGCATGTTTAAAAACGTCTTCGACAAGTATTCGCCATAAAAAATATTTCGGTTTAGTATGTACTACCATTTTATTATAATTAATTTAATAACAATATATTGATGAAAGAAAGTCGATAAAATAAATTCAATTTTAGAAATACTTGGAGGGCCAAATGTGGCCCGCGGGCCGCGGGTTGCTCACCCCTGGTCTAGGTCATTCCCTTCCAACTTTCCCATTTACACTCTCTTTTCCACTCCATTTTTTCTACTTTCATGATTTTTCTGCCACACCCAGCTTTCACTTTCTTACGTGAGTGTTGGAACTATCACTACATTATGTACAATCAGACGAGCTTTCGTAGAAATTTTGTAACTGTTCATAATGATTAACTAAACCTGAATTAACTCTCTTTTCTATATCATTTTCATTCACACTTTCCATATCAAACATCGATCGCAAATATTCAAACTCATTCACTTGCTCCAGTTCGTCGTCACCAATCTGAATACAATATTTTTCCATACTCTATTCTTTTAAAACACCACAACTATCGTCTTTTAAATACATATCAACCTCTAAAAACGAATGAATGATATTAATTCACTCAGAATAAAGTTCAACAGAAAAACGAAACGTGAGACTTAAAGCACTTAAATCTCATTCAAATGTGTGTCGGTGAATGCAATAATAACTAAAGTAATTAAAAATAAATAAAAATACAAAACCAGCTTTAGACCGTGCGTATTCAACACCCAGTGCGTAGTTACAAAAATAAATGAAACAAAGTCTCGCATAACCAGACTTATCATAAGTCCCGACGGGGGAAATGAATTTAAACAATGTACCTACGAAAAATGAAAAGTATATTATTTACTTTGGGGAATAAAATAGAGGTGGGCGATTATGTATGATTTACATAATCGAGATATTTCGATGATGAGTAATAATTCATAATCGAGCCTTTAATGTATAATTACCCAGAGATGGGCGATTAAAAACGAAGAATATAAAACTATAAAAAAAGTTCGCGCAGTCGTAAACAAAGTTAAAAGACAAAGGTCGTCCGGTTGTAAAAATTACTAATTTTATCAATGATCACTCATCATCTAACTACTAATATTAGTAATTACTAATGGCAATAATCGAGGTATCTCGAGATATCTTCATAATGAAATGATTACATTAGTATATCTCATAATCGCCCACCGCTAGAATAAAACAAAAGCTTCGAATATTCGAGCGATGATGGTGCTACCGCTGGGATATTGTTCTTGGTAACAATTGAATACATTCACCGAGCTGGGATATCAAAAAAATGGATGCGTGAATTACTTCTTGTTATTTATAGCACCGTATATACATAACACAATTTGACTAATGTCCGTAGTATATAGTATAGTATAGTATAGTATATAGTAGTATAGTATAGTATAGTCCGTAGTATAGTCCGTAGTGGTATATTCTCTATGGTAGATAGAGTTACAAACGAAATAGACAGATCGATAAATAACGTAGGACCAGATGCCAAAATTATAGACAAGTAATAAATGATTTTAAATTATAAGTTTTAACTTTTTTTTATATGACGCTGATACAGCATATAGTGTCATATACAGTGGTTGAGTTTGAATCCCTCTAATAAGTCCGGTGAAGGAAAATATGGCGATGAAACAGCAACATGATGTAGAGCATTTTCTGATGCCCGCCTGGCTGGCTACCACCCTCAATTTTAACTGTCGCCAAGCATCCACAGGTGTGTTCCACCAGGTGCACTCTAAAACTAGTCTCCCCATAAGGTTTAATGGGTTTAAAAAAAACATTATTAGGTATGACTATCTTTACTACAATAAAACAAGAAACTTAGTAAGCAACTTCATGGTGAAATACTTTTTTTTTCCCATGTGTATCCATTCGTATTCTTCTCAGCAAACCCTTTCGTTTGTTACCCACATCATGGAGGTGGATCTTTGTGTGTCCGCCATATTGGATTTCGAATTACGTTATATATATCTAACCATGCGTTGTCATCCAAACTAAACTAAAATTTCAGCTCAATCGATTGGGGATAACTGTTTTAAAATTCAGTTGCAAGATTTAACCAATACTGACATAGTAAGATAAATAAAAACTTGTAAAAAGTCTGTATGAAGGTAATAACTGTCTAAGAAGCTTCGTATCTCGACAGTTACTACTGTTAACAGATATCAAAATGAGTACCATCAACTGCTATGCAATCTATTGGTTAATGAATTTTAATTCTATAAATTTTTACCACAAAACTCTAATGAAAGGTGAATGTACGGCAAAATAAGAGATATATTTTGCGATTTTTATTTTATTCTGGTTACGGGATACCTCGTAAAAGTGAAGTGTGCTTAAAGGGGATTTCCATTAACTCACTAAAGTTACACTTTTGGTTAAAAGGCTTTTTCTGATATAAAAATGGAACAGCGGTAAAATCAGTAAATAAACTAAGCTTTTTTTCTCGTACTTTTAAATGCTATTATAATGTTTGTTATAAAACTCGAGAGCTTTTTTTGTTCAAATATGTTGGTCTCTTAAATTACGAATTTATTTGAAAACCTCTTTTTTGATTTTTATAGCCTATCTAATATATTAAATTCTCATGTCATGTTGTATGTCCAGGGCAGACTCTGAAACTACTGAACAGGTTTTGATCAAATTTCGTAACTATCTGTAATTTGGTTCAACTTAAAAGATGGGATAGTTTTGGTCCCAATAAGTAGCGCAGTCGTCGAGGACTAATTTCGTTTCCTCATCCTATCTTTTCCTATTTCTTTTCATCATAAGTAAGTAAATTGCATCCGTGCTAAGCCGTTGTGGGTTGCTAGTTATAGATAACCTACTAGGTTGGCTGTCAATTGTTAAAAACTCCTATAAAAAAACTTAAGGCGGAAAGAAGTTGTCCTAAAATTAATAAATTAGATCTCCATGAATCAATTGATCATCGGATAATATCATATATAAGAATTCAACTGTCTTACTTTTGTGAAAAGAATATTCTAGTCTTTAGAATAACGGCGTTTCATTTAAAAAGATAATTCGATTAAACTTTGAAAATAACATATCTGAGTTTACTATCCCCGATTAGAACATATTTGTAATAAGTAATATCTTTAACTTAAGACAGATATCGGCTTCCCTCTTTCCAAGTTAAAGGATATGGACTTATATTATGTAGATACGAAAAATTATCCATTGATAGGTTATTAAAAAAAAGGACAAAACGTTATATTTACATAACTTTAGTAACAGAAACGACGGATAGATAGGTTATTGACATCGGCCATAAACAGATACACGGCTTGCCATTTGTTGTTGATAATATTATTACATTAATATCTAACGTAACAGTGTAAGCGATCAGTTGATACTATATGTCAATATTCCATTTGGCTGTCCTTTGATTTAATATTCACTTTGTACGCTTTATACACATATCATGATTTATTTCATCGGAGGCGTGTTTGCATCCGTTTCGATTCGTGGTTTCCAAGTATCCACCTAACAGGTATCAAAATATTTTACAAGATTAGTATGTTTTGTTAATTGTTCTATTTGTTTATTGCACGTACTTGTGTTGCGTTTTATAATAAGATCCTTTAAAACATTACAAATTTGTCAGTCAATAAGTTCAAGGATCTGGTTTTACTCTCAATAGATACCTCGTTAGGGTGCATTATTACATGAATGGTTTTGGTGTTTGTAAACGACTCTCACTCTGTATATCCAATAAATAAAATGTTTATATATAAATAAAAAATACAGAGAAAAAAAACAAAATATTTAGTCAACGAGTTTTAATCGGTATCTTAAACAATCACATGACTAGGTAAACTTGGAATGTAAAACGATATAATATAAATACAAAATTTCGTCAAAATCTTTCATCCACATACATATATCTCATCATTATATTAATACGTGAAGCAAAAACTTGGTACCCCTTTTTAAGCGTATTACGTGCACGGAAGACTGTGAGATTTGGCATGGTTAAAGTTCATATGGAGAAGGAATGCAGAAAGTTAAATTATATCTGTTACTAATATATTAAATTAATTCTGCGAATCCTAAACCGACCAGTGCCATTGACATTAAAAATTAAAAAAAAATTAAAATATTGACATTGTCACTCAACGAAAAGTGACAGCAAGTGATGTAGTTATTACTCATTCCTAACCTAATTCAAACCTAAGTTTAGGAATACTGCAAATATCAAACTGAAACTAGTCTATGATCAAAAAGTCGCTGATTTGTAAAAATAATATAACTCTGTGACACTTTTTATTTTTTTAAACCGATACATTACTTTTCTCGGCCGACCAGTGAGTTCTCTAACAGTTTTTTTTTTTTATTTATTTTGAAATTTAAACGCATTAATTGTATCATTTATATGTATTTTATTTATTTATTTATAATAGATTATTTTATTTTATAATTGGATCTGTAAATATACGTAAAATACGTATACGTAATAGGAGACTAGATTTCAAGTACTTCTGCAATAAAACAAATGTAGATTTTCGGCGACATATTTTCCACTTACCTACAAATAGTCAGGTGAGTTCTAGAAAAAACTAAATTACTAAAGAGTAATAAAACTTTTTTCCCCACCGAAAGCAATAATGCGAATAATATACCTTGGGCTTAATGGATTTATTATTTGGGTAGAAAAGCGAATATCTCGGCAAATATATTTGGTGCTTAATGTCTGCTAATCACGACACGCTCCGTCTGTCTGTATGGAGCCTGTGAGTAATCCTTTCCGTGACTCGTAGCAGTTATATTTAAAGTAAAAAATAATAAAACTTGTTATTTATGCATAGAGAAACATATTGTACAGAATTGACATTTCGACTTAATTATTTGTTACACGCTATATCCTTCGTGCAATATAGATAGCTTAAAGGCAGAAAAAGAGTAATATCACATTTTAGTGGTGAATCTGTGAAAAGTAAAACATTGCTTACACTCATTCCACGTATATTTTTTTTTTCGATGAAAGTCATTAATAACATAATTTCTTTTAGCTTTCAATATCTAAGCCATTTTTCAAATATATTCAACATTCAATGCACGTTATAGTTAAGTACCTACGTTGTAAAACTTTTTTTTTTACTTCTTCCTAGTTACATGTATATAGTCAAACTCCCGTCAACGAGATTGTTTTGATGCTTCACGTTTCGGCTCCATACATGGTATTTCCTAAGCCTATTCGACGTAATTGTTTTATAAATCACCTTAAAGTTGTCAGTCCACTAAAGCGAATCGGAGTCGAGCGGAGTTGTAAAAATCTCGTCCAATAGAATCACATATCTAGCAAATTTCGACCAATAGAATCCGCGAATTGACTGTATGTTTAAAAATTAAAGTATATTAATGAGTAATATTGACCTATAGATAAAAAAGCCTAAAACAATACAAATCTGAAAAAAGTTTCCTTTTGGAAAATTAATATTGTTTGTCTATGAGTCACGTGTTTTTTATTTCAATTAAAAGATTGTTTTAAATAACTTTTTATGATGTATTAACGAAAAAAAAAAAATCATATCATGTATTATTTTCAATATGTAAAGCTTTTAAAACAATTTTACAAACGTTGGTAACTCCGGGATTGCATTTCTAGATTTTTATGCAATTCTATTTATCGAAATTTGTACAATTCCGCTCCACTCCGCTTTAGCGCACTTCATGTCATGCTGATCGCTGTTTACTGTACTTTTCTTACTGGATTAAGAGTTCCACTAGCCTTAGTAGCCTGTTCAGGCGTGTCATGTTAGCGGGCGTAAGCGGTGTGGTAGGGGTCTTTACCCGACTGGGTCACGATAGACATGCACAAGTTTACTAAACCCTTCACAATAATCCACTTTTGGTTTGTCGTGTTTTGGAATCAGCCATAATATATCCAGTTGTGGAATAGGCTGGCATAACAACGAAGATTGCCGATGGATGATGGTTGGATTTTATCACTTTGTTGTGCTAAACTTTCGTTTGTACAAACTTCTGCAGTATTACCTCTCGAGTGTGCATGCAAGTTGGAACCTAAATCTACTTAAAAGTTACTCACTCGTAGCTTACTTCATGAATATTCTACACAACAAATAGAAATACACTCTTTCATGATACTGATATATTGGACTTGGATAGCGCCGGGCAAATATATAATTTTATGTACCTATAACACTATTCGAATTTGTATTTTTGAAGTGAAACTTCTTGCGACCGTTCGATAATTTTTTAGACGTCTATTGAAAGTTAAATTTTAAGGACGCTTCACGTTTAAACACATTGCATTACACGAGAGAGAAGAAAGATATAACGTAGAGAGAAGGAGAAAAATAGCTATATATTTTTAGCGTAACTGTTTTTTAATTTACCGCTATTTATTGTTGTTCTAGAAGTTTCTAAATTATTAAAAAACTGCTACATATAGCTTCATAACTATTATTTTTTTACTGATAATCTTTTTGCCGTGAAAATTCTTAGGCGGTAGGTAATTCGATAATTGGACGAGACTTGAGTGAGAGTGATATTTTAAGAACGCGTCACGCTTAGGCGCTTTTTACACAAGAAAGAGAAGACATATGTAACATAGAGAAAAGGAAAAGGCAGCTTGACATTGTCTAACTAATAAAAATTTTAGACTTTCCTGTTTTAGTTTTTAAGAATTTTTACTTCTATCGCGTGTACAGTGTTGCACTCGCATTTTTTTTTAAACTAAAATATCATATAAATTCGTATTCAAACTGCGTGCATTATTTGAAGTGAGCCGCACGTTTTGTTAACAACTTTGTTGGTCCGTTGTACACGAATTTTCTGAAACTATTTCTAAAGCCTGAAATGTATTGTTTAATATGCAACAACTTAGTCACCGTGTTGGTATTATATTTTACCATTATGATACAGTCTTTCGTGACAGTATATTATTTTCCTCTTTTTTTTCAGGTTACCTTCAAAGACGGTGACAATATTTTTTTGTTATTTGTAATATCAGTAGTAAAACTCTTTTCCAAGGAGTTTTTCGAAATTCTAATCACTATAGGCATACAATTCAAGGTTATTAGGCTACAATCTTCTGTATGCCTCCATATCTCACAAGTCAGGTTGCCCCAAGTAGAGAGAAATTTGTAAAAAGATTCCAGATAAACTGCTTATCGTAGTATGGGCAAGTCATGAGGAGAAATGAAAGTCATAGAACTAAAATAGTGGTAAGGATGAAGGTGGCTGGTTATAAGAGTAGAAAAGACCTAAGAAAGTATGGGTGAATTGTGTAAGGAATGATATATCTCATAATAAGAAAGAAATATTTTTCCCAAATTTTCTAATGCACATACTATAAAAGAAGAACTATCCAGGAATATGTAACTTAAACAAAATATGTATTTGTCTATGTGTCTGTTTATATGTCTGGATTTAACTCAAAAAAGGCTTAACCGACTTTTATGAAATTTTGTACAAATCTTGCCATTGGTCAAAAATTTCAATAATACTTTTAAAATAATAAAAACTGGCTTCTTAACGGTTTTTGATGACATTTTGTACACAGGAAGTATAAGTCATTCTATTTTTAATGGGCTATAAAAATAATCGTGAAAAAAAATTCATCAATTCTTAACCGATTCTGGTCCTATTTTGTAAACGGAAAGCATTCGTTATTAGGCTAACATACCTCTAGTATTTATATAAAAGGTGCCAATACTGAAACCGTTTTGAAGAAAGGTCAGGTTAAGATTACTCTAAAACGACGAGTGTACGTGAAAAGATTGATGAATGTCGAAGAAGCAAAAGATGTAGATGTAGATGTTGCCAGGATCGCAGCAAGTGGATATACGAGCTCTCTGCCTACCCCTCTGGGAGAGTGGCATGATGTATGTATGTTTGTAAATATTGAGATAACAACTAAAAGAGGTAAGTGAAAGATAAAAGCAAATAGTGCTGACTCTATTTAGTGTGAGATAAGGGTAATAAGTAAATCGTAGGTATTAATCAGTAATTATAAAAATAAACCAAATATAGCTTAAAACAAAAAATCTGAAATCAATCATTCAAAATCAGTAAAAACTTTTCTGTTAGCGCTCTTTTTTGGATTTAGCTGAGCAACGCATTAAATATGGACTAGAGTTTCACAAAATCTATAAAGTACTTTACAAAATGTCATTGTATTTTATATTAAAACGTTATAAAAGTTAAACACCGTTATCGGTTCTTCCAGCGCAGTTAAATAAAGCACCCCGTAAAACGAAAGTCTATGAACAAGCCATAATCTCGTTTGAAAAGTTTTCTAATTAACGCTCTAAGTTAATCTAAGTTAAAAGTAACCTATTAAAAGGTTCTCCGATTATTACCTTTCATTGGAAAATTAGATTTTAAAGTTATGAGTTAACAGTTTTGGTTTGAAACCTTTAAGTAAGTAGTCTATTAATGGCCCATTAAATAAAGGTCTCTTTTTAGGGATGAAACCTGTTGAAGCTCTTCGCCGATTCACGACTTATTGGTATAAGCAGAATGTTCGATAATGTAACTCTCCATAAAGTACAAAAAAAAACACATTAAATCTTTATTTAAAGTGAAATCCTGTGACAAAGTCAGACTTCTTAAAGTTTTAAATAAAATGGATACCTTTAAAACAACCTATAGAAGAAAAATTTTGTTCTTGCTCTCCTTCCATTTCAGGGTATCTCTAATTAAAAAAGGTTTTAAGTGACGACACTATATTATAGCAAGCAAAAAACTTAATAGTACACTTTTGGAAACGATAATTGCTTTAGTAGGTAGCATACTAGGATTCAAAATCCATCAAAATTGATTCAAATCCTAAACTGAGCCTATTGTTTTGGTAAAGGAATCGTTATTAAACCAGAGCATTGTGGTAAGCTGTTTTCTAATACTCGCCTTTTTACACTTCTGAGAAGATAAAAATCTGCTCAGAAGCAATTATCGATCTATTTTCAGCCGTATTTATACTTGAAAGCTACTACTACGTAACCTCATTTCTAGGTATTGCATGTTACCATCTTAGATCATAATTTCACTAAACTTCAAAAGAGATAATAAATAAATTCTAAAGAGTACAATACTTATAACTTCATATTTATATCTACTCCTACTCTTAAGTTAATTTATCACAACAAAAAAAGCAATTTAAAATGATAAATGGAGTCACCCATTGTCATTAGAAACAAAAGGAATAATATTTATGTAAGAAATGAAATTGACTTCGGAGAAAAAATAAAAATTGCAAAGGGAACTCTAATTAATTATATTCTATTTAAAAACTCAAGTTCTGAAACAACTGAAAAGGTTCAT
The DNA here is from genome assembly GCA_033032175.1 of Saturnia japonica. NCBI lineage: Eukaryota > Metazoa > Arthropoda > Insecta > Lepidoptera > Saturniidae > Saturnia > Saturnia japonica. Next base: position 12,463,492 of record CM065327.1, on the reverse strand, counting down.
TACAATTGTTAGGGGTGTAGGTTGGGGTCAAATAACGTTTTAGAAGTTAAGACCCTACTGAGTAACGAATGGGGAATACTGATAATGGGGTGGTAGGGTTGTACAGTCTAATTGGATCTTGACTACCATGCATGTGGTGAAAGGCCATCTTAGTGATTCGGTTATGCACGTCGCGGCGTCCCACTTTGTGATCAGCTGATGCAGTATATATTCACTCAGGTCGTATAACAGCGTGACTTGTAATGAATTGCTTTTAATCTCTCAGTGGTCTCTTCTGTTTCTGACTTGTCTTTAAACTGTACTTATTATCAGGCTAAGTTACAATAATTTGTTTCGGTACTGTATTAAAAATAAAAACAATAAAGATATCTATAAGGTTTCGACAAAAATAATTATACTTTTTTGATACTGTATCTTTTTTTATAATTCAATTCAGAATTGTTAGTTAAGGACTTCCACCGTCATTATTGTTGGCGCGTGTTAATTATTAGGTTTTAAATAATTCCGGCAAAACCTACCACCATATAACCACTCCCCTTCCGTACTCCCCGCTCGCAAGACAGACCGTTTCGGAACGTGAGTGCATCGCCATGCGGAAAACGCCGCGCGTTTAAACAAATGATATAACCGTTGAACTTTGCACAACCGCCGCTGAAAATATAACCTGTAGTGAATATAGCTTGGAAGGCCTTCGACGTGTGTGATTTATAAATAACATCGTTGTCACCGATAAAAGATCGAACTGGTACCAAGTTTTATAGTACTTACTTTAATTATAACTGTAGGAGTATACGTTCATACATTTACAAAATAACTTGTTACCTTCTTTTAAATGGGATTTCTAACTTGACAAGTCTTAATTGTTGAAAAGTAATTTTTTCTTACGTATTCCTTGTAAATGCTAAATGATCCGCTTTGTTTCCAAATTTCAAGTTTCTGAGTCATTTAGAACTAGTCTTGGTATTTGATGAGCTAGTCACTACTAAATGCTACTTCTCAGAAACTAATAACTCAAGAACTATAATATGTTTATTAGTGAAATTTAAGATTGTAGGTGTACAAATAAGGTTTAATAAAAATACAAAATTTCCTGTCTATAGTTCTTGACTTATGAAGGGGTCGAAAGTAGTTCGAAATGTTTCGTGTAAATATACACATTGCCTGGTGTCGCTCGTTCCAAACTTGCTGACACACTACCGACTGTCTAGAGACAGTTAATAAATTAAGTAATTTCTACTATCGTGGCATATTTATAGACATAATAAAAATAAAAGTGTTGGAGCCTGAACTAGGTTCGACTGCGAAAACATTAAAACGTATTCCCATCGCAAAGCAGCTATGTTCTGACATGGAGATTGTGGTTAGTAAAATGCATTAGCATACAAGTTACTCTAACTTATTCCTCAGGACTTATTATGCAGCAACCTATTATAATTGGCTTTAGGACTTCGATCTTTTTGAGGTTGATTTTACTTATTTATAGGAATCGTTCAACAGCACATGAGAAGCATGCTTTAATAGAAAAAAATAACATAGGCAAAATATTATCTGAAGCAATTTTATACATGAGAAAGTAGCTCATCCTGTCTGTTAATTTGTTATGTATTCACGCCTAAACCGCTAAACCAATATCGATGAATTTTAGTATAGTGATAGATTGAAGCTCGCAGAAAAATATAGGCTACCTATTGTTACAATAATAAAACTTGAAATTTGAAAAAACTCGTATAAAGTCACTTCAAGATACCGGCGTAAAGTCATCGATAAACCTAATCAAATCTAATATAAGATCTATAGGTATGAATTATTCGTTATCGATACTAGTTATACGATTAGTAAAATACGATCGTAATTAGTAATAAAGGTTAGTAATAAATCACATTTGAATTTCTCAGAAAATATCTTTTCATCAGACAAAGAATTTTTATTGGAGATTGAGGAGCGAGTGATGTGCTAATCAAAAGTTGTTAATATTGTTGTCGATAAAAATAATCAGTCAAAATAAAGACTCGGAGTCGGAACCGGTTTATGATATAGATGAGGTAATTATCGACAAGCGTCTTTGTAAAACGCCCGTTCAAAACATATAAAATCGAATTAAAATGGGAAGTTTTAAAGCGATATAAAAACAATAGATAAATTAAAACGATGCTTTTGATATGAAATAAAGTATGTTCCGCGTTTTTGAAAAAATCACCCCTCAATACGGTAAAATTGGGAATAATTTTAATTCTTTTTTTGATCGAGTCGTTAACTACAAGAAACATTAAACGACGTCTGCCTGGTTAGCGAGTACTTAATAAAAAAAAATAAAACATATCACTTCTAAAAACCTTTGAACGAATTTATTATATTGAACAGACTTATAAACTGTGGGAAACTTTTTGATAAAGAACGCTTTGATGCTTTCAAATGACATGAAAACCTATAAAGGTGTCTAGACTATATCACTTTTGCTCATGACTTGACATGAAAGAAATTTCTAAATTCTTTGCCTTTCGTACAGTATAGATATGGAATAGTCTCCCAACCAACATGTTCCTTCTTTCCTATAATACTGGGTCCTACAAACAAGACGTGAAGAAGCATATTATGAGTAGACTGTAACTATGAGGCGTAAAGGGTTTCGAATTACATCTTCAGCACTGAGACGTCCAAGCCAACCGCACTTTCACTTGGTGCAACCTGCCTGAGCAACGAACGAAGAAATGCCAATAGCGGGGTGATAGGGCTGTTTCGCCAAGCATGCGGATCAGCCTGCGACCGTTGATGAATTGGGATCCTTTGGTGGTCGCCGTTGTGTTAGGACTGTACTGGACTTACCATCAGTGACAGTAACGTAAATGTGTCTAGCTATTATTTAAAAAAATAGGAAAGAAACCACCAACAGTATTACTTCCATTTTTCTAGCCTTGCGGGCTAGTGGAATTATATATTTGTACATACAAAAAAGTAGAAAATGTGAGTGAAGGAGATGAGCAAGGAATGTGTGCAAGAGATACCATCGATAAGCATCCTTGCACCACTCAGCTACACACTTTTTCACAGCTTCGCTACGCATCTCATCCTCTCACAATTTTTAAGGAAACCATGACACCGTCTCATAGCGCCGCCACACATCCTCGCACGGCCTATCTAACTCGCAACCTAGCAACTGAAGCGGCTTGATGTATTTGATGACGTCTGCGAATAATGCGAACAGCCCGTCCCTGCAACCTGTCTAGACCACCGAAGACCAAAAGAGAACAAAACGGTGTATAAATCCCTAACCTATCAAAATTAAAATGACAAATTGCTACGTTCAATTCATTTGTAAGCTTTGTATACATCGAAATGATTGGATTGAATACTAATTGATGTTTAACTTTAAACGCATAAAATATACGATGAATCTATATCTATACCAAACAGAGTGTGCTCCGAGTAGTAAGATATCGGCGTTAGGACTTTTTAAATTTACTTACTATGTGGTGTACAGAATCAAACCTGAACTAATATAATAGAGGGCTGAATAGGCAGAGAATATAAAAAGAGAAGTAAAGAATAAGTCGCTGCGCATTACAGTAAATACTTGAACGTATTTATACCTTTTAAAAAACCCGATCGAGTTACTTTTCGACAGTTCTCGATGACCGGGAAGTTATCCGAACCGATGGTAGTATTTTAACGTTGAGAAGTTACCTCCTTGAACTAAATTCAATCAATAAATAAAAAAAACTTTATCCGATTTACGCCATAATAAGGCACTTATGAACTTCGAAACAATACTACCAGTTCGGAAAAAAACCCAGTCATCTAGAAGAGCCGGAATAAAATGAAATGAGAAATAATTTAAAATAATATATTGACATAAATTAATGATGGACATGGACATAAGCTGAAATACTAAAAAAATTTAAACTATCGGACATTGACTTTTCTTAAATTATTTGTAATATCATGTAACGAGCTAAGCTGCTGATTGCTGCTGCCATCTATGAAAGTGAGACCGACTGAAAACCAGCGCTGTGTGGTGAGGTTATACCACGCTACATAGCACCAGCTGAGTCTGTCCCATTGCCAATTTGTACATATATGTAGGCTTAATCTATTTATTTTGTAAACTTTTTTCCAATAAAAAAATTTATATTATTATCACCTTTTTTACCTGAGATTGCTATCATTCACGTAATGATCCACCCTTTGCGTTTTGAATTAAATAAAGTGTTACAATGGCCGGTTACCGTAAAACACGTAATAATTTACATACATATTTAATATAAAAGGGATTATATGGAAACAGTAATAATTACGTAGTATTCGTACTATCGACCTGCACTATTGCCTGGACGCGATAGCAACAGTTATGCTTTGTGACGGCACGCACTTATAAGCAGGCAACAACTAGCTTCAAGGTACTCTTGCTGGAGACGTGGGATAGTGAAGACCTTAGTTAGTCAACTACAATAGACACTGTTTCAGAGTGTCGTCTCGGTGCGCATTAAAAAGTATTTTTGATTTTATTTAAACAGTACTTACCAAGCAAATTCTTATGACTTGTACCATACGATGGACAAGACATCAGTATTCCAAACAGCGAGGCAATTTCGGTCGAGTTAGTACTTTAGTAACTTAAGCAAGTTCATGATTTGTATTACAATTCTACAGTCGGCAGTCGGCAGAGTTTTTATTAGATTGAGCGCAAGAAGAAATTATGTCACATCGATGACATACTAGGGTTGATAGATACCGAGCTATTCCGAATATTTTATAATATCGGTCTGTAAATACCTCAACTCCGGGTAAAGGCCGGGAGAAGGCATACGTTTATTTCCCACGACAGCCCACGACGTATTTTTAACTTTAAACGCTGAGACTTTTATAGTTTTGTATTTTTCCCTCTGCATGGTCTGAATTAAGAAAAAAAAATTATAAACGTAAGTAGTTATTTGTATTTTGGGTAGCAAACAATAGTAAGTCTAACTTTATCTTACGTGCCTAATAAAAACATGATGAAGTTAGCCATTTATGATAACTAGCGGTCGCCCAATGATCGAAATTCGATCAGCGACTTTTTAATCATAGATTATTTATCTATTTGACTTTTGCAGTATGAACCTAAACAATGAATATTATGCCATTTGCTGTCACTTTTCATTCAGTGACAATGTCAATATTTTGAGGGGTCTACGTTCAATGGCACTGGTCGGTTTAGGATTCACAGTATTAATTTATTTTATTTAATATATTAGTAACAGATATTATAGATAAATTTCAGCTTTCTGCTCTATTTCTCCATATAAACTTTAACCATGCCAAATTGCACAGTCTTCCTTGCACGCATTACGCTTAAAAAGGGGTAGAGTTTTTGCTTCACGTATTAATATAATAATCATGTGAATTCATTATACTGTCTTTTTATTGTTAAAAATTTATTATACAATATTATTCATTTATTGCTAACTACATGATGTTGCATTTCCGTCCCATGATGTGTGCCGCAAAAGAAGTGCAACCCCGAGAAGATATAAATAAATTAATATTTTTAAAGATAATGAAGGTATATGCCTTAACATCTCTGGTTTTAGATGATATATTTCCTGCCTACTACGAATATAATTCACGTACTACGAATATTAGTAACTAAACAATGTGAACGGTTCGACAATCCAAGCGAGAATGCATGCCTGCTTCCTTTTTTTTCTGACTAATTATACTGTTAGCCTTAGGTGCCCTGAACCTCCGACGGCTTTTACAGCTTCACCGTAACTTGGGGGCGAGCGCCTCAAGCACTCAGCCGCGAAAGTAAAGACAACTCGCTCAAGGGTGTCAATGTGGCCGGACCTCGGCTTACGCAGTTGTCGCGATTGCAATTAAGTCACGATCTGGCTAATTCCCTATCCATAAATTCGAGCTGAACTAACATATACGTATATACATGTTCCTTCCTCCTGGGAGGAAGGAACGAAACATGTGTATGTATATTTAGTGATCTGAAAGTATTTCTACACTAACTAATGCTGCTTCCCGTGTGGAAGCTATGAATATTCCTCACAAGCTCAACTATTCCTGACAAGGGTAGCGATGAATATCTAATCTACACAAATAAAATGCTTTGTCCTGAATGACTGACTGACGGATCAACGCACAGCCTAAACCGCTGATCGTAGAGACTTGAAACTTGGAGGGTGTGTTCTTTGTATGACGTAGGCATCCGATAACAAAGAATTTTCCGATGTTCTAACCATAAGGGGGTGAAAAGGGGAGGCAAAGTTTGTATGGAACAACGTGATTCCTTGGTCCAATCTACTTCAAATTTTGCATAAACCTTTTATAACAGAATTGACGGAAGACGTGTTTCGTATTTTATTGAAATTCATTCTCTAACGGGGTTAAAAAGGGGTAGAAAATTATTTTGGCTATGATTTGCTTCGAAGTTGATATCAATACTTCTTAATGCTTTTGTTTTAAATTATATTTCATGTTGCAGCCGCATAATTTAGAACCATCACGTATTAAAGTAGGTAGTTTGTTATTAATTATTTTCTCTCGTCGCTAAGCATTATGATATCCAGTGGGGGTGGTTTTCGATTTGTTGTTGTCGCCACCGGCTCTCGCGATACACTCTCGTCGGAACACCGTCGCGTCCGCACGGTGCAAAGTCGCTCGCCTCGGACATTCCTCGTCAACCACGTTCTCCAGAATTTAGTGTCATCAAGCCAGTGTGTGTACAGTGGGTGCGTGAGGCTCAGGAACTTTGAATATATAATGTATAGCTAAACCACGTCGGCGCCGACCAGGAATTATCACGGAACGCAGTACCGGTGAGTTGGCATGACATTTTGCATACACTTCTCTCGCTGGATATTCGCATCATAATTTGCTATTTATTTCGTATCGCAGGTTGGTTCCATATTTGCGTGGGATCAACCATAAGTTTGGTCCAAACGGGCACGGATCCTTCTCATAGTGAATACGGCTAACCTGGTTCATTGTCAGAAGTGACATAGTAATCGTGGTAATATCGTAATAATATCGTTTTCATAAAATAAAAATAGCTTTCTTTTTGTCACTGCCATTATTAATTGACAAAATTAAGTAGGCAGTAACCACTAAATTACAACGATCTAAAATCTAATCAATTTATTTCAATATCATCACTACGTATGTTTATTGGAATAAGCATTAAGACTAAAATTATAGTTTGTATGTATTATTAATAATATTTATTTGTAATCTCGAATTAGTTAATATTACTTGGTTAACTTATTGTTTGAATTAGCGTTAATATACAGTCCATTCAATTTTTTATCGTTCTAAATTATTTTTATTAGTTTAATTTTGTAATTTAAAATGTCAAAGGCTGCCGCTCGTCGTGGTTTAGAGCTAAAGCGATCCATTGCTATCAAACGCATTGATGACTGCTTGTCATCAGCCTTAGATGCCCAAAATGATAAATCTTGTTTGCCAGTTTTCTTGTCACGGTACAGTCGACTCGAAAGTTATTATGCTAGTTTCGAAGCACAACATTTAAAAATTTGTTCGGAAATATTAGATACTTCAGAGTTGGATAAGGAAGACGAAATTCGTCACGATTTCGATAATAAATATTTTCAGATAATCGAAATTCATTCGACACTCACGTCACCTTCCCATTCAGACGGACAGCAGCTCGACGTATGCACAAATGATTTGTCTGTGAAACTACCTCGTTTGAACTTATTGACCTTCAATGGTGATATTACATTATGGAGTTCGTTTTATGACATGTATAACACTACCGTACATCATAACAAACGGTTATCGAATATCGAACGTTTTTCTATTTTAATTTCGCTTCTTTCCGGTGAACCTCTTCATCTTTTGAAAGGCTTTCCTCTTTCAGGAAATAATTATTTAGATGCGTACGCCGCCTTGATTGATCGTTATCAATGCAAACGTAAATTAGCTTTTCGGTATTGGGAGGAGTTGCAAAATGTAACTCTTAAATCGAACTCTCCTCGTGAGTTACGTCGTCTCGTGGATACTTTCAAGGAGAACATCGCGGTATTAAGGAATTTGAAGTTACCTGTAAAAGATTGGGATTTCCCTTTGTTTTACCTTTTAATAAATAAACTTGATCGTGATACTCGTCAACGTTTTGAATTGCAGAACGATGATAAAGACATACCAAGTTTTGACTCCCTTCTGGAATATCTTAATAAGGTCGGCCAAGCACTCGAGCTTGCCGAGCCTCAGATAAGTACAGCGCGCCCCCCTGTGCGACTGCATCGCGCCGCCGCTTCTGGTGCCGTTGCTGTAACCTCACCCACATCTTACTCCCGCACGGTGCGCACGTCTCCCGCATCCGCGCCTCAGGATTCTTATGGTAGGCACCCTCGCGCGCCTATTACGAATGCCAAGGCTTTGATAGTGAATCCACTTACACCAAGTGATAACTTGTGTGTTTTGTGCAAGGCACAGCATGCCTTAGCGAATTGTCCCACTTATCGTGATCGCACCCCACGTGATCGATTCTCCATCGTCAAGGAACATAATCGTTGTGTGAATTGCCTTCGTCAAGGTCATGTGGTTAAATCTTGCTCGTCAAACAGTCGCTGTCTTAAGTGCAACGCACTTCACCATACTACATTGCACTTTGATAATTCGGTGTCGTCAAATGCTAACGTAGCTCCTACCACTTCATCTATCGTCTCAGATGCTACCGCAGCATCAGCTCTCGCTTCATCTACGCCGACTTCACAAACATTAGTGGCAGGCTCGAGTTCTCCCACGCATATCGCGCTTCTCGCTACTGCTTCCGTTGAAGTCCTAGATAACTTTGGTAATTACCGCTCAATTCGAATCGTTATAGACAACGGAAGCCAAAGGAACTTTATTACCAACAAGTGTGCCCAACGTCTAGGATTAGCCTTCAAGAAAACCATGTCACTCGTGGAGGGCATTGGTCAAACATCATCTGTCGCGACTAGTTCTACCGTACTTCGCATCCGTGGGCAACAAGGTTATCCGGAGCTAGTCTTGGAAGCTCTCGTTATTCCCAATATATGTGGTGATATGCCGTCTAATACCATAGATATTTCTCATTGGCCACAGTTGATGAACCTTAAGCTGGCTGACACTAGCTTCAACGTGCCTGCGCAAATCGACGCGTTAGTCGGCGTTGACGTATTTTGTCAGATAGTTTTGGGTGAACGTCTCGATTGTGGGTCAGATGGACCTGTAGCCTTTAACACCAAATTCGGTTGGATAGTTATGGGTAATATTGCATGCATACCACCTAGTTCTAGTAAGTCGATGATTTGCTCTTTTAAAGATTTAGACTCTCAAATTCGTAAATTTTGGGAAATTGATGAACTTCCCAAATCATCACCGCTTAGTGATGAAGATGCTCTTTGCGAACGTATATTCGATACGACGCACTGCAGGGATGTGAATGGAAGGTATATCGTCCGTTTGCCTTTCAAGACACCCGCGCCTACCTTTGGTGATTCCTACAGTTTGGCACATCGTCGATTGTTATCTCTCGAAAAACGATTGTCACGTAATTCTCAACTTCGTGAGGACTATAATGCGTTCATGAGAGATTATCTTGATTCTGGACATATGGAAAAGGTCGATGAAATTGGTTCGGATCGAACCTATTATATACCGCATCATTGTGTGCTCAAACCAAGTAGTTTGACCACAAAACTACGCGTGGTGTTCGATGCTAGTGCTAAGCCTGCTAATGGAGTCGCACTAAACGAACAACTACTTGTCGGTCCAAGATTGCAATCAGATATTAAATCAATCCTTCTTCGCTTTCGTTTACATTCTGTCGTTTTTACTGCCGATATTAAGCAAATGTATCGCCAGATACTGGTGGCTAATACTGATCGTAATTACCAAAGAATTCTGTTTCGATTTTCGCCTCAGGAACCCATTCAAGAGTTCCGTCTTAAAACCGTCACGTATGGCATGTCCTCCTCAAGCTTCTTAGCGCTTCGAACCATAGTGCAGGTGGCACAGGACGAGGGAAATAATCGTCATTTCGCTGTGACTGCACTTAGGAGTGACATGTATGTGGATGATGTCGTAACCGGGGCTGACTCACTTATTTCGGCTCGTGAGTTAATGAAAGACATAAGTGACATCATTAGCAAGGGATGTTTCGAGCTAAGGAAATGGACTAGTAACAGTCCTGCTTTGCTTGAAGGTATTCCATCTGAACATAGGCACGATGCTCGTGATTCGCTGACATTCAGCTCAGAATCTTCCCCGTCGGTAGTAGTACTTGGTTTAGAGTGGCATCCAAACGTGGATGCTTTCTCTTTCACTGTGACATCGTTACATCAACAATGCACCAAGCGCATCATCCTCTCGGAATTAGCTCGCATCTTCGATCCCCTCGGTTTCCTAACCCCACTTACCTTTACATTTAAGTGCATAGTGCAGAAACTTTGGAGTCTCGGTTTGAATTGGGATGAGGTTGCACCTGATTCAATTGTTCAAACCTGGTCCCGCTATCGTGTGGAATTCAATACTTTGTCGTCTTTAGCAATTTCTCGTTTCGTTCCCGCATTGAACTCCATCAAATTACAGATACACGGTTTTTGCGATGCCTCTGAGTTAGGCTACGCAGCCGTCGTATATTTTCGTATTGAGCAAGGAGACGATCGCGTCACTACCCACCTGATTATCGCTCGTTCTAAAGTTGCTCCTCTAAAAAGAATTTCTATTCCTCGCTTAGAACTATGCGCTGCAGTTCTCTTGGCAGATCTTGTCGCATATGTTCAAACTGTGTTCGCTGATAAGATACGTGTCGATGGTATTTTTTGCAGGTCTCACTCAACAGTGACTCTGGCGTGGTTAAAGTCACCCTCCTCTCGATGGAAGACTTACGTGAGCAATCGTGTGAGTCACATACAGGAAATCGTTCCACCTTCTTGTTGGCAACATGTTCGCTCTTCTGACAACCCGGCAGATTGCGCAAGTCGCGGACTTACAATCAGCGAACTTCTTGGCCACTCATCGTGGTGGCATGGACCTCCGTGGTTGCTTTGTGAGCCCGATGGCTGGCCAATTTCATCGTTTTCGTTTGAGGATTCCAGTGATATAATTTCGGAACAGCGTAATTCTGACATAGCTCTCTTCATCACTGTCGATAGTTTTGATGAGTTTCTGGACAGGTACTCAAGTCTTAGGAAGATTCAACGCATTTTCGCTTATCTCCATCGTTTCGTCTACAATTGTCGCAACTCTAATAATCGTAAATCAGGTCATCTTGTCTCTTCAGAGCTCAAACAATCGTTGTTGACTTTGGTCAAAATCGCTCAAACTTCGAGCTTTGCAAGCGAGATTCAAGGCTTGGAAAAGGGGTTGCTTTTACCCAAGCCACTACAAAAATTAAATCCGTTTCTTGACAAAGATGGTCTCGTCAGGGTGGGCGGTAGACTCACTCATTCGGATCTAGATTATGATTCCAAGCACCCTCTGTTGTTACTTCGTCAACATCGTCTCACATCGCTTATTATCGATCAGTGTCATAACGATAATCTACATCCAGGGCTTCGCACACTCAATTTTCTGTTGGCACAAAACTTTTGGATTTTGTCGCCTCGTCGTGCCATCCGTAATAGATTATCTAAATGTATCAAATGCTATCGCACCAATCCAAGGCCTGTCATACCTCGCATGGCAGACCTCCCTAAGTTGAGGGTTTCTCAACTTAAGCCTTTTTCGTGCATCAGTATTGATTTCGCAGGTCCCTTTCCAACATATGTACAACGCTATCGCGGTGCTAGGACCTTTAAGACATATATTTGCCTCTTCATATGCTTCGCCACCAAGGCGATACATATCGAGCTTGTCGTAGGGTTAACAAGCGAGGCCTTTCTTGGCGCTCTTCGTAGATTTATCACTCGCCGAGGCCGTTGCCAGCGCATTCACTGCGACCACGGTACGAATTTCGTTGGCGCTCATAACATATTGCTAACCCTTATGCAACAGGCGGCTTCGTCTGAGACGATTGAATTTAGCTTTAAGCCCCCTGCTGCACCACACTTCGGTGGTCTTTGGGAGGCAAACATAAAATCCTTCAAAACGCAGCTCGCTCGTGTTGTTGGCTATCAAATTTTAACTTATGAAGAATTTTTAACTTTAGCAAAACAAATTGAGGCTTTACTCAATTCGCGCCCCTTATGCGAAATGGGATCGGATCCCAACGATTTGGCTGTATTGACCCCTGGTCACTTCCTCACTTTGGAACCGCTTACCTCGCTTCCCGAATCAGATTTATCCGATGTCCGTTTGAGTTGTTTGAATCGTTGGCAACTGTTGCAAAGACTCCATCACGATTTCTGGAAGCGATGGTATACGGAATATTTGCATACTCTAAATCAGCGTTCTAAATGGCACACCAGCACCTCAGAACTTAAACTAGGATCGCTGGTTTTAGTTAAAGATGAACAAGCTAAACCCCTTAAATGGCCGCTCGCTCGTGTCGTGCGATTACACCCGGGGAAAGACGGCATTTCTCGCGTTGCCACGGTCAAGACCCAGACAGGTCTTTTACAAAGGCCTTTAGTGAAACTCTGTCCTCTACCTGGCAACGACTAATCGTTGTTATTTCCATTTAGTTATTATTTAGCTATTTATTTTAAATATTTACTTTCGTTGTTAGTGTTTGTTATTAAGTTCCATTAATTATTTTCGTTTGTATTTTGTTTGGCAATTTATTTTAAAATACGTCGTATTTTGGTGGGCGGAATGTTGCAGCCGCATAATTTAGAACCATCACGTATTAAAGTAGGTAGTTTGTTATTAATTATTTTCTCTCGTCGCTAAGCATTATGATATCCAGTGGGGGTGGTTTTCGATTTGTTGTTGTCGCCACCGGCTCTCGCGATACACTCTCGTCGGAACACCGTCGCGTCCGCACGGTGCAAAGTCGCTCGCCTCGGACATTCCTCGTCAACCACGTTCTCCAGAATTTAGTGTCATCAAGCCAGTGTGTGTACAGTGGGTGCGTGAGGCTCAGGAACTTTGAATATATAATGTATAGCTAAACCACGTCGGCGCCGACCAGGAATTATCACGGAACGCAGTACCGGTGAGTTGGCATGACATTTTGCATACACTTCTCTCGCTGGATATTCGCATCATAATTTGCTATTTATTTCGTATCGCAGGTTGGTTCCATATTTGCGTGGGATCAACCATTTCATTTTGATGCATGTTTGAAAACTCAATCCGATTTGTTTCAAAAAAGGTTGAACTCACTTTAAAACATAAGCAAATATTCTTTAAATTGGAATTTCTCGAAAGTCACCGTACTATATTAGTACCTCATTTGAAGGTTTAGAGGTTATGAGAGGTTATGTACTTTTAGGACACGGCCTCATAGGGACGTAGAGTTCGAAATTTAAAATGGTAGGGGCTAGAACATTCTGGTTATAAATTATGCGAATCATTACATATAAAAAAAAACATGTATAATCTATACATATTAATAATAAAATAAAGCGGAAAAGTTTTTTGTTTGTTTGTTTAAACACGCTAATCTCTGGAACTACCAGTCGCATTCGAAAAATTATTTGTCTATATGATAGCCAAACTCACGAGAAATAGAATAGGTTATATAACATTAGGCCACAGTTTCTAACTAGCCTTAAATTTTGACTTTTGTTACGTAAGTGGGAAGTCGAAGCCCTCGCGAACTGTTTTAGCCGCATGCACTTTCTTACTGGTTAATGATACGTCAATACAACGTTCTACAAAAAAATTGGCCATTAGTATATATATGTATATATAAAGTCGGTGATAGCATATATCTATCTCTAATACATGAGTCACAATAAGGTATTTTGCAATTTTCTTTTGTTAAAGATTAAAAATTAATTTATGAGTATTATTTTTAAGCATGGTACATTAATCCTTACGAACAAAAGTTACTTCATCATAAAGACAATTTATAATGAAGATAAACTTTGTCTTTTACAGAATGTTATTTGGACGCATAGTTTGAGAAAAATGTTGTCTTTATTAAATATACAAATCATCAATCAGTGATTTCTTCTAAATTATATGCGGGTGAAACCGCGGGGCACAGCTAGTAATATAATAAGATATTTAGTAGTTCTAAACGGTGTTGAACAGGCGCGAATATACAAATTAAGTTTGGAAGAGGTCATATATCGAATTTTCTCGAAGATTCAATGTCGTAAACAATATGATGTCAAATAAAAAATGACAAGTTATATCATAATTGAAAATTATATTTAGGTTTTTAGAGAGGCTGGTTGGTCATGACCCCTATGATATCCCACTTAGATCCGGATCTGGTCTTGAATAAAATACAAAAATATGGAACCATAAAAGCATTTCGTGTAACTTTTTACGACCCTTTCCGTCTCGAAGACTATAAGGAAATCCTCTTTTTATCACTTTGTCTTGGATGGAAGTATTTCTCGCTTCACAAGTAACGACTTTGGTAAATTGAACGGGATTTGTCATATTTTTTGTTTATTTGGTAATAATATAACTTTCTTGCCGTCATTTATTCAGCAGTGTAACGTAGGTTGTGAATGAAATTTGAGGAAAACTGTGGTAAAACCATCTACTGAGAACACAACAAAATATGATAATAATAACCACTGAGCCGTTAATCCTTTAAATAAAGTTTCACGGGACAAAGTGACTGCATTTCTATGTCTTAGTATTTAACGAAATTCACTGTCAGAATTCCGGTTTTTAAGAATACCATAGTACACGAAAATTTTTGACAAATAAGAAACTGAACTTCCATTGATTTTGATACATATATACATGTTCCTTTTTCCCTCCTAAGAGGCAGGGGCATGTATATATGTATATGTTAGTTTAGCTCGAATTTTACGGGTAAAGAATTAATAAGATCGCGACTTCATTGCAATCGCGACAACAGCCCAAGCCGAGGTCCGGCCACTCTGGCTCCCTTGCGCGCTGGTTGCCCACGCTTTTGCGGCTACGTGCCTTAAGCGCTCGTCCCCAAGCCCAATAAAGCTGTCAAAGCCTTCAGCGCCTCTATTTGTTTATGGCCCCTCAGGCTAAAGGCTAATAAAAAAAAACAATGATTTTGAAGAGTTCCCTTGTGTATCTTTGAATTTGAAGGTCCATTGCCAATGAAATTAAAATGAAAGCATCCTTGAGGTATCAGATTTCCAACAAAAAACAAATCATCCAAATCAAGCTGAATATCCATTAAAAGAAAAAACATTTGAATTGAGTAACCTCCCGTCGTTGAAGTCGATTATAAAGCCCTACGCGCCTAGAGAGGTTTTCACTTCTAAAAAAGTGGTTTTCTTTACGTGTCAACCGAATGACAAAATTTGAGGTAGAAAACACAAACGAACCGTTCATTTTATGGTCGTTTTATTCAACAAGCTGACTTCAAGTGAAAAGAATGGTCACCTTTTTATCCTGACGGTTGGGAATGATGTGACAAATGTATTCAATTTGTAAGAATCGACAAGCATGAGAGTGATTTGTCTACAGTCCTCTTTTTCTTAGAGCTTGGGTAAAGAGGAATTTATTTCATTCACTCCAGGTAGGACGAGTTCCCAAGTATTGACTTCAAAATTTAGGATACTTAAAATACGATATCAAGAGTGTCTAATATATTTATTTACTAGCTCACGTGGACTACAAAATGCCATAGATCGGGCACACGTGCGAATCTTGCTCACCGTTTCCGGCTATTTAAAGACAAAAATGTTTATTGTGGATTTTTCTTAGATAATATATATATACTCTCTCTGACTTTATTGTAGGTTTTTTAATATCTACAATTACATAGTACATGAATTTTAAATATCTCTTATGGTTTACTCAGCGTAAGCCATATAAGCGCCCGAATTGATTCACCATGACCAGTTTTTTTTATTTGCACGGAAGTCTAATTCTTCTTTCAAAATAAAATTAGGCTAAGTTACTCCTTATAATAACAGCTATCTAACAGTGAAAGACCCGTCAAAATAGGTCTAACCTTCTCGGAGATTACCCGGAACAAAGACAGACAAAAAATCAAAATAATGGGTTTTTTGTTATTGGTATCGTATATACTTTCATATGGATTTAGTAAAAGGCTGCTATTTTGACATTACAAACAGACACTTCAATTTTGTTAATTGTATAGATTTGTAAGGCAGTTGTTGAAGCCTTTAAAGGCGATGGCAATGGCTATTTAGCTAACAATGACTAGACACAATTATAGAGATAAAAAGGTGGGTTGACAGTAATAATATCACGCAGTATGTGTTCCACTGCACAAACTGGGCAAAGGCCTCTTTCCTAAGGACTTGACCACCACGCCAGTCTGGCGATTTCAAACATCGAGAGAAATCAATAGTTCTATATTTTTTCCTCACATACTGCATAGTGGTACTGCAAGAACTTGTCTCAAGCATTCTGGTTTCTTCACGATGTTTTTATTCGCCGTCAGCCGATAGTGCTACAAATGTACGCTAATTTCTACAAAAATGGTTGTTACTCGGCGTTCGAACCTACAGATATCGAATCGATATCCAATCGGTCTAAACCACTCGACCACCATGACGACTAAGCTAAGCTAAGCTGAATCTCAATTCACAACATGAAAGCAGAAAACATTATTTATGTGCCGAACCTAATTAGGTGGAACAAGAACAAGAAAACATATTAAATAATTTTTTTTAAAACAACCTTTTTTTAATATTTCAGTTGTACCTACTACAATAAAAATATTTATTTTAGGTAAGGGCTGTGTTGAATGTTATCATGGGAGTCCATAAAAGGTCACCCATCTTTGAAAGTCCACCATATTGGATTTAAAATCGTGTAACTTAGCTAACCAGACGTTGTCATCCAAACGCTAAGGCAAAGACAAAGGAGATGAAATTTTGAATGAAATTCTGTCATTTTTTAGGATACACCTATGAAAACCGGTATTTAGCAGACTGAGCCACAGTGAAGCGTGGCAGAGTTTAGTTAGTATAAAGTACATTGCCTCGCTAAGCGTGTTCTACCGTCTATATCATGGTGATTATTCTGAAGAGCTGTTCAATCTTATACCCTCCTCTCCCTTCGATAACAGAACCACACTCGCTGGGCTTCAGAGTCACAGTTTTACGGTAAACTTCATCTCGGCACAAACTAAACAGTAGTTCTCTATGACTTATCTTTGTTGTACCATGATGCTGTGGAACCTTATTGTGTATTTTTCACTACTTCTTACGATGTCGAGTCGTTCAAGCGTAACGTGAAGATATATTTATGCAGACCGCCATGACAGCGGTTACTGCTGATGGATTGCCGATTTATGGGTGGTTGCCATTGTGTTTCGATTGTATTGAGTTTACCATCAGCGAATATGCCGTCATTTTGCGGTGCAACTATATATATATATATATATATATATATATATATAAAAAAAAAAAAACAAAAACAAAATCTGCAATGTTTTCTTAATTGCAGTCTTGACATTTTCCTATTTAGAAAATGTCTCCTATCTCACAACAAGAGAATACTCGTGGCTTAAATAATAGTGTCTTACTTTTTTTTTGTTTTAGTGTTTGACGTTCATAAGTACCTTCTTAGGGCCTAAATTGAATTGAGAATTTTTTGATTTTGATTTTGTGTATCTAAATTTACGTTACAGAAATTAAAGTATGAATTTGAAGCAATGATGGCTCCGTTGGTAGTGTGTTGGTAGCCTGAGCTTTCGGTGAAGGAAAACATAGTAATGAAAAATGGCCTGGCTGGCTAGCTACCACCATCAAGTTGAAAATTTGTCAGTTTTCCTACGAAACATAAAATTAAATGCGAATTTGCCTATGACGCAAAGCCTAATACGGTTTTAAAAAAGACATACAATCCATTAATTATAATATCATTGGTATCAACAGGATATTTCGTTAAGAAAATGAAAGAAAAACCATCCAGTAAAACGATATTAGAGTTGCAGATAAAATCGACTTTCAATAAAATCAGTTCGCATTCATTTGATTCATTCACCGTTTCGCTTTGAATCTGATTTACCTCCAGCCATTCCACATTTTGGTTCGACGATTTCTAAAGAGTTCAGTTTGAATGGTTCGACCGCCTCTACTAAAATAGGGGTCATTACGCCGTTTTTAAAGTAGGTACTCGCTGCACTAGCGGCATCCCAATTAAGAGGGGCTTTGTATTTACATGGATTAGTTAATACACATTGGATAAGGTATAACAGTTTATCACGATCTGTAGAAAAAAACACTATTTTCGAACACAGAAATAGCCGTTTTTAAAGTATTGCTTTTTTTATACATTATAATGTATATTAAATGCGGGACTTGAACGCCAATTTTTTTAAAAATTAATTTGACGTTTCGTCCTGGTGACACAGGCCGTGGTTACAACCCGACTGAAGTGTTGTGGTATCTTCGTTAAGAAATCGTTATCGTTCATATGAAATATCTGAAAAAAAAAAAAATACAAAGATTTCACTACAAATGACTTGTTATCGCGGAACACGCACGTACTAAATCTTGTCGGTTCGACAAACTGTAAAACAAACGAATAAAATTCTAAAAATAGCATGCCTAGAAACTTCTCTCTTTCTTTAAATGTTATCAGAATGTCATAGATCAATCAAAACTACTCTGAAATATTCGATCTTTTGTTTTTTATTACATATATATACGAGCTACAGTTAGACCGAACACAGTTCTATGTTGGAAATCGAAGCGAACACAGGAAGCAACACAACTGAAAGAAATCTACACGAAGACTCCGACTGTGACTGAGAACACCTGTAATAGTGAGTATTTCCTACTTTTGTCTTTTTTACCGACTTCAAAAAAACCGCAGGTTACTCAATTCGAATGTATATTTTTTTATGGATGTTCAGCCATAACTTCTTTGTTTATCTACCGATTTGAATGATTTTTTACTTGTTGGATAGGGGATTATTTTAATTTCATTGTCATTGGACCTTCAACTTCGAAAATACACATGGGAACTCTTCAAAATCATTGAAGTTTGTTTTATTTTTTGTTAGAAATTGACTTGTATTAATTAATAGATAGTAGTTATCAGTTACCACAATACAGGATTTGCTTATTTTGGAATTAAATAAATTGTGTCTCCTTATTTATATATAATTTATATAGGCTGATATTTTCTATTTTGGAGAGTTTTTTGTTCTTGTTGTTATACGAACAATTTTTTTATGAGGTATTTTACTAACCACGTATGTAAAAAGCTGTCTCTGATGATGAAACAATAATGACCATCGAGAGATTACAAATCTATCGCTGGCTGCCACTGTCTTATCTGCCTGAAAGCTCTTCAGCAGCTGTATATAAACTGGATGATCCCGAAACGCGACAAACCAATGTAACTGAGATAGATTTACCACCATGTGCATATTAATCTTGATCTTAGGGTCGTGATCGATACGGAAAAGTTAGTAATATTTCGTACCAGGATAATCTTTGTCTGGTAAATCGAATAGGAACCTGGAACCTAAAACTTGTACTAGGAATCTGGTACGTCTACCATCCTTGCTCCACAATAATATATTACTAACAGTCAACAATTTTTTTACTTTATTTCACAGGTAAAATATCGAAAGCAACAGTACTTAGCAACACTTGCATGTAATTTTATATTTGCAAATGTGACATGGTTTTTACGAAGTTACTATAATTACGTAGTTGCTTAGCCATGTAAGTTACAGTAAATTTACTCATGTAATTTAATCGTTACATTGCTAATACTAAGTGCTTCTTTAAAAAATACCATATCCATAATTTAATATTCCCGTCAAACCGTACAATAATTCAATTCAATTTGTTAACACTAAATTGGACGAGGTTTTGAATTACTGGATCCAATAGTTGGCTGCACTGAAGCCTCCTCGAGCCGATTCAATCTGTAATTAAGAGTTGAAGATAAGTTCCCTGTTGTTCACTATAGAAAACAATTAAATGTATGGCTTCGTCTATAGATATAAAATGACTGTTTTAATTGTTTCTTTGAAAATTGCATGTTTACTATATAAATTCTGATAGCTGCTCTCGATCAGGTTTATTCCACCGTGCGAGCTGCTATACCATCTGAGAGAGAAAATTTAGATTTTTCTTAATAAATAAAAAATCCCCTCTGATAACTAGATTTTCACACAAATTGAAGTCTCGATGTCCTGGATATGACAAGCGAAAAAGAAATTTTATTTAAGGCATCCCCTTTTTTTTTAAACTTCCATATTGAGTACTTCAAAACTGAAGTAGATAACAAACAAAATAACCGTCAAACGTGTAACACTATAATCAAGATGTAGGCTCACTTATCTTTCGTCGACTATATTGAGTATATTACCTTCTTGATGTATTATTATAGTAAGCTTCCAAGTGTCAAAGGCATTCTCTTGCAAATGCAAAGTATGCCCATCACCTTTACGTATTGTAGCGAAACTACCGTGACTTCTAATTACCCGCACCGTTTACCGCCACGCCGGAATCTGAGTAAGTGACCGGTCATCTACGATTTTAAAACTAATAAAGGAATAGAAAAATTGGCGTTCGGCTGTGTCGAGGACACTTGTACATGATATGGACTTTATGTGATTACATGTTTGCTCAGATGCTTTATTTACGTTCCCGGCACCGCTTCACTTTATCAAAGTTTTTTATGGGTATCAATGAATTGCTGTCCAGAAGTCTTTTCCAATCATTTACAACTTCTATATTTTGACATACATACATGTATATAAATCACGCCTATTTACCAACGGGATAGGCAGAGACCACGTCCTTCCACCTGCTACGATCCTGACATACCACTTTCGCTTCTTCGACATTCATTAATATTTTCATACATGCTTGTCGGTTTAGAGTACTCTTGACTTTACCTTTCTTCAGAACGTCTCCGATTTGATCGATAAATGTTCGTCTAGGCCTTCCTCTTCCAACGATTCCTTTCACGCTCGCATCAAAAATTTATTTAGTCATTCTTCTTTCATTCATCCTCTCAACATGCCCAAACCATCTAAGCATCCCTATCTCAATTCGTGTGAATATATCTTATTTTACACCACAAAGCTCTCTTATCACACTATTTCTTATCCTGTCACTCAATTTCACTCCTAACATACCTCTTAGCGCTCTCATTTCTTCTGCATTTATTTTACTTACATGATTTTTCTGCCACACCCAGCTTTCACTTCTGTAAATGAGTGTTGGATACACTAATGTTTTGTATACTAAATCGATAGATTAGACGAGAGCTGTTGATTGAAACAAAAACGAGCGTTGTAGCTTCAACGAGTCGTCATTTACATGAAATGGAAATTATGTGACGCTGCGAAACGACCTCATAATGGCAACGCTTCCCCACTCCACGCGCGCAATGCTTCACAGTCCTCACTCCACGTGACAAATTCTTTAATCCTTTAGCTATTGAGTGGTGTAATTAAACTGTATCCTCCGAATTTGTTATCATCAGTTTTTAAAATTACCTCCCACTATAGAAGCAAATTTAAAATTCTAACCACGTGAAAATATCAGCTAACTCCCTGCTTTATACTACTCAGGTTCAGCCGTGCATGGAATATCGTACCCATCTTTGGCATGTTTCTGCCCAATAGCTTTCATGATGCCCTGAACAGGTTGCAGTGAAGAGCTGTCCGCATTGTGAATGATGCATACATCGTTAAGTATTTAGAACCACTTTAGTTGCGAAGAGACGTTGCATCGCTGAGCGTATTTTATTGTCTGTGTCGTGGTGAATGTTCTGAACAGTTGTTAGACTTTAACCCATTATCTCCCTTTCATTACTAAACCACGCGGTCTGGCCTACGAAGCCGCAGTTACACAGTAGTGCCCATCATGGCATGAACAAAGAAGTTCTCTAATTCTTACCTTTGCCTTACCGTACAGATGTGGAATACTCTCCCAGCCAACGTGTTTCACCCTTTCTATGATATTAGGTCAGTCAAACGAGGCGTGAAGAGGCATTTCAGCATTTGTGGACTTTACCGTACTCACCATCACGTACTGTACAGTCATTGTGTTGAGCTAGTATATAAAAAAAAATTTGCTACCTAACCACAGTTTAAACTATTACAGGCAGGTGTATAATAAATTCCATTATATACAGCCCATAAAAACTTCCTTATGAGTGTTAAATTTATGTTAAACAATTTGTCACTAACGGGCAAACGTACACGTAAACATTTTCTACTTTTCGGTAATAATATTATTTAGTCTTGTAACACAACGGTTTGTGTCATGTAACTTGACTCAATAGAAACCACTCGTTCTGAACAAGTTGAAGTTTGTACGTGCTAAACTCGTTATAACATGACACCTTTGCGGTTATATAAGGAGATACAGTACAACAACGCATTGAAATATGGATTGGAATACAAAAAAAAACAAAATACATTCTTCTCCTATTTTTATAGCAGCTCAGGAGATTAACGTCTCCATCCCTGATGGTATTATTTATTTTTTATTTCACGAATAAACTCATTTAAAACTTATTGTTAAAGGCATCCTATAAAACCTCTGGGGTTTGTCTTAGCACAGTGCTATCCAAACCTACATAACTGACCTGCATAAATATCTCTTCCCGTTACGCTTGAGGGACCCGTTGTCGTAAGAAGGAGGAAACATATTTTCCGTTAGATGGTTCCACAACTTTAATGTAAGACAAAGTGGTACCGACTGTTTTTGTTCTTGTTCCACATAAGTAGGATCGCCGGCACATGCTTTCTTGCTTCATGTTGTTAAATGAGATTTAGCTTAGTCGTTTGCCTAACTAACAGTAGCTAAACTGTCATTATCATCGCTTTTAAGGTCTTTCACTGCTACTATAACTATAGAAATATTTAAATTCTTAATATTTATTTATTTTAAAGGAACACTCAAAGCTAGTCATCGACAAATATAAATAATTGCAAGCTAAAGACACACAGTCATTTAAAAGTCCTCATGGATATGACACAAATTAAAAAAAAACACATGACAAGCATCCAAGGCTCCCAATATACAAACAATGCATCCTACTACATAATCAGATAAAATATCAAGTATATTATAACATATTAAAAAGGAACAAAATATTTTTTTTAAATAATCTGGCACAAATAACCAACAAAAATTGGGTTGATAAAAAACAACAAAATTAAAACAATTTAAAATTTAACATGCGCGAAAGACAAAAAAAAAATGGGGTGGGTTACAAGTTGAAAAAATTACTTGCAATCGATAATGCCAAGGAAATCCTTGTTTATAATGTTGTAATATTATATGAAGACTTTAGTTATTAGTATTCCAAAATATTGAAGGAAAAAAATACGCGCCTCTTTTAAAACTGGACTTATTAAGGTTTATTTTACTACAATGCGAAGATATTATTCGATATGATATTATTAATACTAATTATAAATTTAGACTATTTTATGTTCATTGAAGCGAAGCTTCTTAAAGGACTTTTCGGATGAGAAACTAACTCAGAAATAGTTAACCCTCAAAGGAGGAGAACTAAAAATAACTATTTCTATGGTACACTTAACCTATTTTTTCGTTTTTATTTTCTATATTTCAAATAACAATTTACTACTACATCGAAATTATATTGTAGTGATTAATAATTGAATTTTGAGAAAATGTAGAGTTTTGCTTTTGTCGGATATCTCACGACACATCAAATTTTAATCTGTTTTTCCCGTTAATATTTATGGCCATTTTTATTTGAATAACAATGTTATGAGAAACATGAGATAAATGTTACGTCGTAGGTTCGGTGGTTTCTCAAAGATTTTCTATATAATTTGTAAACATTCCACATTTACATTTCATATTTTTCGCATGAGTTGACATTTACGTCTGTCTGATTACTTACATTATCCAACCTACGCACATTTTGTGATGTATGAATTGAAGTTAAAACGTGGCGTATTCACATAAACTCATATCGTTCAGATCATTTTATTGAACGGAAACCTCTAACATTACAACGTTCTGATTGTGAATATGTACATATGAACATATGAAAACAATGTTCAATGAAAGAGGCAGCGTATTTTTGATATTCAATATTCTCAACATTATACAGATAAAGGCAAAATAAAATGGAACTATTTCCACAAATTATCAAAAAAAATTGAGCTGATACAACCTGATTTAACCAGAATTCAGGTGTTTCCACTAAACCATATAAAACAATCTATTCACCTTGGTAAATGCAAGTTCTGATTGCTGTACTCCGCTAGACTGCTCTATACTCGTACACACCAATATCAAAATTAATGTTTATAGATATAAGATAAAAAATATGTGTACATTTCACACGGGGTAGAAGTGAAATCTTCAGAAAATATAAAAATATCTTCTTTATAAGTTAATTTAAAAAGTCATAAAACAGCGGGATTTGAACTATCGACCACTCGTACTGTACAGACAGCAGGACTTGCATTTACCGTGTAAATGAATTCTATCTCACTCTCTAGCACCCTAAATCCTATAGCTGTATATTTTTGTCTTTTTCTAGTGTTGATATTTCGTTTCATCGAGTTTTAAATGACAACGGTGCAGTAGAAATATTCAATTGAAAATACTGTGCCATCTGCTCTCAGTACATTGTATTCTTTTACTGACTGATCGTCTCAAAAAAAAATCACACCTATTGCGAACTCCGGTATCATGATCTACCCTCATTGGGAACAATATAAATTTGACAATTGCGTGTCGGGCAACGCGTAGTGTAGGGTTCCGAACTTGCCTGTCACAATATTCAGACTTCGAGAGGGGTCTTTATTTATTTAGAGTGCGCCTTGAATCTAACACAAA
The DNA here is from genome assembly GCA_033032175.1 of Saturnia japonica. NCBI lineage: Eukaryota > Metazoa > Arthropoda > Insecta > Lepidoptera > Saturniidae > Saturnia > Saturnia japonica. Next base: position 12,438,680 of record CM065327.1, on the reverse strand, counting down.
AATTAGCACTTTAAAGCAACTTATTATTTTGCAAACAGCTCCCTGAATCGAGAAAAAGGTTTTCATACACCCGCAACGATTATGAAAGACCTATCCAACGACGATGGGATAGAAGAGAAACCATAAACATTTTTTTTTTCATGAATTATTTTTACCTCTTTGTTGGCATAATTATGTGTATGGTCACGCCAAAGTACAGCTTTCTAGTACTAAGAATCTCAGAATTAAGCCGCAAATAGACAGACGGATATATCAAAATTTAAAGGGTTCCTTGTTGACTTCGGAACCTTATTTTTTTTTTTTTTTTTTTTTTCTTTTTTAACGTGGAGAAACCCTTCGTGGGTACACACCCGCCCGGGGGGACGAGTGGTTATGTGAGACTCCTACTCACTAAAACTCCACGGTGTACCATCCGCCGCCATACTGGGGCGACGCGGGCACTGCGCTGGCATACAGCCGCGCCGCCCCGGTGGCCGGCCCGGCTAAACCGGGCCCCGGCCTAAGTAGGAGACGGCTCAGTACACCCTAGCCGTCTCCTCCATCCGCCGAATTTGTGCAATGAGGAGACGGGCCACCCGACCCGTCTCCTCTGGTTCGGCTAGGGTGGCGGGAGTTGGCGGATAAACCGCCTCCTCCTGCCACCCGTTCGTCTTTGGCGGAGAGGGCCGCTCAGGGGATCCCCCTCACGAACCCTTTCCGCGGCCTCCTTCTGCGAGATGACGTCCTCGCAAAAGGAGGCCATCGCCGTCCATGCCCTCTCGCTGCCGAGCATGGCTCTCACCACACTCGGCAGCGAGAGATCTTCACCAATAACTACGGCCAGAGTGCGACGCTGCTCCCCCCAGGCCGCACACTCACCAAGAGTGTGCTGCGCCGTATCCTCCGCAGCCCCGCACTCATGGCACGCAGGGGAGGGCTCCCTCCTGGCTATTTTGTGCAGGTACCATCCGAAGCATCCATGTCCGGACAGTACCTGCACAAGCCTAAACGTCAGGAAGCCCTGCTCCCTGCTACACCACTGCAGGAGGACCGGGCGGACGGCGTCTATGGTATAACGTCCAAAGCGCGCGTCCGCCAGGTCCTCCTCCCACCTCCTCAATACGTCCTCGCGGACTTCCCGCCTAACCATTGCAACTTCTTCGGGAGCCGGAGGCTCTCCTAACTTTCTTCTCGCCGCCGTGAATCTGTACACGGCGGCGAGCACCTCCGCCTCCAAATCCCACGGCAGGGAGCCGGCGAGCACACAGGCCGCCCCCGTGGACACCGACCGGTATCCGCGAACGACTCTCAGCGCCACGACACGCTGCACAGCACGCAGCACGCGTTTGTTTGTGGTGCTGAGAGCATCCACCCAGATCGGTGCCCCATAGACGGCCATGCTCCGCACAACCCCCGCAAATAGTTGGCGACAACTCGCGCCCGGTCCTCCCGAGTTCGGAAGGAGCCGACCGAGAGCTGCCGCCGCTCCCTCAATGCGCGGTCCGAGCCCCTTAAAATGGGACTCGAACTGCCATCTCCCGTCCAGGACAAGGCTCAGATACTTCATCTGGGCCCCGACCCGGACCCTTACTTCTTCTACGCAGATGTGGGCCCCAGGAGGCGGCCCACACCGAGGCCCATGAAAAAGTAGGGCCTCGGTTTTCTCCGCCGCCACTCTAAGGCCCAACGCTTTGATGCGCCTGACCACGAGGACCGTATCATCCGGTAAGGGCGCCCCCATGGATCCCGATCCAGGGTCCTAAGAAGCTCCTCCCATCTCTCGTCCTTGGCCCGGCCTATGGCCGCCTGCAGGGAATTACGGCATTCCCTGTAGGCAGCAAGAAACCGAGCCTCCTCCCCTGGGGAGGTGGAGACCTCGAACCGAATATAGCGGTGATCGGAAAAGGTCTCCACCTCCTCCAGCACCCTCCAATTCTCCACACGGCGCGCGACAGACGGCGTGGCAAAGGAGACGTCCACCACGGACCCCCCGTTATGCCGCACGCACGTGTGGACGGACCCTTTATTGAGGAGGGACAGTCCAACTTGAACTGTCCACTCCTCCACTAGCTCCCCCCGGGGGTCCGTGGCCACCGATCCCCATGTCCGCGACTTGGCGTTAAGATCGCCAAGCAGGACAATGGGGAGCGGTGACAGCCGCCTAATTGCCGGCCCCAGGGAGTCGAGAAACGCCTCGAACTCCCTCAAGGGCCGGTTTGAGGAGAAATAAACCCCCACAATACCGTAACCTCCCCAGGCGGCCGCCACGAACCCTGACCCCATCTCCTTAATGGAGAGGGATGACCCCGTACTATGAATGGCTACGGAGCCGTCAAGGTCACCTGCCCAGTAAGGTTGAGCAGGGACACAAATACGGCTCCGCAGCCACCGCAACACTAATGTTCCACTCCGCCACCGATTGCACAAATAAGTCTTGTGCAGTGGCGGAGTGGTTCAAGTTCCCTTGGAGGTAATTAGTATGGCCGTGCTGCATTATTGAGCCATACTAATCACCCCCGATCCTGGTCCTCCAAAACGTGCCCCAGGGGGCCTCCACTTGGTGAAGGAGGGCTTGCAGCTCGCCCCTCCCATTTAATGGTCCGCCGGCTTGCCGGCGGCGGCGCATGCCACGCAGTGCAGCTTAACAGCTGCACAGCTCACCGCCGTGTGGCCGGAGTCCCCACACCTGAAACACAGGGCACCCCAGTCGGCCAGCGTCTCACACGTTGTGCGAGTGTGGCCCAAGCCCATGCACTTGAAGCAGCGCATGGGCTTCTCTGCCAGTGGCCGTATACGGGCCACACTCCAGCCAACCAGGAGACGCCCTGCATCAGCCAACTTCCTTGCCCCCGCCACTGGGAGCGACACGAATGCCACTCCCCCCCCCCAGTCATGTCGGATGGAGCCAATCCTAATCTGGTCTGGCTCACATCCGGCTGCAGTGGCTATTGCCGTTCTGAGCTCCGTCTTATCGACGGAGTCATCAATTCCGACGACCCGAACCTCCGCACGTTTGACCGGCCTGGTAATGTCAGCTACCCCCGCGAGTACGGCTTGCAGCTGTGAAGCCAGGCCAGCCGCCTTCTTCTCACCATCGGAGCCTTTAATCTCGATGATTTTGGCTCCTGTGGCCGTCGTGCGGAGCTTCGGGTCATCGATCCCCAACTCAGCCAGCTTTACTACTTCCCGCGCCTTGAGGACCGCAGCCGAGTACGTCACTCCTCTGGCCACCGCCTCATGCTGCAACGTGATGACAACTGCAGCAGAGCGCGGCACAACAGGCATCTTCGCCTGGGTCCCCTTGTTACCGGCCTTCTTTTTAAGCGTGGGAGCAGCTGCCAGTGTAGCTGGGGCTTTAGCCTTTTTTGGCCGCCGGACTACGGTGGTCCAAGCCTCAGAAGGCGCCCCAGAAACGGAGGGCCCCGGGAGGGCAGGCCACTCCACATTAGATGGAGTAGGAGCAGACGCAGCCGCCCCCTTGGACCTTGCCCGGGACATCGACCGGGGCCTTTTGGCCCTGGCGGGCATGGATCCAGCGATAGGCCTTTTGGCTGCAGCGGGATTTTTATCGCCCGCTAATGGTGGGCGTAGTACCTTTTTCGGAAGGAGCCGACCATCCACTTCCAAGCTGTCGAATCGGGCGCTAATAACCTCTCCGACAGTGGAGCGAATGGACCGCTCCAACCCACTCACTGCATCCGCCAAGGCCTTCTCCCAGGCCTGGGGAGGCACCTCAACCCGCACTGGCTGTAGAGGAGGAGGAGGAGGAGGAGGCGGCATCACCTGCCGTGCACTTGCCTCCCGCCGCCAAGCCAACACCTCCTTCTTGAGGTCCTCGACCTGCCGGCGGAGAACCCTCGTTTCCCTGCCGAGGCGGGCCGTCTTCTCGTTGACTGTACGCTCCAGGAGCACCTCCACCACCTCCCTTAGGCTATTTGCCGCACCTTTAAGAGACTTGATACAAGTCCCTTTTAGATTTCCTGAGATACGATAAACTTCCAGAATAGTGGCCACTCCGCTTTCTGTGCGGGCCCTCAGCGTCTCTGCATCCTGTACTTCCGCAGCCCACCCCGCATCGCCAACGCCCCCAACGACTATCACCTCGTCCTCTGCCGGGACTGCCTTAGAAGCTGCCTCCTTTAAGAAGGGTTGGATCGAAGTCGTTCCTCCTCCCCTCGCTGGGCGTCCAACGCTCCGAGAGCGGCCCGATTCGCGAAGCGCCCCCCTCTGAGCCGTCGTTACCTTCGCGGACACAATTGAGCTCAATCCTGCGTCAAGCGGCTCCCCAGCCCGCTTCGTACCCCCCCCCCCCCCCCCCACTTCCCTCTTCGCTATCAATCCCACCTAACCTACTTAATCTAACATTTAAAAATTTTTGGTTTTGAAAGTTCATTTTTATTCCCACGAGTATGGGGGAAAAAAAACGGTCAACCTAGGCAGTGCCCCCTGTACCTGGGTAAGCCTAGCGTAACCCGTCAGGGAGTCGGCCGGTTCTCTGACGGGGGTCGCACTAACAACTGATCAACCCATCAGCCATGCATCCTCTCGCGGTGCGCCGCCGCTTACAATTGGGGTAATTTTTTATAGAGTTTTTCTTCCTCGCGGTCCGGGCGGTTAAGCCAAGACTCTCGGTCCCATGCGAAGCCGCGAGACATGACCACGACACTCCGATGGGATTACGAGCACGACGTTGGCAGGTAGGACAAGATGCCCTACCTACCTTCTCGACGGCAGGGTTAGTGCACGCCGAGTCCGCCCGCACAACGTCCGTTGCTTCCTTTGTAGGGCAGAGGAATGCTGGACGAAGCCTCCGTGTCAAGGGTATCAGCCGCCAGCCAGAAGGGCCGACGTTGCCCGGGGTGCACCGCGTGGAGGTTCCCTTACATCGCACCCCTGACTTCGGAACCCTAACTAACGTCTTACAAACTAACTTAGAAAATAAAACAAGACAATTTTTAACAAAAAAGAAAACCAACTTCGATGGTTTTGATGAGTTTCCTGGTGTATCTTTGAAGTTTATGATCCAATGCTAATTAAATTAAAATGAGACCACTCTTGATGTATCTTCTATCTAACAAAAATATAATTATCCAAATCGGTTCATACACAAATAATTTATGGCTGAACATCGATAAAATAGAAAAAAATACTTTGGATTTGAGTAACTTCCGTCTTTTTTTAATCAGTTTTATTTAGTTTTTGAAATCGGTAAGTTAACAAAAATAGTTTACCGAAATTTCTATTTTAAAGTTAACACACTATTTCTTTTCTATATGTGTAAAGTTAATTATAAAATTTGTTTTCCACCCTTCCAAGTTTGTACCGACGCGGCGACGACGTAGCCTTTTACCTAACTTCTATTAACATGTTAAATTAAGATATCAAATAATAATTTATTTTCAAATATATTTAAATTTTTAAATAAAAAAACATGTGAAAAGGTTTGATGGGTAATAAATAGGTCAGCAAGGTATGGTCATGTGGTCAGGTGAAATGCAACTCATAACTTTTTATAAGAGTGGACTTATGCAGTAGAGGAAGGCCGAAGAAGATGGATGGATTGTATGAAGGATAACTAATCATCTAATTGACATTTCAGCGCACAATCTAAACTACTGGGATTCAGACCGCGAAAATTTGCACGCGAGTTTCTTTTACACTGAAGCACCAAGGAATGTTTTTTTTTGGGAATTCTAACCCTAACGTGGTGAAATCAGTCATTTTAAAAATTGGTATTGTAATTTTGGGTATTGGGATTTAATGGGATATAAAAACATAACGCTTAAGGATAGACGCAAACTACATGACCTTGTATTCCTCCATAAGATCATTGACGGTCGTATTGATAGCACTAATATTCTAGCAATTGTACGTCTCAATGTTCTCTATAATTACCCTAAGAAAACGGTAAGTAGAACTTTTTATGATCTTACCTTTTTCAGGAATACCTCTTTATAGGATCAATCTTGGATGTGTCTTGCCTGTTGTGTGAATGTGCAGATCATATAATTAATATAACATTTTGGGGAACTTAGATATATTTGCACAAACACTTTAAAAAACATAATTAATAGAACATTATTGCAAAGGCCGTGAAATAGGCCATTGCAGGTCGAGTATGAGTTTAAAGGCCGAGCCGTTGCGTAGAGAAAGAAAGAAAAAAACTATTTACAACAATCTATTAAATATCGAGCACCAAATGCCAGCTGCGACAAAACGGCCCCAGCTCAGCATAATGCTGGTTGTAACAACCAGCGCTGGTCTTCCGTTGGAGCCGTCCGGTGGCGTCACATGACGTACATACTAACTTAAATAGTCGTAAAAGTAAAAAATAAAAAAGTAAAAACGTGAGACTTATACGTATAAAACAGAAGTATGTATTACTATAAAAACTTCAATAGATACACAAAAACAAACATAAGCAACATAAAAAAAAACAAAGAAACATAACAAAAAAGTCAAATATTCTCGTAACAAAAAGAGCTGGTGCTTAAACAATTAAAATGAGGAAACCAGGAGCACACACAGGACAAGTAAGTTTTAAATTATTTTACAGGAGACAAAACATTAAGAAATATAAATGAGTTAAGATTAGGTTGCACTTATTTTAAAGAGCACTGGTGTCATGCTGTTGATCTTCTTGGTTCTTTTGATGTTCGCAAAGAAACCTTTTCAATGATAATCTAAACCCGTGAATGTATCTCAGATTACTTATCGGCGGTGGAATATTATTCCAACATTTGGTCGCAGCGTAACTAAAACTACCTCTAAAAACGATAGATCTATGCCTTTGCGTTGAAAGCTGCATTGCGCAATTCCTAGGCCCATGAGATCTATGACTGGATACCCAAGACAATTCATCATAAAGATAAGTTGGTGTTTTATACTTTATCACGTCAAAAAGAAGACAAGCCAAATGAAGTGTTCGTTTAAATATGGAGACACATGGGCTCTCGAGGGAATATCGAAGCAAAAGCGGGCGCAGGCATTCTGAACTCGTTGTATGAGTTTTTGTGTTCTTGTTAGTAGACGTGGGCTAAAAACTGTGTCCATATAATTTAACTTTGCTAATACAAGTGACTCCACAAGCTGGATACGCAATCCTTTCTTAATGTAGGGTCTCATTCTATACAATACTTTCAGTTTGTATAAGCAATACTTAAATTCAATACTCGCGTGTTCTTTTTTCGAAAATAATTACAATATTTCCATGGATATTTTAGAAAAAATGATTTCATTCAGACAAAATAAATAATTGACATTCATAAGCACCTACTTTAAACTTTTATATTATTTTTATGAACTAATTTACAGAAGTAAGTATGGAACGCGCATATATATTTAGTTAGTTAGATCGCTATTTATTTGCATGTACGGTAACAGCCCAAGCCAAGGTTCGGCCACTTTGGCAACCTTGGGCTTGTTGCCCCGTTTTCGCGGCTGAGTGCTTTCCGCGCTCGGCCCCAAGCTCGGTGAAGCTGTCAAAGCTTCTAATGGCTCCAGAGCCCTTAAAACCAACAATGTAGCCTGTTCGAAAAAAAAAAACAGTTTTAGCTTAAATTTAGTGTAATTGTGTCAAAATGTATGCAACCGTCTATCTCAAATCTGATCTAAGGATTTCATTCAAGCCGTCTATAGTGTTATTTATGTATATATATATACTTCTAGCAGTGTCATATTTTCGTTAAATATTCATCAAAATTAATTATTAAAACATCACTTTAAAACTTAAGTTCTCGCTATTGTCGAGAAACATAAATTATTTGTCTAAAATTAAGGTTTTTGTTAATGGGAAATAATTTAAAACTTTTTCATTAGGAATGCCATCAGTTGCTGTTAATGAGAATATATTTAAGGCGCTATCTAAACAATCTTTTTAACTAACAGCTATTAAATTGTTTACATTATGTAATTTTCAAATTTTAAAATAAATTAATCCTTTATTACTATATGTACAATAGGTGTATACGCTAATTATATACAAAGTAAATAAGAAAAATATTCATTCATTGGCAACGGGTTTTTGAAATACAGCTTGTCCTTCGACAAAGGCGTCCTCTAAAGACTTCCATCTTTTTCTATCTCTTGCTATTTGGATCCAAGTTGGACCAGCTATTTTTTTAATATCATCCTCCCATCTTTCATTCTGTGTACCTCGGCTTCTTTTACTCTCACTAGGTTATCCTAATCATAATGTTATCATTATTTTATTGGTTTGGTCCATTTCTCTGTTTTGTTTTTTATCAGGTGTCCTGTTCATCTTCATTTTAATTGCTTATACACTTTATTGACATTTTTAAATTTCGTTATTGCTTTAATTTTTTCTAATCTTACTTTAACCTTTCTTTCCACTCCAATCACGCTTCGTTTTATATTTTTCTGGCAAATATTAATTTTGTTACATAGTTTTTCTGTTAGAGCCCACGTTTGACATCCATAGGTTAAACATGATATAAAATATGAAGCATAGATTCTTCGTTATAATTTCATTGAAATTTCTTTGTTTTTTATGACTTCTATTAATTTCCTTCTTCATTAAGTTTTCTGTGGATATTAACTGTCCCAAATATATATACTCACAGACATATTCCATTTCTTTGTTGTTAATTGTAATACTTTTTGGCTGAGAGAAGTTTGTCATTATTAAAGTGAAACTTTAATTAGATCATCTCAAAATTTTTGGTCTGTGTGTTGCATGTCGCGTGACGGTCGGCCGCGGAGTAGGGATGGCGGCGCCTATAGTTCGCAGCAACTGACCGTGTAGTGTATAGACTATTACTCATTTGTGAATTTTTAGTCAAATGTCTATAATGTGAAAAAAAGTTTCACTTTTACCGTGGTTTCATAAAACCACACAATCAATTTTTTTTGTTTTTTTTTTATGCATTTGTTGACAGACCTGCTTTTGTACTTTCATTTGATAATTTTTGAAGCATGTTTTGTAATTAATTTTATTCAAATTCAATAATATTCGTTTTTAGTTCTGTTAATCTCGGTCTATGTAAATCAATTGTTTATATTAAAATTACTTTAAAGGTTTAGCATCTTAGGTAGGAAAAAATCGGTCCTTATAACAGTGTGTACCGACTGTTAAGAACGAACTAGAAAAGGAGTAGATATTTAATTTATAAGTAACAAATCATAACCACAATTTATGTGAATAATTCAAACGAGAAGTTGTGTGGGGAACGCCACTTTGCCCTTAATAAAGTTTAATAAGTGACGAAATAGTATAACCTCAGTTTTTAATAAAATAAAATAGTTTATCCTTTGTTTAACTTTAGGTCACAATCTCAGTTGGTGTTTATCGACGATGTAGCCAAAGATGGTGACACTCTAAGCTTAAGGAAGGATTGAAACTCAATTGCAGCTGCCAGAACACACCTATTGGTGTTTGGCGACAGATTAACAACTTGATGGTGGTTGCTAGCCAGGCGGGCAATAGAAAATACTATACCACAATACTATGGTTTCATCACGATGTTTTCCTTCACCAAAAGCTCAAAGCTCATTGCACAGATTTGAACTCACGTCAATCGACGCGGTGTTCGCACAGGCTGCCACTTACCCATTATTGCTTTCTAGGCCCATATTTTATTCCTTCATGCTGGGAACTAAGATTCTTTTTAGTGTTTTACGACCGGTGTTCTGCTTGACGTCTACCTCCTTTCGTCTTTCCTCCTTGGGATCTTCTCGTTTGTATCTTACTGACAAAGTTCTTCTTCATGTTCTCGATTTGGCGCCACAATAAGCACTTGCCAGTGTCTATGTGTAAGTCTTCGTACAATAGTATTTTGGCTACAATTTTGGCTTTTGGTACAATGGTTCCTTTGTTGGAACTTTTATAGAAAGTTTTGTGATATCTCAAAATGAATGTTTTCGGTTTATTTTATCTATAATCCATTTTTTGGGATGTAAGGAATGTCGAATTATATCTTCAGCATTGATACGCCCAATCCAATCTCACCTGCACATGGTGCACCCTGCTGAGCAAAAAACGAGTAAATGGCGATAGTACAAGGTGTCCAGAAAGGGTATCGGGTATTTGTAAGTTCAATGAAACAAAAATTATTTGTATCCAATAAAAAAGTTTACTGTTTATTATTAGCATATGAATTGGAGAATTATTTGGAAAAGATGATGTTATCCAAATGATGACCGTTACGTTGCTGGCACTCTTCTAAACGGAAACGAAGATTGGTGATAACACGTTGACACATAGCTATCGATATTGCTGCCATTTCTGACCTGATGTTTTGCTTTAACTGGGTTAGATTCGTCGGATTGTTTTGATAAACCTTACTTTTAAGGTATCCCCATGCAAAATAGTCAAGTGGGCTAAGGTCGGGGCTTCTGGGAGGCCAGTTGATGTTACCCCTTCGCGAAATGACTTTATTAGGGAATAATTCGTTAACAACTTCCATTGAGTCATTTGAGGTGTGGCAAGTAGCCCCATCTTCCTGGAACCACGTTCTTGAGTTGAAAAATGCAAACTCCTGCTACTCTGGAACCAAAAAATTTCGCAACATATCGCAATAACGGTCACTATTCACATTAATTGCTCGGCCTCGTTGATCTTCATGAAAATAAGGACCAATTATGCCTTTAGCAGACATAGCGGCCCAAACAACGACCTTTGGGCTATGCAGGGGTCGTTCATGCTTTCGTCTCGGATTCTCCACTGCCCAGTACCGACAATTCTGCTTATTAACATGACCATTCAGGTGAAAATTTGCTTCATCACTGAACAGTATGTTGTTAAAGTTGTTAAATCGCTGCAGCATTTTGTTCGCAAAATTCAGTCGATTAGCATAGTCCGTATCCTTCAATTCTTTAACCAATTGAATTTTATAGGCTTTTAGATGTAAGTCTTTCTTTAAAATCGAATGTAAAGATGATTTTTTGATGTTCAACGCTTGGCTTCGCTTTCGGATGGATAAAGACGGATTTTGACGAACCGACGCCTCAACTTATTCAATTGTTTCTTCATCGCGAACTGAACGAGGACGACCAGAGTTTTGAATTTTAACTGTCGCACCTGTATTCTCGAACATCCTGATCCATTTCCTAATGCTATCGTCACTTGGCGCGTGGCGTGTACGATATTCCGCACGATAGAGATGTTGAGCAGTCACTATTGAATCACCATTAAGATAATACGCTCGTACGCAAAATGCGCGATGCGTCCCCGAGTACTTTTCCATCGTGACTAAAACTCCACAAAATGGCGGACGCCACGAACCCCTCCCCGCACCCTTTAGACTCCCCGTTTCGAATATGGCGCGAAAACAAATACCCGATACCCTTTCTGGACACCTTGTAGTAGGACTGTTTTGCCCGGCTGGGCTGCAAACACCATGCATGTGGTGAAATTCCGTCATAGTGACTCGCTTTTATGTGGCGCGTTTCGGAAACTGCTTGTGCGTATCCAGTTAAATTAATGCAAGATCGCATGATAGCGGCGGCCTTCGATGTATTATGTTCTCTCGGTGGTTCTCATTGTGTTAGGATTGTACAATTTTTTTTTACATCAATACTGATCGTAATATTTTTACCAAACAAATAAACAATAAAGCAGATTAATATTTAAAAAAAACCTAAACAGTACCATAATTGAAAAAGATAGCATTCATAAATATTAATATTGTTTCTTACTTAAGTAACTTCGCATCCAAGAGATACACTTTATTTTCTCATGAAAATTACAGTCTCTGCGGGCTTACAGACGTATTCGTAATTCGACAAACTTTATGGCATTCATATATTACAATTTATAAACACACAAACATACGTTGCGTTGAGACGAAATCTTGAATACTTAACATTATTTTGTATTTATTCTAGACTAGCTGTGCCTGTGGCTTCGCTCACGCGAACTACAGAATGCCCGGGCGAATCTTGCTCCGCCGCTCCCGACTATTTTAAAGATAAACATTTTTATTGTTGGCGTTCCATAGAAGGTAGACGTATACTCTTCCAGACTTTTTTGTAGGTCTTTTTAATGTCTACAATGGTTTAGTACATTAATTTGCTATATCTCTTATGGTTTACTCAGCGTAAGCCATTTAAGCGCTCGAATTGATTCACCATGACCAGTTTTTTTTATTTGTGGGAACCCTAATTATTTTTCTGAAATAAAAGTAGCCTAACTTACTTCCTATAACATCAGATATATATCAGTGAAAGTTTCGTCAAAATCGGTCCAACCGTTTCGGAGATTACCCAGAATAAACAGACAGACAAAAAATCGGCTTTTTTTATGTATCGTATATACTTTCATATGCAGTTACTAAAAAAACTTCAATTTTATTAATTTTTTAAAAGATACGCACATTCGGGTGTCTGAATCGGAATGACGTGTGTGGCAGGCTTTAACCACTCGACCACCACTAATTCAATTTAATGATTTTTTTATTTAAATTTGGTATTTCTTCTTACCATAATACCGAAGCCATAATGAAGCTGATTAAACCGTATATGAAATCTTTGTGAGGTAAAAAATAAACCGACGCGCGACGTGTCATTCGTGCCATTAAGAGATTTACTCCCGGGCTAATCCGACATAGAACATAATAAATGATTCTAACATTTCTTTTTGTCTACATTTTTCTTTGTAGACATTATTTACGTTCGGAAGATGCGGCTACGACACCATTGTATTAAGCTAAAATAATAACTTAATTTACCAGTAGTTTTACTTGATTTAAAATGTCCAATCTATCGTCATATTTTTATCACTTAATGTTCATCCTAAATGTTTTTTTGTACTACAAAAGTAGCAAACAAGCATACGGCCCGCCTGATGGTAAGCGGCTACCGTAGCCTATGGACGCTTTAATCCGACCTTGACCTCCGCATTCCCCAAGGAGCTATGGAAACCCTACTCAACGCAGAAACACAACATAAGGTTATTTGGCTGTGATCTCCTGCAGGGTGGAGGTGTTCCACCAGTCGGGCTGCTCCTATTAGAGATAGATCTCCAATGATCTTCCTTCCTACAACATAGAGTCCTTCAAGCATAACGCGAAGAGACATTAGAGTAGGCCGGCATGACAGCGGCAACTGACGGTGAATTGTAGATCCCTTGGTAGCGGCCGATGTTGATGGATTGCACGTGGTGGAAAAACCAATCTGCGTACTAGTCGTCCGCCAGATCTTCTACTTTCCCGGGGGGTATGATACGGACACTGAACCACCAAGAAAGAATTATCAGAATTCACTTACCGAGCAATTCCTCCTTGTTGTGCAGCTTCCCGGGTATCCCAAAACTGAGGGTTAGCGTGCAGTGTCAATTTTGGCCACAGCCACAGCGGTTAAAAAAGCGAAGCGTTGAGAAAAATGCTAGGTGCGTGTGCGCTTAACTGTCACTTGAAGCCAACTGGTTTTTTCAAGTGCGCGTCCGACATCCCACGGGTTGCCAGACGCCAAAAAACAATTACTCGGCAAGAGTGACCTGACACTCTCGCCCAACATTCCAATGCCCAACCAGCAAGAATGATATTTTATAAGTAGATACGGAAATGACGCTCTTTACATGGCATCGTGAATGAATGGCAATTGCCTTCAGTTGACTTTTGACTTGATACCGGCTTGACCAAGATGTAGCTTTTATCCCTTTTTGACAACGAAGTTTCTGCCTTACGCTGTGATTTCCTATCTCTTTTGTTACACGCAACTAACAATAATTTTACCCTTTTCAAATTGGTTTTAGTGACAGTATAACTGTCTGGACTGGACAGTGAGACAAATATCTTAGCATTCCATGGATTAATCGTGCGGATGCCGAGTCCATCGTGTGGCAGACAGAGGGAACATGAGCAGCCCTGGACTTGCGACCCAGGTGTAGGTTTAAAGGGCGCCCTTGTGATGCACATCAGCGCTCACCTTGACTGCCTGTGATACCTTCCCTGCTAAGCCAGATTTTATAAGAGGCTGTTAATGCTGCTTTAGATATCCGTTCTAAAATAGAACTTACTGCAGTTCTCGACAGGCCGAGGTCTTTTAGCAAGTTATAGAGACAAATACATCACTCATGATCACTTACTTACTACTTTTATAAATGTCTTATTAATATCCTTTCGACATATTTAAAAAAAACAAGTATAAATAATAATACATTTTTAATAAAATAATTAGTTTATTTAGTTCCACCAAATATGTTTTAAGAGTATGTAGCTTGATTATTGGTAGTATGATGTCTTGAAATCAGTCGTGTGAAGAGAACGAATCAAAATGAAGAATTTTTTATTCAACTTAGGCCCTAAGAATGCACTTACGAACGTCATAATACCACTGCCGGTTCGGAAAACATCCCAGTCATCGAAAAGAACCGGTAAGAAGCTCAATCGGGTATACCTTTTTTTTTCAACTGTATAAGTGTTATAATATTAGGTACAATAAAGGTAGGACCGCACTAGAGCGGCGCTGCGCGTCGCGTTGCTGCGCGTCAAAATATACTTTGTATCATTTTGTATGGATCATATCGCACTAGAGCGACGCTGCACTGCACCTAAAAAGAATATTTTGACACGCAGCGCCTCTATACACAGTGCTAAAGGAGAATGCCCACTATCCATAGACATTTTGGCCCTAGGTGAACACATGTAAATATATATCGACATAATAATACACAATTTTCCTATTCAATTGGCAGATATCACGTTTTATTTTCTTTTGTTTTGTTGTCATTTGTCGGTTTAGCGTTGTAGCCACAATCTCACCTGATCTTAAGTGTCGACGTACCCCAAGATAAAAGTTCATTGAGCTTAGTAAAAACTTTCATTTACAGCTGCCGGAACACACCAATTGGTACCACCATGCTATGGTTTCATCACGAGGTTTTCCTTCACCGAAAGCTCAAATCATTACAGGGATTCGAACTCACGTCGATCGACGAAATTTCCGTACACGCTACTACAAACTAAGCCATCATTGCTTCGAGTAATAAAAAAGCATACAGTTTTTATTTACTCATTTTAATGCAACTCCAAAAATGGAAATTGACGAATAAAAACTAACTAATACTGTTAGTACATATCGAGAGCTGTTCTATTTCCAACACGAACACTACATGAACCAGGCAAGGAAAGACCTGCGAAAGATGGAAGATGGGCGGAAATCGCAATATAAATAGGCGCATCAATAGTGTATATAATTTTAATACTCAGTAATCAAATGAGGATCAGTCACATTTTGTTGTTTGCTATCATTTATATTTTATAAGTAGATACGACATCCACGCTCTTTACATGGCATTGTGAATGAAGGGAAATTGACCTCAATTCACTTGCGTCTTGATACCGGCGTGAACGAGAAGCAAATTTTGGCCTTTTTCGACAACAGAGTTTTTAGATGATGGCAGGAGCAACGTGCCGCGCCAGTTGCTATGCCGCACCAGAACGGTGCTGCACTGCGCGTCGCGTCGCTGCGCGTCAAAATATTATTTGGAAGGCAACTATGTCGCGACGCGCAGTGCAGCGCCGGTCTGGTGCGACACTCACCATACAAATTGATACAAATTATATTTTGACGCGCAGCGCCGCTCTAGTGCGGCCCTGAGAATGTACATGAAATGATATGCAGCGACGAGCCGCGCAGCGTCTCTCTAGTGCGGTCGCACCTTAATTATAATTTAGTGGATGCACAGAGAGGGAGTTACTTCCAGACATCGCTATCATTCACATAATGATCCACTCAATAATAACCTTTTGAAAGTGAAACCTGCTTGACATGATCCTTGAACTTGCCTGGCAAATCAGTAATGTGCTTCGGGATCTACCTTTTTTTTTTTTTTTTTTTAACGTGGATAAACCCGTCATAGGTACACACCCGCCCGGGGGGACGAGTGGTTATGTGAAGACTCCTACTCACTAAAAACTCCACGGTGTACCATCGGCCGCCATAGCGGGACGCCGCGGGCAATGCGGTTGCAATCTGCCGCGTCACCCCGGCGGCTGGCCCTAGTCGGGCCCCGGCGCTAAAGAGAGACAGTCTGGTACAACCCCAACTGCCTCCCAGACCGCTGAACCAGTGCAATGGGAAGACGGGCCCCCCCGACCCATCTCCCCTTGGTTCAGAAAGGGCAGAGAAAGGAGGGGAAAAGCGCCCCCCTTTCTACCCAACGTCTACGCTAACCTCTGATAAGGTAATTGGCATTAGCGGTGCTTTGCCCTTGATGGGCGGTGGCCTGCAGCCAGCCCCTCCCATTTGGTGCCCAGACGGGCTCCCGGCATCAGCACAAACAGCACAGTGGTGCTTTTCAGCACACTGCATTGCTTTGTGACCGGGCAACCCGCACCGGAAACATAAGCTTCTCCGGTCGACAGTCGATGGACAGAGTGGGCGCGTGTGGCCCACTCCCATGCACTTAAAACAGCGCATGGGCCCACCCTTCAGGAGGCGCACACGTGCCGCACTTCACCCGACCAGGAGACGACCTGCCTCCACCAAACTTCTTGCAGCGGTAGCTGGAAGCGATAAATGTACCGCTCCCATGCCCCTGCTATAGGCTCTGATGGGCCCAGCTCTGATAAGAGCTTGCTCACAGCCGGCCTTCGCTGCGGCAGCCGCCACGACCTCATCGACCATAACTGACTCGTCAAGACCTATTATCCTCACGTTGGCTTTTTTAATGGGCCGGGCCACTGTGGCCACATCTCCTATTAGCTCACGGAGCTGTTGAGCAAGCTTTTCAGCCTGCTCTGATCCCCGCGCACCAGGGATTTCGATAATCCGTGACCCTGATGCAGTGGGCCGAAGAGAAATCTTCTCTATTCCCAATTCGGCCACCTCGATTCGGTCCCGCGCCTTAGTGAGGGCCTCCAAGTAAGTCAGTCCCCCCGCCAACGCCTCAGGCTGCAGTGTAATCACAACTGCAGCCGAGCGTGGTTTCGAGGGAAGCTTGACCCTCGATCTCTTCTTCTTATTCTTATTCGGCGTCTTCCCGACTCTAGCAGGAGCCAATCCCGCGGACGCCGCTGGCGCCTTTACGAGTTTTTTACGTCGGCGACGACGGGTGAACGTCGTCCAAACTTCTTTATTGGGCTCCGTAGATACCTGAAGAGGAGCAGGGACCGGAGCTGTAGGCTCGGCCAACTCCATCCTCAGGGGGTATTCTTCCACAAGCGCAAAGCCAGATCCAGCCACTTTAATCTTATTACCCGCAATTTTAGCTCTAGAAGGCTTGGGCGTAACGGGACCCGAAGCAGTCTGTCTGTCCGCGGCTAGAGGAGGGCGGATCACACTGGCGGGCATTAGGCGGTCATCCAAGGCCTCTATGCGGGCGGTAATTACCTCCCCCATTGACAGCCTGAGGGACCGCTCCATCCTCGTCATGTGCTCCGCCATCGCATCCATTACTGCCTGCATCAGGGACTCCTGCCCCTGGCTTACCGGCAGCTCTGGCGTCGGTGGCGCAGGCAAAATTTCCACACGACCGCGCAATGTGGAGAGCTCCACCTTGAGATCATCAATAGAACAAGCGTCTCCTGCACCACCGTACGTGTGAGAGCTGTGGCAGTGACCTCTTGGAGGGTCCACGCTACCTCCTTCAATTTTTTAACTATCGTACCCTTGAGGTTGCCAGATTTCTAGGCAACCTCAAGGATCGCGTCAACCTTTTCCTTGGCGAGGGACTTCAACCTGTCGGGATCGAGGTGCTCTATGCCCTCAAGGACCCCCACATCGGTAAAGGCTCCTGCTTCATCCGCAGCAATACCAGCTTCATCTACAACGGTATCAGCCACGTCTGCAAAATCACCATCCTCAGCAGAGCTTGTCGACTCAGGAAGGGGACAATCCTGCGGTGCCACATCCATCACGTGCGCTCGCCCTGCAGAGTAGCCCAATTCACGTACTTTGCCCCAACGGGCTGTCGTAAACTTGCTGGGAGGGGTTTCCTCCCGGTCCGTATCAGGCTTGCCTATAGCACGCGGACGCTTTCTGTCGGCAGCAGGCACCGGCCTTAAGCCAACAGAGTCCTCTGTCCAGTGCCTTACAGCGAAATTATCGAGCGAGGGGTCCCGCTCAATCCTCACGATAGGCAAAACATTCCCTTGTTGGGAAGCCGTAGTCGTCATTTTGCTCGTACAATCGGTTGTCCTTAAACTAGCCCTGGTCGTCTTTTCTGTTCCTGAATCACGCAAAACTTTGCCCCCCCCCCCCCCTAGAGAACATGGGGCAGACCGAGCTAAGCTCGGGGAGGGATTCTCCAGCGGAGCTGGTACCCTCCTGGGGTAATAACTGTTTGGGTTTTGCATCCGTCATTACCTCCCTTAAACCGTCAGTTTGCGGTACGCCTGCCGGGACCGGTATAAAAGCTACCGATCCCGCCAGCCGCTATCCGGAACTGGGCCCTTGGGGCTCAAATTGAGCCCTCATCGGCCCCAGCCCGGTACTGGGTGCGCCGCGCACATGCCACACCCAGGAGCTTTTAACGGCCCTCCAGCCGGCGCTCCTCCACAGTCCCCTCTGATAAGCAGAGGGATACCGGGAGGAGCGTGTCAGGTATCAGCCGCGGACCAGAATGGTCGACGTTGCCCGGGGTGCACCACGGGGAGGTTCCTGACATCGCACCCCTTCGGGATCTACCTAACCTAACCTAACACTATTATCTAAGAAAAACTTTTATCAGTCATAACACGGTACGAATAATTTATCTCTATTTCAAGTATTAACATTGTGCTGATCTTTGTTTTTACGAACCTACATTAAGTTATCAAGGATGTATTAAGAGCTTGTTGTACTGAAGTTGCATAATTAATTTAAAAAAGTGATATATGAGGACAAGGCCTTTAATTTACCCGTGTTACAAATGTATATAATGAATTATGTTAATGGGAGCAATGTCTTCTAACAATCTGTGATATAGTTTAGCAGAAGTAATATTAACTTCGTTATTCAAATATCTATGAATAAAATGTATATTTTTATTTTATTTATTTATCAAGGCACAGCCCAAAATACAGTGTCTAGGACCGTGAAAATTTGCATTCAGGCTCTTTTTGTACTGCAAGTGTAAGTACTAAGGAAGAATTTTTTGGAAATACAACCTGTTAGGTGGTGAAAAAGAGAATGAATATTTGTATGAAAATCTTTCACACTTGAAGATAAACTTATGAAAATTGCTATTTAACAACTCAGTTTTAATTGGACATAAAACAACTATAATGCGAGCGAAGCCGCGGAAAAAGTGCTAGTACTTTAATAAGATAGATTAATTTAGCGTGAGTCGTGACATAAAAGATGGCTGGCGTGTGTGACGAGTTATTTCGTTGAAACATTTCTCTCCGCATCGAAATTAGCTGCGCATTACATACTCGTTCACATAACACCATTTATTAAATGACTCCATGTGTAATGTGTAATATAATTAACAGTAAATTACATGAAATATATTTAATAAGTCTTGTTATAAAGCGGCCATAACTAAACCCTTCAAAAGGATTATACACGACAAGACGATTTTTAACAAAAAATAAACTTCAATGTGTTTGGAGAGTTCCCAGGTGTATCTTGAATATCAATGAAATTAAAATTGGACTATTCTTGATATAGCCCCTTTCTAATGAAAAAGAATCATATATAAATAAAGAAGTTATGGCTTATCCATAATAAATATACATTACAATTCAGAACCTACTCCTTTTTTGAAGTCTATTAAAACAAACAGCATTTTTGCAAATTATATTTCACACTTTTCAATCTGTATTAGCAGCTTACTCATGTTAGTGAAACATATTGTTAACAGATGGTGCACCCTATATATTAGTTGATTATACTTTAATTGCATTCCGATTAAAAAATAATTTTCATATCAACATTTTAACAAAAAAAAAAAGTATAATTTTGAATAAATTTAACATATGTGAAGCCATCAGTCACATCTAATATACTCTCACTAAAAGCAATTTCATAATGAAACAAATTTTGTTATCAGCATGTTGAAACAAAAGAGAGAGAATCCACAGCGTACGCGGAAACTCTGTTGTCAAAAAAGGACAAAAGTTTCTTCTCGCTCACGCCGGTATCGAGTCGAAAGTGACCTGAAGACAATTGGCCAACATTCACGATTGCATGTTAAGAGCGTCAATGCCGTATCTACTTATGATATACCATTGAATATAAATAATAAACTCATTCTTTATTCTTTGGTATTCTTTACAATATTATATATCAATGTATACCAATATTATAAAGCTGAAGAGTTTATTTGTTTGTTTGGTTGAACGCACTAATCTCAGAAAGTACTGGTTGGAATGGGACAATTATTTTAGTGTTGGATAGCCCATTTATCGAGGAAAGCTATAGACTTTATAGCATCACGCTGCGACCAATAAATATGGGCGGAGAATCAATGAAATATGTTGCAAAAACGGGGAAAATTTATTCCTTTTGAAAGTTTCGATTACGTGCTCTGCGTAAATAATTAAAGTTACGTAAAAACATTGTGTGACGGAATTGTTTTATTTTTGAAAGTTCTAAAAATAACTCCGCGATAACATAATATGTCTATCTTTTATGGTTGACGCAATACAACCATTTTTATGGTAATAGAATTTGTTCTAAAATAATGCATTATTTGCGAAGGTGTTTTTATAAACATGGTATTAATCCTTAGCGAAATAAATACGTTATTCATCACAAGTATTTAATTTTGGAGATATCACTTTCTACCCCTTATAAACCTATTGCGTGCAAGGAAGACTGTGATATTTGACATGATTAAAGTTTATATGAAGAATGAGTGCAGAAAGCGAAAACTTATCTATAATATCTGTTACTAATATATTAAATTAAATAACCTAATACTGCGAATCCTAACCCGACCAGTGCCATTGAAATTAGACTCCACAAAATATTGAAATTGTTACTCAATGAAAAGTGACAGCCAGTGATGTAGATAATACTCATTGTTTAGGTTCATGAAAACTGCAAATTTCAAACAGAAAATAGTCTATGATCAAAAATTCGCTCGTCAAATTTCGACCTTAGGGCGATCGCTAGTACACGTAAATACAGACTAGAATCTACAATAATCCATAACTATAATATTTGCACGTGTTAACGGGGTTTGGAGTACACAGTGATTCGTTTGATAGTTATTTAGAAATGGTGAGACAGTAAACTGGCAAGTAAATATGTGATAAAATATTATTCATAATTATGAACATTTCATTTAGGCAATTCTAGTAAGAAAACAGTAAATCAAAATAACGTAATCATTTTGACTATTCCTATGAATGCAAACTCGATATTTCTGCTGTAAGTTTAAGAGGAGATGGATATCATACAGATTCTAAGCGCAACAATATTCTAGAGCAATATCATTGAAGTATAATGGTACCAAATTTCGAATCAACTAGACCTGTGAAAATGGTTCACATATCTTTGCGAAGAAGAAAAAAGGGTTCTTTCTAAATGAGACAGTCTGAATTGTGGAATATATAAACTCTTCAGAAGATCGCAGTTAAATACCCTAGTGTTGTGTTCAAGCTGTGAGTAGAGTTTCTAATACTTCTTGGTATAGGGGAGCTCAAGTCCTGCAATGCGCTATTGATATTCTGTGGTAAGTGTTAGGCCGATGTGTACTAATGTATACCCACAGTTCGCCGAGTATGTTTTTTAGGTCCCATGTAATAGGGGACGAGCCTTTAGCCGTTAATTGGGCACAATGCCAAACTCCAAACTACTATTGAGAATTTCTCTGGGCTTGAAGTGGGAATCGAACCCAGGGCCTCCATCATAGCAGTCGCGCTTACGACCACTAGGCTAATGAGGCAGTGAATCGTGATGAGTGAAAATGATATGCGAGAGTAAAAGCCTATGTATATATCAAGTGAAACTGGATCGTGTAACGGAGGCACAAAAGCGCTCACGTCTCTACCCATTACCGTAAAAGATAACTGCAGTAATATACAACTATTACTGATGTTATCACAAACTATCTATTTAATAAATAAATTGAGTATTCTTACTAATTTCGCCGCATTTAGGATTTTCAAGCTTTAAACTGGATTATTCAAGTGATGAAGGTTTTAGCAAAAAAAAAACGCAACTCTATATGCTATAGAGAACTAGGTAATGAAATTTTAAACCATTGTATATTTTTAATAACTTTAGTAACTATTTATCTTTATTGAAGACTGTTCAATTTAACGTCATCATAAAATGCTATTAGTTTATGAAATGAAAAACGAGATGGCGCCACAGCTAAAATTAACTCGCGTGAACGTTTTGTTACCATCAATATGTTACGGTTCTATGTGTTTGAGTTAAAATACCTTTTTTCTACCAAAATAAACTGTATTATTTGAAAGTGAACCCTAATGTATAGATAGACATATTATAGTGACAAGTGTTAAATGAACGAACAAAGACCATTACTGCCAGTTTCGAGTGAATGATTTAAGAGTATCTCAGTATCCTATTGGACGGTACTGGTCGTGTATCAAAGCAAGCTATATAAGTCATCTGTTCGTAGGATGCTAGAATTCAAGCTAATCACAAGCAAGTGGGTGCAACTATTGGAAAGACTTAGAAAGAAGCAGTAGGGTTGCATCTGCCACGATCCGAGGGTGTTTCCTCACGTCCAAAGGGTCTTAAGACTGCCAGAGCACTAGAAAGACGTATTTCATTAGGTTTGCGATACTTTTATGCAATTTACAACGAAATTACTCGGAAGGTGTGTATGACTGCAGTTCCGCGGCATTCATTACGCCATTCACGCGTCTTTTAAATGCCCCCCACGGAATAGGAGAAATTGTAAGAAAAAAATGATGTCGCAACAACTATGGCGATTTAAGTATTCTTACAAGATTCTTATTTTTCTCCCATTTATTTCTTAGAACTGCTTAAGGCAACACGTACACGCATTCTCAATCTCATATAGTCAAATAGAGCAAAGACCGTTGGTTGCGAATGGCTTCTTAAACTAAAAGCTTCACAAGTTCTCGAGACTGAAATACGCCCAAATGTGATCTTATATAACTGACTGAGAAATAAATATCTTTAGACTAAACGACACGATTAGTTGAAATAATAATTATCGAAGATTTCTTGAAATACAATAGATTACCCGGCGACTTCACTAGGTAAAATAGAAGTAATACCTTATTAAAATTATACTGTTTTAGATACTCATCGCTACCCTCGTCAGGAATATTCGAATGGGGTGAATTCATTATTGGATATTTATAACTAGGTACTCTAATGCTTGTCTGGATTGGACTGAGTAAAAAGTGGAAAATTTATAAAAGTTAATATAAAATAAAAGGCATAGCACACATGTAGTAGACAGATATTCTCGCTTAGACAGTCACGGTCGGTTCGTCCAAATTGTCTAGTCACTCATTCGTTGTCCGTGAAATGTATTAGTAGTCCGTGAATTATATCTGTAGTCTGTGAATTAAATTTGTAGTTCGTGAATTATATTCATAATAATCAGGCCACATATCATCTAAAATAAAAATTATTAAGTTTTATGGTGAATTTCATTACAACCCGTCCACCCGTCTTTATATTTACAATAATAAAAAATTCGATGTTTGGTGTGAAAATATTGATACATATGTCATATTTAAACATAATATTTGTTTTATTTTTCTTCATAAAGAACGTCTTTTATGTGAGACAGGAATATGATACTTGGAAAAAATTACGTACTTTAAGGGAAATCTATTATGGAAAGACGGTGCAGTATGAATTTGACTATATTATAATTTACGGCCTTCAAAAATTCAGGATATAAAAGTGTTGTTATATAAAAACATTAAAAATCCTAAGACTACAGTCTAACAAAACCTGGATATGGACAAATATATATGCATTACAATGACTAAATTATTGCGAATCAACACGTCAAAATGCCCGAAATATCGTTTAAGAAATCGTAACCGACATATCGTACGATCTAAAAGCGCACCGACAGAGCTCTCAAACACTGAAGTGGCCACTACACGGAATTGGATGCTTAATCCCGAGGGTCATCTAATCAATTTTTTCAGCAGTAAATTGGATTTTTCCGTGTGTGAAAAGGTCTTGTGAGGGATCAGGAAGCAGTGATTAAAGATAAGATGGTTTCAAGCCCACTGAGCCCATTACGGTTGTTAACATTTAATCGAAAGAAGGATATATTCTATCACATAATCGAATTAATTATCGATTAAAAATAATTGTAGCACCTTCATTAACCGATAATTAATTTTGATGATCAGTTAAGGGAGATATGACGTTGCCAAAAAAAAGCGATTAAGAATTAGCATATAGAGAATATTATTTCGTTAGTCATTAGTTCAACCCTATATTATCAACTAAAATTATTTACTTGAGTCGAGAAACATCACGACAAAGTTAAACCCATCCACTTAATTTCAAAGCTCGCACGATGTTTGTCAACGTTTTAACTAATGAACGCCGTCGCTCGTGAAGCGAACTCGCGAGATGCAAACACAGTTATTTACAATAGCTCCGCGAATAACGTCCAGGTATGAAGATGGCTTTACAAATAGAACGTTCCACGTCGAGTGACTGGGGTGGAATTCAAAGCTGAGTACATCACGATTCAATTCAATATAGGTGAATATAGGTTGCATCGTTCTAAGTGAGACTATTTATTTACTCCACACAGATAGACTGACTAGCGGTCGTCCAATGTTCGAAGTTCAATCAGCGACTTTTTAATCATTAGACATTTTCTGTTTGACATTTGCAGTATGAACCTAAACAATGATAATATATCACTTGCTGTCACTTTTCATTGAGTGACAAGGTCAATATTTTGGAGGTCTACGTTCAATACCACTGGTCTGGTTAGGATTCGCAGTATTAATTAATTTAATTTAATATATTAGTAACAGATATTACATATAGATTTTAGCTTTCTGCAATCCTTCTCCATATAAACTTTATAACCATGTCAAATCTCATAGTCTTCCGCGCAGGCAATACGTTTAAAAAGGGTACAAAGTTTTTGCTTCACGTATTAATTTCCAGTAATGTTTTTAATTGACTCTAAAAAAAATGGAGCTTAATCAATTGGAATTTTTTTTAAGGATGTTCCGCCATAACTTCTTTGTTTATGAACTGATTCGAATGATTTTTTTTATTTATATAGAGAATACCTCAAGGATGGTTCCGTTTTAATTTAATTGGTATTGGACCTTCAACTTCGAAGATACACCAGGGAACTCTTCAAAATCAATTGAATTTTTTTTTATTTTATCTTGTTTGAAATATTGCATGAGCTAATTTTTTAATATTCTTTCTCTCTCTATCTCTCTTTACCTTCTTTCTTTTATTTCTTTTTTTCTTAGCCAAATGAAGTGTTATTACAAAATAAACAATAGATTTAAACTTGATTAACAATTTAGTTATTACCACATTCATGGAGAAGTAATTGAATGAAACGTCGAATAAATTTAAGAAGCGTTAATTTTGGTACAATCACTTTTAATTTATAATAATTGATAGTAGTAATTAAATGAAAGAATCGTCTCCGATGTATTATTTCCTGATTTGATTCGTTAATGACAGCTAAAAATTACACAACCCGTTACACTACCTGAAATTACCTAAAGTTCTACGTTTTTCAAACTTACGTTATATTAACTACAATTTATTAAAGAAGCTTTATTTCTGAATTACTTTAATTTATCATTTAGTAATATTCATTGAAAACAAATAAATAAAAATGTAATTTTAAACATGATTAATATTTTATTTGTATATTATTACTATTTATAAATATTCTAAATTAAATAATTATTGATTAATAAGTTGGCAAATTTTACAATTATCGCATATTACTGACGCTAATTAATAGTAATAATAAAATACATGATTCAACTCCGATTCGCGAGGATACCAGCGGGAAGTGTCTCTGCCGTCACCATTCTGAAAACATAAACGTGAACGTTAGCATTATGACGTAATAGATCCGAAAATATTATCTGAAGATTAAACTAATTATTTTCCGTGTTTATGACACCCATAGGAACTACTACATTTTATAAATTTATTATCTAAAATAAATATATACAACGAATTAGATCTCTATATCTATATAGAAAAGGGAAGTATTTCCGAGGCAAAATAGTAATAGGTATTTATGCGATGGTAAAATCAGTATAATCTAAGATGACAGAGGAATGATCATCGTTCGAAATACGAATAGTTTCCGTCGCCATGTCAAGTTACAAGCATCCGTCGAAAGACAATGAGTATTTATTGAAAACAAATTACAACTTGCGATGGACGAATCGTTGTATTTATCCGATGTCCACAATTTAAAGGACGTACCAATATTTTTTTAGAATCAGCCTACATTCATAAATCTCGTTTTTACTGTTAACACCGTAAGAAAATGAGTGCTTGAGATTTTACCCTTTACCACTGTGAAGCAAAAACATTTAGAACTATCGATTTCTCTGCGTTTGAAATCTCTAATACGTCGTGGAGTACCGGACTGATTAATAACCCTGCTCTCGGGGATGGGATATATGCCAATTTTACGTACATTTTTGTGACGTCTGGGAGATAAATGATTAAGCAAGTGCTTTTGTATTACATAATGCTACAGGTCTACGTCGAATTCGTAATCTTGGTAGCGGCTACCAAGTGTACACACTGAGAGACTAAGTACATTATTAATAACTTTTTTTTCATTAACTACCATGTACCTATTCCATAAAGTATGATGTGATGCTTTAGACCGGAATTAAAAAAAAATATACACAAAAACAAGTGTAAGTAGGACGTAATAATCCCGTTACGACCACGCAGCCAAGTGCCGTACGTGCATGATAATCCGTGTTTCAAACATTAGGGCTCGCGGCTGACTGGCGGCGGCCGGATTTTGGACGCGCACTCCGCGGGTGGTGGTGCGCGGGCGGCGAGGCACGAGCGCACGTTACCATGCACCGATGTCGCGAACTGTAGTTTCTTACAATGTTCATTTGATACTATGTGACTCTAATCTATTTCTCTGTAATAAAGGAAAATATACATCTTACTCGTAACGATCGAGGTTTGATTTGTCTTGGATTGAATAAAACATCTTCTTCGGTTGATGGCGCCTTGTTAATGTGGATACGATTTCTACGGACAAAAAATTTCAAATTAATCTAAATATATACAGGATGGAAAAAACGTAGGGGACATGGAGGATTTTTTAAAATAGTTAATAATATTGAAGATAGCAAATTTTACTCAAAGGAAACATTCTTTAATTTTTTTTAAATAATAATAACTTTTAATTATTTTATTTTTGGGATAGTAGCTCGTCATTAAAATATATATTCAAACAGTAAGTAATAATAATCTTGCCAATTACTTTATGTAGAAATGATTTACTTGAAAACTTTTTACAGATACGTCACACAATAAATATATTTTCTTTTATTTAAGTAACTTTATGAGGGCATCGTGGAATTCTAAGAAAATTAAACTGACTTTTATTTTTTTTACTTTTGACTTTACTAGGTTTATAGTTGATATTTCACCAGCGCATATAGCGTTTTGTTAGCACATTTATCATGCGCACCGCTAAAGAATGGATCACTTTGCCAGATTTTGCACTTCTCGATAATTAAAACCTGGGTATTTTCAAGTCTCTAGTGAACAGGTACCTTCTAGGCAAGCGTGCTCCATCGTAGACCACATCAAGTGAGGTAGTAAAAAACATCAATTACTACTAGATATAAGCGTTAACGGTTTTCCATACAAATAGTTAGACAACAAATAACTGTGATTTACACAACGATACAAAACATAAATAATACCGTAATTATTTTTTAGCAGCAAATGTAGATAGATTCTGCTAGATAGAGTATAAAGATAGAGTCTTCAGATAAGTATTATGCTCGTTCATGCTGTCACTTTGTGGTGACGACCTCGGGGTAGGTCATCAAGTAGCAGGACATGCAATAAGAGATCTTGGAATATAACTCACCGGAGTCAATTTTATATCACCAAACGTAGGTTATATAATTCAAAATCAAAATCAAAATAATCTTTATTAAATTTAGGCCCTAAAAAGGCACTTATGAACGTCAAAACACTACTGCCGTTTCGGAAAACGTCCCAGACATTGAGAAGAACCGGTAAGAAACTCTAATCGGGTTTATCTTTTTTTTGTCAACTGTACAAATGTTAATATAACAGGTACAATAATAATAATTTAGTAGATGCACAGAGAGGGAGTCACTTCCAGACATCACTATAATTCACGTAATGATCCAATCTATAATAATCTTTTGACAGTAACACTTGCTTAACATGGACCTTGAACTTGTTGTCCGGTAAATCAGTAATATGCGTCGGGATCTTAATATAAAACCTGACACTATTATCTAAAAACTTTTATTGGACCTGCTTAATTTATTTCTGTTTCTAGTATTAACATTGTGCTGATCTTTGACAAAGTCTAACTTGACTAAGTTTTTAAGAATACACATTAAGTTATCAAGGATGTATTGGGAGGGCAAAGTTAAGATATTATATTCCTGGAATTTGTTCTTTAGTGATTCACGAGGTTTTAGGTTGTAAACTGCATGAATTGCCCGTTTTTGTAATATAAATATGGTATCTACCTCAGCTGCTGAACCCCACAGCAAAATACCGTAAGATGTTAAGCTATGGAAGTAAGCGAAGTAGATTAATCTAGCAGTGGCAATATCTCTTATCTGACGAATCCTACGTACTGCAAATGCATCAGAGCTTAATCTTCCCACCAAGGTTTTAATGTGCGAACCCCATAGTAATTTAGAATCAAGCGTAACACTCAAGAAAACAGTACTATCAACTAAGCCTACTAAATTCCCTTCTATCTTGATATTACTATCAACACGCTGGACATTCGGCAAGGCAAATCTCATACATTTGGTTTTGTTTGCATTTAGCAGTAAATTAAAAAAAAATAAAAAGTAAATTAAAGCAAACCATTCCGAGATTGTAACTAAAATATTGTTTAAGTGTCGTCCGCAAAAAGAACCATGACAGCGCCGTTTTCAACTACTAGCAGTAGATCGTTTATATAAACGAGAAAAAAAATGGTCCCAAAATCGATCCCTGAGGGACGCCGATTATTATCAATGACCCAGAAGACGTTGCCCCATTTACACTTACTTTTAAACAGCGGTTGTTAAACAAGAGATTAGAAAGTCGAGAGAAGGGCCACAAACACCATAATGTTTTAGTTTAAATATCAGCTGGGTGTGAACAACGCAGTCGAAGGCTTTTAAGAGATCGCAGAATACACTGATTGCATCCTGCGACTCTTCCCATGCCCCAAATATATGACTTAGTAGTGTTGCACCAACGTCAGTGGTAGATTTCGATCTCGTGAATCCAAACTCTCGACCATCCAATATCTTGTGTTTATTAAAATACTCTACTAACTGCTTAAGAATAATTTTCTCGAAAATTGTATTAATCGAAGGAAGTACAGAAATTGGTCTATAATTACCAAGACTACTTCCATAACCTGATTTAAACAATGGAACTATTTTAATAATTTTCATCATATTAGGGAAAGTTCCTATTTCTATGCATTGATTAAATATATGAGCTAGATATGGTGAATATTGATAATTAAGGATTGTACTACTACTACTACTGATATTCCCCAAATGTCTTCAGTATTTTTTAAGTTTCATTGTTTATAAGCTCTTATTATTTCAGCTACACTAATGGATATAAAATTAAATGTAGAATTTAAAGGTACAATCAACTTTTCCAAAAGTGATGCGGCACCATGGGGTGACGATTTACAATATAAAGATATATCCTTACCTTGACATTAAATCACTGTTATCTGGAATGAACAATATTTCTTCGTTGTCTTCTTTGTAGTTCTGTACCACTTCATCATTAATTCTGTAACAAAATTTTACATACAAAATATAGAATTAGAATTCAGGTTTCAGTTGCGGAATACTACAACCAAATCTGCTGTATTTACGCTGTGAAAAGTTTATAATATACAATTGAAACTATGTTAGCATTCATCAGTCTTTAATAAGTAATCCTAAGAGAAGTAGTGCATAGAAAAATTTCTTTACAGATTTATCTCTACTTAGAACAGGCCAACTGGTGGAATACCTTCACCCTACAGGAGACCACAACCAATTGCAAAACTGTTAATTATTTAAGCCGCTGCGTTGATAAATATAAAACGTTTATACAATTCTCCATGTTAAAGATAGTAGGTAATTATGAAAAACACAAAATTAAAATCCGTCACGGGACGCCTGACAGATGTGAAACGTCGAAATTATTTTGCATAAGTTATATGCATACAAGAACATATTACGACAGGAATCAGATATGTAAAGATAATGTAAAGATAAAGCATTATAATATTTTTTTTATAAATTAATAGCTGTTTATTACATAAATATTCATTTTTATTAAATACAACAAAATATTTTCAAATTTTTTTTTAATCGCAACTATTCAATTATTTTCATTATTGTATACCTATTCATAATTTCATAATTCATAGTACTTTTATTCCATCAATTATAGCGTGGCGATGTGTCGCCACGGCCTGTATCGCCACGCCAACAATCAGGTTTACCCTTGCCTATAGATGTTTCACATTAAACACGCTAATACATAACGGAGTTATTTTGTAAAACAGCTATTTTAAGCAACGCAATAGTGGCATATCGATACCGAAAATAGTAGTTAACCGTTAGTATTTTTATTCTTTATAGGTTTAGCGGTTGCCAAGAATCTCATCTGATATAAAGTGGTGGCAAAATATGCTAAGCAAAATATGATGGGACTGGCTCTTAAGTGGAGCTGCCGGAACACGCCTATAGTTGCTTGGTGAGATTTTCAACTTGTGGACGGTAGCTAGCCTGGAGCCTGTTAGAATATACCCTACCACCATGCTATTATTCCATGGCTCATCAGGGATTCCAACTCACGTCGATCGACGAGGTGTTTGTATACGATGTAACTGAGAATTATGACGATTTTAATGACTTAGATACAACACAAATGTATGTACTTACGCTGACACTCGCTTACTCTTATATGGATCAAACACTTGCTTTCCATCGTCACTGTTTCTGTACAGTATAAGCTTACCGCCTCTTCTGCAACAACATTATAAATACAGTACAGTGAATTCGCTTTTATAATAACACAATACCGTACTGGAAAGGTTGTTACAGAATAAAAAACAATAACTTTAATTTAAACTAGCTGTGTGCCTGCGGCTCCGCACGCATTTGTTACTACACAGTAGTAATTTACATCGTGTAATATTATTTTTACTCATATTTGTTGACAATTCATATGCCGTATCAATCGAGGAATGGCGTGTATTTCTCACGTACAATTTTCACCAACATCTGTTAATACTCTTAATCTTTCTTACGAATTCTAATGTACTATTAACGATTTCTTATAGCATCTCAATTATGGTATGATGTATACTTTCCGTCTACAAAATTCGATCAGAATCAGTTAAGAGTTAATGAAAATTTTATTTTTTCTACTTTTTTTTTTTCAATTTCTCGAAGTAATATTGACATATACTTATAACTACGCTTATACTAAATATACTACCCGTGTACAAAATTTCATTCAAATCGATCAAGGTTTAACGAATATATATTATATTATATTATATTATATTTATAAATAAGTAAATTAATACTTTTTACTATTTATAAAGGTATATTAAAAAAAAATAATATTTTAACTGACCTAAGCATACATGAAGCATGACAAGCATTCCGTGAACAAAATTTCATAAGAATAGTTCAAACCGTTTTTCAGTTAAATCCAGACAAATAAACCGACGGACTGTTTAAA
Source organism: Saturnia japonica (assembly GCA_033032175.1). Taxonomy (NCBI): domain Eukaryota; kingdom Metazoa; phylum Arthropoda; class Insecta; order Lepidoptera; family Saturniidae; genus Saturnia; species Saturnia japonica. Next base: position 12,406,877 of record CM065327.1, on the reverse strand, counting down.
AAATAACATATTCTTGATCAGTATTTATAGAATATGCGTATCGGGAAAATTGGAAAAATATTAAATGTATACAGAGAACTACAGATGTATTAACATTGATAAAATAATGACCTCTTTCCAACTTCGAGAAAGAGGTCAATCGTCGAACCCAACTTGGCTGGGCAGCATTTGGGAACACGTAACATGTTCTCGTACAAGACTCGGTGGCGTGCATCACGGCCTAATGAAGCGTTTCAGTTAAAGTCAATCAGGGAAGACTTATAGGTGTATTTGGTTTAAATAGATAAACTATTGGAATGTTTAATTTAATAACACTGATGAAGGGTCAGTATGATCACATCAATTATTGTATCGTATTATTTAATAAATAAACATTAATTAATTTAGGTTTATAATGATATTTTACGACGTTGACGGTGACGGTGACGGCTGACTTGTGAAAATGTTTAAAAATATTCTATAATTACAAAAAAAGCTCAATAGGTGTCTTGGGACACTCGGTAGTAATGAAATTCCATTTACTACAATATTATATTATGGTATGACCACATATAAATCATTTCTTAATTTTTTTTTTGGTTTTTACTTGTAAAGTTATGAAAATAAATATTTTATTATTAATTGTTATTTAAAAAAATTAAAATTATTATTTTGTTTAAATTTTATAAAAAATAACAATTTATAACTAAATATTTATTTAAATAACATTATAAACACAACTAAAAAATAATCAGCGCGACTGGAACCATCGACCGCTCGTACTGTACATACAACAGTGTGTACAAATCTAGTCATGACACAGCTGAGCCAATTCTACGTTTTTTTAGTCTAAGTCGAGTCTATCACTTTTTTCAGTTCAGCTTCCGCCCCGCTATAAGCAGCTTTGTTACACAAGTCAATTTGTACCAAAAGAGGAAACAAATTTCAATGATTTTGAAGATTTCTCTGATGTATCTTCGAAGTTGAAGGTCCAATGCCAATGAATACTAAAATGGGACCACTCTTTAGATATCCCCTATCAAACAAAAAAAGAATCCTTGAACTAGGTTCATATACAAAGAAGTTATGGCTTATATAAATAATATATAATAATATAATAATATATTAATTAAATAAATATATAATTAATATATATAATAATTAATATATATATATAATATATATATAATTATAATATAAATTAAAAAAATCCAATCGATTGATGATTTACTTACGACAGGTTTAAATTTGTTTTCAACGGAATAAACACTTCTTCTATATTATCGTTGTTCCACTTCGATTCAGCTGCATCAATCAATCTGTAAAGAAATAGATATACTTAACACAAGACAATTTTAAAGAAAATCAACTTCAATGATTTTGAAGAGTTCCCTTGTGTATCTTTAAAATTGAAGGTCCAATTTCAATTAAGTGAAAATGGGACTACCTTTAAGGTATTCCATATCCAACAAAAAAAGAATCATCCAAATCGGTTTATAAACAAGGAAATTATGACTGAACACCCATTAAAAAAACATTCGAATTGAATAACCTGTCTTTTGTTAAAGTTTGTTAAAAAAGGAAAACCAACTTTAAGGATTTTGAAGAGTTCCCTGGTATATCTGCGAAGTTGAAGGTCCAATGCCAATTAAATTAAAATGGAGCCACCCTTGAGGTATTCCCTATCCAACGAAAAAATATAAAATAAATATAAGTGGAGTCGACTGACGGGCCGCCGATCTTCGAATGCCCTTACGCATGGAGGCGTGGTCTGGTCGCAAAGTTTAGCTTCGTCCGTTCAAGGTGCACTCAATTTCCAGGATGCAAATTAATATATTAGCGTTCATCCCAAGGTCGAAATTCAACCAGCAACTTTTTAATCATAGACTATTTTCTGTTTGACATTTGCAGTGTTCATGAATTTAAACAATGTGTACTATCTACATCACTTGATGTCACATTTTGTTGAGTGACAATGTCAATATTATGGGGGGTCTAAGTTCAATGGCACAGGTCCTGTTAGGATATTGAAATAGGTCCTTACGTATGAAATTTGGCGTTTTGTTGAACTGGTCAATTTGATCTCAAATATCTGGCACCTGGTTAGATATTCTAAATTTAGGCTTGTGTATTTGTGTTTCGAATTTAGTGATTCATTTGTTATTCCATCATTTTATTTTTCTTTGACATCGTTCTTTGAACAAAATAGAAAATTTAAAATATCGCCTTATTTACGAATATAAGTTCCATTGTGGCATCAGCGCTGCATAGTCAGCTCGAAGTATTAATAATGTTAATGGGAAAGCTACTGTAAAAGAAAACACGGTACGTTTTTGGTTTCAACGTTTTCGTTCTGGAAATTTTGACCTACGAAACAAACTCCGTGGACGGCCGGAGACTCTAGTTGAAAAAGAAGAATCAAAGGTGATCGTTGAAGTGGATCATTCGCAAACCACATCAGAGTTAGTGGCAGGCTTCGTTATGAGTGATAAAAAAATTGATTCACTTGAAACAAACAGGAAAAGTGAAAAAGCTCGAAAAATGGGTACCACATGAATTGACTAAAGCACGCCAACAAACACCTATTGAGTTCTGCATTACATTACTAAGCCGTCACAATAACGAGGAAATTTCGAATCGTATTGTTACTTGTGATGAAAAATAGATCCTTTACGACAATCGGAAACGCTCATCACAGTGGTCGAACCCAGAAGAACCGGCCAAATCCTGTCCTAAGCGAAAGTCCTCTCAGAAAAAAGTACTGGTGAGTGTTTGGTGGATCAATGCTTGTGTCATACACTACAGCTTCGTAAGATCTGTCCAGACAATAACGACAGATCTGTATTGTCAACAATTGCAAACCATGATGGAAAGATAGCCGTTAAACAACCGAGACTGGTCAATATCTCAAGCCTACTGCTGCTTCAGAAAAACGCTAGACCCCATACCTTACGAACGACGGTCGCTAAATTAGAGGAACTGTGGTTGGAATGTCTCCGAAACCCACCATATTCCCCGGACATTGCTCTAACAGATTACCACTTTATTCGGAATTTGGACAATTTCTTGCAAGGAAAATAAAGTCAATTCCGATGAGGCTATCCAAACTGCCTTCAAAGATTTTATTGATTCTTGCTCCCACAATTTTTCAGCAATAGAACCAATGAACTACCTTTAAAATGGTAAAATATTGGTACATACTTCGATTGATTAAATGTATAATTTCATAATACTTTTTTCATTTTACTTTCACCATATAAAACGCTAATTTCATACGTAAGGACCTAATATTAGTAACAGACATTATAGATAAACTTTAGCTTTCTGCACTCCTTCTCCATATAAACTTTAAGCATGCCAAATCTCACTGTCTTTCGTGCAAGCAAAACGCTTAAAAGTTACCGAAAGCTTTAGCTTCACTTATTAATAAATAGATTATGTTTGGAATAAATTATGTTCCACCACAAATAGATAAGGTTGTGTTTATATCTATTGAAAATTACGTAAAGATAAAATAATTTGTAATTTTTTTTATATTTAGATAGCTTAAACGCAATTTATTAGATTCTGCGTGATTTGCATACAAACTAATAGATAAGACAAACGAAAATTTCAAGAACTGTTGAAATTATTTCTGTCCATGATTTTCACATTTCTCATGATCACAATATGGCTACGCACGTAGATCTCAATTTTAGCCTCTATTAAAAGCGCCAGAAAAAGTCTAACTTCAGAAATACTCACAGAACTCCACAGCAAACGATGAACAAGCAAACTCGAACAACGGAGGAAACCATTCTGACTGGTGTTGAGAGAAGTGGTAGAACGTAATACGAAGATATGAGATTAGGTTTCTCTTTTTATACTGAATTGTGAAATGTATGATAATGAAATTCTAATTGATGTTATTAGTATTTATTAAATGTCCTCTTACATCTTTTTCTACGTCACTAGCTTGACTTACCCCACGTATAATATTATGTGATTAAGACTTCCACAAAATTTGCATTCATTTTTGCTCAACAAAATATTATGTTACATAGTTTTACTCCTTGTATTTATAATTGAGAATGATACTACGATTTTGAAGATATGCAAGTAGTAAAACAATGATAGGTCATTGGTAGCGTGTGGTTTCGGTAAAGGGACAGTTCGTGATTAATACATATCATGATAATAAATCCCTCATAGGAACTCTTTGATGTTTCGCGTTTTGGAATCATCCAGTGTATATCCTGCTGTGAGGATAGTGACGACCGTCGATGGATTGAGAATTCTTCGGTGGTCGCCGTTGTTTCTGCATTGTACATATATAAGCACCATCAAATACAATATGGTTCTAATAAGAAATAATATACAATAAATAGTCTTAATAAAATAAGAACAAATTTAGAATCTAATTACAAGAATATGCAAAGAGTTTTTAGCGGTATCATTCATTTGTATTGTTTCACCCTATATTGTGTAATACGGATGGTATTTTGCCTAATAAAGCTTGTTTTTTGAGCACATGTTAATCGGATTAGAAATAATAAAATCGACAATGAATTCTGAGATGACACAAAAACTCTCTAGAAAGTTCTAAAAAGGAAGCCACCGTCTTCTTAATATACTGAAATTGTCATATTATTCACTCGATAATAACAGTAATAGTCTTGAATAATTAAGACAAGTTGTCAAGTAAGAAAGAAGAATAATAAAAAAATAATTAAAATAAAATAAACAAGCCTTTCATTTCCCGTTTTACAAACAAATATTAAAAATACCCTTTATCTACCTTTATACATAGCAATGTAAAAAATGTTATGTATGTAGTATAATCATCTTAATAAAACCAAAAACATTTACATTTTAAGTAGGTAGGTAGTAATTTATTAATCTACTGGAACCCCTCTCAGGTAAAAGCCTCCTCTAAAGCTTTCCATTTTTCTCGCTCTAGGGCTATTTTTTGCAATAGTGGGCCACCTATTTTTTAATATTATCTTCCCATCTAGTGGGCGGTCTTCCTTTATAGCGCATACTCAATGGGCCTTATATGACATTAAAATATTGACCCTAGATTATTCGCAAATCACCGTTATATTTTTCCCTAAGCAATAAACACGGAACAAAATGAATACCTCAAAAATAATACAGTTCCGTTGAAAGAGTTTTATTACTGGCAAATAAATATACACAAGCCCCTCTTTATTACGCCTGAGGGGATTTCTCTCAATGCTTGTTTTTAGTGCATATATTTTTATCTTCAGTTTGTACTTTAACAAAAAATTGCGAGAACAGTGCTTTATATCTTATCATTAAGAACCTTTTTTTTTATTAATCGTTGACATTTATTGTATTGTCATAATATAAATATAAATACAGATTGTCGGATTGCCGCGTAACCCCAAAATGAATATTCCCTCCAGATACGAATGTACTTTTTTTTAACCTGTAATTTCATTGTTTAGTGTAAGTCTATGTTAAGTAACACTAAGGAATAATAAATTTCTTGTTAACTTCGCCCTTTGTTTCTTTTTTTACAACCCTAGGGCCAAAGCTTAACAAAAAAATATTGTGATGAAACTACAGCATGCTGGTAGATGATTTTCTAATGCCCAACTGGCTAGCTACCACCCTCAAAATGAATTGTCGCTTTTCAGCTACGTCTCCGTTTACAGCATTGAACAAAAACCATCAAACAAACAAACAACATCGATGCTGCACGCTATATGATCGAAACGGATAGGCATGAGACCTACCATGTGGTTTGGGCATCCTTAGGCATAGGTTTAAGTCAGATACAATAAATACTACAAAAACATTTTTGCGTGAAAAAACTATTCCCGATAGATTCCCTCAAAATTTACCAGAGGCTCAAAAAGCGGACCGCGCCACCTAGTACATTGCCTTTCTTACCAGATTCAACGAAGGGACACTAAATTTGGTGTGAGACATAAACTGATAGGTAACGAAACATGGATTTACAGCAACGATCCCAAAATAAAGCAGGAATAGCCTGTTTGAGTCTTTCCAGTCCAGTAGAAACCAAGCAAAATGACGAGTGTGCTGTCTTCCGCTAAGCGAATTACTGCTAAGCTCTTCGCTGCTGGTAAAGCGTACGTGACCTTAAGTAGAGTCAAGTCACTACAAGGTTTCTTTATAGAAGAACTAAAGTACTAAATTAACGGGCAGACAGACGACCAATCAACAATGACGTGTTAAATGATTCTCAAAATTTTTGTATATATAGATTTAAAAAATCCGTCTCGCACAATTTCTCCCAAACTCGACACAACTCAGTTGAATCCGTTCGGAGTTTCTTTTAGGAGCAAGTTTTATTTTGTGCCACGTTCTATCCATTTAATCTTTTTCCCAATACTTGACAACTCTTCGACAGGCCTCTCGCAAACTTTGTTCTGTTCTCGACGTTAATGGAATCATAATGAAGTAGCTACCTGTGTTTTTTTAAACAACTTTAATATTTTTTTATTCTTTGTTGATGTTCAGTGAAGCCTAATGAGGACTGATTCTGCCGTCGAAACATATCTACAGGCACTTGGCGATAGTTCAACTTGAGGGTGGAAGCTAGCCATGTGAGCTTTAGAAAACTATAGGGTTTCCTGAAAATATTCTCTTTCACTGAAAGCTCAGGCTCATATCACGGATTTGAACTCATGTCGATCGACGCAGAGTCCGTACACGCTACCTATTGAGCCATCATTGCATAACCAGACTATTATACTTTAATCAGATTTATATTACTGTACCTACTGTGTTAAGGTATTCACTTTTACTATTAACTAACGGTGTGCCCGCGGCTCCGCACGCGTTTGTTACGCAACTGGTAATTTTATTTTTATTTGTATTATTAAAAAATATAAGGTAGACAAAACTCTCAGCTCGACCAGTGTCTTGCAAAAATAAAACACCTATCTAAGTAAACTTGGAATGTAAAACGTTATCTAAATACAATGTTTCATCGAAGTCGTTGGAGTCGTTTGCTCACTCGATAGTATTAGATTCATATAGTCTATCAGTTGAGAAATTCCCATGCACAAAATTTCATTCAGATCGGTTAAGCTATTTTTTTTTTTTTTACTATTTCTTATAAATGGTATTGAAAATTCTTATATCCTATTAATTGACCAATGGTATACGTTTCTGGTCTACAAAATTTTATAAGAATCGGTAAAGCCGTTTTTGAGTTAAATCCGGACATACAAACAGACTGAAGACAAAAAAATTAATAATATATTCGTGATCAGAGTCCTTTACATTTACAGATATGACTACAAATTGATTAATATAGATACCCGTTTCACCTTGATCGACCTAACGATTGTTTTTCAGTGTTATCAGGATCTTTATGGTTTTGTTGTAGCGGTCTCATCGCATAATTCTGTGCCATCCACTATGGAATGTAGTTCACTCGGTTTGCTCGTTCAATGCAGTTAGAACGGTAATAAATTTAATTATTAAAAAGAAAACAGAAAACCCACCTCTTGTTACTACAAAAACAAAACAAAAAAAAATCTGTTTTTGCTTTTTTTTGAATCCCATACGTTGCACTTAAATATTATATAGACTATCTCACTCCCACAATTAATACGAATCTATCGACACCACTTATGTTAAAAACCATCAAGCCGTTTAGGGTACAGAGCGCTCCAAAAAAATAGACATACATATATATTTTTTTTTTTAATATAACCCTCTTTTTTCGCAGTATTGTAAAAACAGTCACTTGGGACAGAAAATGATAAATATTTGCCGTGAATGAATTAACATATAGGTAAACACAGCTTTCGAAGTATTCAACGTGTTGCCGAATCTTACGGGGCAACAGTTTAAATTGTACCAATTTAATTAACTGTCAGACATTTTGAATTTTATTATAGACTAGCAACCGTTCGCAACTTCGTTCGTGTTACTTCAGCACTACGGAACTCGTAGTGCTTATAAAAATCATAGTTTCTTAAAACTTTAATACATATTTATTGAACAAAGATATCGTGATATTTTCTACAGATAAGAACCAACTATCTAACGAGTAAAACAAAAAAAATTGTTTAAAATCTATCCATTTATTTTCACGTGATGCACACATAACGGTAAATCTCTCTCATTTTATTTACATAGATAAAATATATGGTACGTAATATGTAATTACGTGGTACCTGCATTAAATTATCAAGGATTTATTGGGAAAACAAAGTTAACGACGACCATACTTGTACGCATTGTTATATGTACAGAATGAATGGTCGATAGTTAAAGTCTCGCTAATTTAATATTTTTAAAATATATATTTTTACAGTTTCTGATATTCTGCTGCGTATGAACTGCATACGTCGTGTTTTTTTTTTTAAATTAAAATTGTTATTATAATTGAATTAATTCAAAGGAAGACGGGAACTAAAGCTAGTAGTTTATATAAACACAACCCATAAAGATTTTTGGGGATTTTGTAGTTTTATCGAAGGATCGTAAAGTTGTCGAATATCGGGACGAAGCTAGGGCCAAGTGAAAATACGACGTCCCGAGAGACGAGAGTACTAGAGAAAACCCGTGATAACATGGAGCATAGAACTTTAGATATGCCAATTATTGGCGGTATTTATGATGTAATTCCTTATATTTTGGTGTTCGTGTCGTTCAGATTATAAATTCAGGTAACTTCTAAAAGAAACCCTCATACAAATCATGTAAGTTTAATATCGATATTTAATTCAATATGTTAAATGTGTATTTTGCACAAGTGAAAGTTATAAATAATAACTAGGCACATAGTTTTTAAATTGCCACAAAAACTCTCTGGGCAGTGTTTTTCTGTTCTATATATGATGAGCTTAATTCAACATTGACTTCAAAATTATTTAGGATGAACTTGGGCCGCGACTCCGGTATAATAATTGTTTAGGTTTATTTTTATAAAGAAATATAATTTTACTTATGTATTTTAATTATGATATAAATAAGTGTAAGAAAAATATGTTTATTTAAGCACACTTTTAACCATTTGTTTTGAGATATTTGGTGGATATTATGTTTGCAAACTTGAAAATATGTACTGCTCGTTATTTTAAAGACAAAAATGCTTATTGTAGTATGTAGACTTTTTTGTAGGCCTTTTTAAGAAATAATACCTAAAATTAGATAGTATATTAACTAGATATATGTCTTATAGCTAGTCATCGTAAGCCATTTAAGTGCCCTAAAAGCGATTTTATCTGAATTGATTCACCATTTTTGTAACAGCTTATTTTATACTCCGTATAACGTCGCTTTGAATTCAAATAAAAATATGTTAATTGGACATGTTGTTCTTGTGTGAATCGGATATAAACATGTATGCTAAAAGGACAGGCAGACTGAGACGTCGAGTTAGATATATGAATATTAAGAATGTATACATTCCTGTACTTATAAGGCAGTAGTGGGAGACCTTAAAGGCGATTATAGTGGCTACTTAGCTATTTAAACGTATTAAACAAACAATAAACCAAGGAGGGTTTAAAACGTTAAGCTGAATCTCAACTCACAAGCCGGAAGATATCTTATTATGCCAAACCCTACTTAGATGGGACAAGAGTAAAAGGAAGAAGAAATACAATGTTGGAGCAGTTGTAATAGTTAAACAGTGGACAGAAGCATGGTTATTTATCGAGCTGGACAGTTGGTATATGCTATTTCTGACCTTTTATCTTTTAACACTGCTTTCATTTGTCCTAAAGAGTCTTTCATACTTTCTAGAGAAATCTACAGTAGTCTTATACAGTTTTCAATTTAAAAAAAGAGAAATAAAACTGATCGTAAACTATAAAACAATGCCGTCTTTGTATTACTATTATTATTATTATTATTATATGAATTACATATTCTTGTAATTTTATTGATATAATTTTTGTTTCGCAATGTAATTTGTTTTTTATTATTTATTTATTTATTATGCATTTAGTAAAAAGCTGTCATTTTGACTTTAAAAAATACACTTCTACTTTATTTATTTGTATAGATTCAAAGCTGGTTTAGAACGACTCTTTCTTTTTAAGGTATAAAAAGTTTGCATGTTAATATGGTGGTATTAGAATAGAATACAAAATATTTTATTGTTTCAAACATACACTCTACAATAAAAATCAAAAGTAGAAACAACAGGCGGCCTTATTGCTTAAAGCAATTTATTCCCGGCAACCTTACAAAGGATTGGAAGAAAGAAAGAACGAGATAGTTAAAGTATAAAGATAGACTAGTTAATATCGTACATATACAAAAACAAGAACAAATATATACAATAACATTAGTAATAAAAATAAAAGCTACAATTCTATATACATAGTATGAAATTATATATACGTACACACACGCACACACAAACATACAAACATATATATATAAATAATACATACAAGCACCAATAAAACTAATCAAAGCGATAAATAGTGATCCTTAACTAACTTTTTAAATATATCAAGTAATTGCGCACGTCTTTTTGATAAGGGTAATGCATTCCATAACCGAGCTGCCTGGGTTGAAAAAGACTATTATTAGATATTAATCATCATATTGCAAATTGGTCTTCTGCAAGCCCAACTATAAAGAGAATCAACCTTATAATATATAAAAGGCATCAACATGATATGGATCTACATTTCAATGATATAAAAGGAAAGTCCGTCAGTGAGGTGGTTAATGAGTTGAAGAAATAATATTTACTCGTGTCCACAGATGTTGGTCCAGCCGCAGCGCTGGGTGCAGGGTGCGTGAATACGGCCCTGGTAACAGCGCGCACAGGTTCCGCTGCATCGGTGCTTGCATGCGAGCTCTTGAATGCACGGCTCGTTGCAATGCTTCAGACCTATGTCCGCGTTAAGTTCTCCTGAGAAAACGGATGATTGTATATTACGTATTTTTAAATAATACTTGATGGACAGTGTGTTTGATGAAGTGACAGTTTGGACTAGCCGTGTGCCGTTCGCGAATGCATACCTACTTCAAATGAAGTACTTCAGTTATATTTATCCTTCGTTCATTCTAGTCCACATATTTTTTTTATATGTAGCCAAAAATATCATCATACCTTTGTGATTAATCTTGCCATTTAATGACCACGGTACACCAGTGAGCCGCTTGACACACTTTGCGGAACATTGATATAAGCAATGGAGGTACCTAAAAACTTTAGTACAAGGTGTCCAGAAAGGGTATCGGGTATTTGTTTTCGCGCAATATTCAAAACGGGGCGTCTAAAGGGTGCGGGGAGGGGTTCGTGGCGTCCGCCATTTTGTGGAGTTTTAGTCACGATGGAACAGTACTCGAGGACGCATCGCGCATTTTGCGTACGAGCGTATTATCGTAATGGTGATTCAATAGTGACTGCTCAACGTCTCTATCGTGCGGAATATCGTACACGCCACGCGCCAAGTGACGATAGCATTAGGAAATGGATCAGGATGTTCGAGAATACAGGTGCGACAGTTAAAATTCAAAACTCTGGTCGTCCTCGTTCAGTTCGCGATGAAGAAACAATTGAAGAAGTTGAGGCGTCGGTTCGTCAAAATCCGTCTTTATTCATCCGAAAGCGAAGCCAAGCGTTGAACATCAAAAAATCGTCTTTACATTCGATTTTAAAGAAAGACTTACATCTAAAAGCCCATAAAATTCAATTGGTTCAAGAATTGAAGGATACGGACTATGCTAATCGACTGAATTTTGCGAACGAAATGCTGCAGCGATTTAACAACTTTAACAACATACTGTTCAGTGACGAAGCAAATTTTCACCTGAATGGTCATGTTAATAAGCAGAATTGTCGGTACTGGGCAGTGGAGAATCCGAGACGAAAGCATGAACGACCCCTGCATAGCCCAAAGGTCGTTGTTTGGGCCGCTATGTCTGCTAAAGGCATAATTGGTCCTTATTTTCATGAAGATCAACGAGGCCGAGCAATTAATGTGAATAGTGACCGTTATTGCGATATGTTGCGAAATTTTTTGGTCCCAGAGTTGCAGGAGTTTGCAGGTTTCAACTCAAGAACGTGGTTCCAGCAAGATGGGGCCACTTGCCATACCTCAAATGACTCAATGGAAGTTGTTAACGAATTATTCCCTAATTAATTAATTGTCGATACGAGATGGAGCTAGTACAATTTTGTACTAAATATCGTTTGGTTTTAAACATTGTATATAGGATTTTGTATCTAATAAAATATTACGGGTTAGTGTTTGGACATCAACTATGAAACCTATGGTCTGCTACTTAACCTTTTTGGGCGGGGGAAGTTTCACGCCCCTGTTTAATATTACCCCCTAGTGTAGGCCCGGTTCTTCGGTGTTCCGATCCGACTCAAAGGAGTCACTCCGCCTCCGTAGGTCTCTCCATCCCGCTAGTAGCGAGGCGGCATGGAACTTTCTCCCTCCAATTCTTAGGAGGTGAGGGAGTATGGGGTTATCCATTCCCCGTGACCCGGAGAAAGTGTTGTCGTCGAGGCAAAGCAGTAGCGCGCCAGTGATCCAACAAAGGCCTCGCCCAGTCAGCGAGGTGGACCGCGAGGTCTCTTTGGTAGGACTAACCATCTTACCCCATTCATAGGCATCAATAGTCTCCCACGCCTCCCTGAAGTTTTAGGATCAAAGTCAAGTTTAGAAATTTTATGCAATACTGCTATTTTACACATGAAAATAAAAATTATTTGTCACCTACTTTATTGAACTCAAAATACTTTCTACATATGATACAGTATGAATTCACTTGACTCAAATATAAGTGGCAAGTCTACTTTATATCGCAGGATAATATAAATTCACTGCAAAATTCATACGCCTGAACAATATTTTTTATTTTATTTAACATAGCACCATAGTATAATTTTATTACAAATCGCAAAATTCATATACCCGCTCCCCTTTCCTACAGCAGGGGACAAGCGGTTAATTTCACTATGGTAGCTAGCCAGGCTGACTAATGCAGTTCAGAGTCATTGCAAGGGTTCGAACCCACGTCGATTGACACGGTATCCGTACATGCTATCAGTGAGCCATGTTTTACCACTAGCAATCTATATCGGTTACTTTGCTTCTTGTACCTATTAAAATAATTCTATAAATATGCTTGTGTATTTATACTGAAATTTGGGACATAAAAACAAACTGCTTCATTAGCCTAGTGGTCCTAAGCATGACTGCTATGCTCGAGGTCCTGGGTTCGAGCAAAGTGTTATTTTTGGATTTTCTAGCAAATTCTCAGTAGAAGCTCTGAGTTTGGCTTTGTGCTCGATTAATGGCAATAGGATCGCCCCTTATTACATGAGAATCTAAAACATACCCAGCGAAATGTGGGAGTACATTAGTACGTCTCTGCCTGACCCTTGGAGAAAAAAGGCGTGATTGTGTGTAAATTGTAATGCCACATCCGTATTAAAACTTATAGATTAAAGTAATATATCGTGCAAGGAACAGACAGAGTAGGAATGACTTGGGAAGCCCGACAATTTCACCAAAACCATCTCACAGATGTAAAGGGGCATTCACAATGGTTAATGTATTTGGAAATTTGAAAATATATTAATAGATATTCTCAGTCTCTCCCATGCGAATATTTTGCACGTTATTGGATGTATAAAATCTATCATCTATTATGTTAGTTAAAAAGATTGCTAGATGGCGCCACGTATAGATTAGTTGAGTTTTTTAACGTAAACACCAATTTTTAGCTATTAGACTTTTTAATACAAAATGCGCGCGCCTCATAAATTTCACAGTCGTATTAAAAAAAGTATATGTAACATAAAAAACAAAAATAAACAATTTATATAATTATTTACTTACTGACCGTAGCCTACGGTATCCGCTTACCATCAGACGGGCCGTATTATTGTTAGATACCTTAGTTGTATAATAAAAACAATAAACACTGTAGAAACGATTATTGAACTCATTTACATCTCAATGTAGTACATAGGGATTACAACCACAAAGACATCGAGATTTACCCAGTCATAACCGTATTAAAGTTCTGTAAGGATGACATCTATAAAATAAATTTCTAGTAATCCGCCCTAGTTTCGCACGGGTGCAATTTACAAAGTGGTGTATTTTATGTTTAAAAAGCATGATTTTTAGTGTGTTACCTGATGTATTAGTATTGATAGTTCGAGACGCTCAATTCATCATAGCTGCGGTGTGCCGGCCAACCGTTCGCTGCGAGTGATGTCTTTGGTTGCGTGTAATTTTGAATCCGTGATATCTTCTACGGTATTCATTTAAATGATTTAATGTAAAGTTCAATTTTAATCTACGTCAAATGCCCGAGTTAACATACATTATTCTGAATAAAGATTAATACTGAATTGTACAAAATACCCTCAAAAGCATAATAGTATTTTTAATTATCATGTTGAAGATAAAAATGGTTACTGTGAGTCAACTTTAGGAGATAGATATGTCATCGCGGATTTTTCTCTATACTTTTTGAAGAACTATAATATTATTGTTTATTAGGTTTTTTTGTATATCTCTTTAGGTTTAATCAGTGTAAGCCATATAAGCGCCCAAAAATCGATTTATTGACGACTCGATTACAAAGCATTGAATTTTTTCTACTATACAAAAAAGTTAATTGGAATATATTGTATATATAAACTTTCCGTAAGAATTTCTCTAAATGACAGGGTAAACCGTAAAAATATGCGTTGCGTTGTTTAAAAGAAGTAAGCGGACAAACAAACAAACGCGGATAGTGACTTTTCTTTATACTATGTATTGTTGATTATAGTTCTCTTGTGGTTCTAGCTCATCTTTTATCAATTTTTTATATAAAATATACGTTTTTTCGGATCATTATAAACGCATCTTTATATCATACAATTACAAAGCCAAAGCAAACCATAGAGGATCTGAGAAAACAATGCGACTTGGAAAATCACTTTTCTTCATCTTCCCTTAGATTTTTATAAAATTATATTTCAATTTTTATTTTTTTCTTTAATAAACCAAATGGAAATAAGAATAAAAAGTAACCTATTGTCCTGGTGGCCGAGTGGTTAGGACCATGTACCAACGAATTTTTCCATTTTCGCATACATTTACTAATTCAAATAGGTAAAATTATCGACTGACGGTGAAGGTTTAATTGCCAATACGTCGGGGGCTAGTGTGGTGGTAAAACCCAAACTTTTCCTTGGGGAGAAACATTAGCCTAACAATGGGACAGTTACAAGCTAATATTAATCTTTTTTCATATTACTTTCTCTAACTCGTTTTTAATAATAACTTGCATGACAAAAACAATCATTAGATGTCCTTTCAGGTATGTATATTAATTTTAGAATATTTTCTTTGTGTTTTTCATGTTATGCATCATTTAACATCTTGTGTGACCATTCAAAAAGTATAAATTCTATATAACTGCCTCATAAGCCTAGTGGTGGTAAGCGCGACTGCTATGCTCGAGGTTCTGGGTTCGATTCCCAGGTCGTGCAAAGTGTTATTGGGGTTTTCTATGAAATTCTCAGTAGAAGCTCGGAGTTTGGCTTTGCGACTTATTAATATCAATAGGCTCGTTCCCTACAACATGAGACCTAAAAAAGTACCCAGCAAACGGTGGGTGTAAATTAGTACGCCTCTGACTAACCCTTCGGGGATACAGGCGTAATGTATGTGTGTTATGTAATGACGTATATATTATTTAATTAAATATTTATTATTAATAATAATTTATTATTTAAATTAATACTTGAAACAAAAGCTTTCTACCCCCTTTTAAAGCCTATTGCGCGCACGGAAGACTGTGATATTCGGCATGGTTAAAGTTTATATAGAGAAGGAGTACAGGAAGCTGAAATTTATCTAAAATATCTGTTACTAATATATTAAATAAAATAAATGAATACTGCGAATCTTATCCTGACCAGTGCCATTAAAGTTAGACCCCCAAAATATTGACATTGTCACTCAATGAAATGTGACAGCATGTGATGTAATATTCATTGTTTAGGTCCATACTGTCCATAATTAAAAAGTCGCTGGTCGACTTTCGATCATTAGGTGACAGTTAGTTTTAATAAAAAGTTTAATTTTAATTTTTCTATTTCATTTTCACATTCAGATAGAATTTTCAAGCGCTGAAATAATATGGAATCCACAATAGAAGGCTTACTTTATGTTTCAGACGCAATGCTAATTGGATGCGCGCTTCCTTTGCTATATACCATAGAGAACATATCAAGACAACTGTGGCTTACTGAGGAGGTTATGTGAACAATGCATTGTACAACAAAGCTTGAAATGATTCCTTGCTCGGTCCTTTTGTTCTGTTGTTTTCACTATGTGTTAATACAAATCTGATTAGAGGAACCTATTATCTGTTTTTTTATAAAGTGGAAACTTCTATAATACCTTTGTGATTTGAAAACGCGATGAAACGAAAAAGCGACTGTAAAAAGTTACAAACACATACATCTATGGGATTTAGCCTGCGAGGAAATGAGATAGACAATATAATAGTGTTTCCTATTATATCGGTATTCTCTTTATATTTGTGTGTGTGCCTACGTATTACGAAGCTTTGGTTAAAGGCGTTATAGCCAGCGTGGTGTATTGTACACGTGTAACGTATATGTGAATATTTTAATACTTTCTTAAAGTTTTACATCTACCGCGTGTGAACTGCAAACGTGTATTTTTTTAATACGAGATTAATACTAAGAATTAGTAATATTTGCTTGATAGTATTATATAGAAAAATGTTTCAAAATATATTATCTAAGCCTATTTCTTCTAAACAGTCTGAATTTCCTCTAATCTAAGTGTAGCTCAGTGGTATTATAATAACATTTCCTCAGGCAAAGAGCAAATATTCTTTATCATTACGGGTAGTGCCTGTCTCGAGAACATTTTTATCAAAATGTATATACCAAAGAGACAAGTGTGGCTTCATAACAGACTAGTCGTCTACTCAAGCTGTGAACTTTCACTATCCTATTTTAGTAAATTTTTTTTCTGTACAAGCTTGGTGTATATCCAAGATCTCATCCGATGATATGTAACGATGTAGCTCAAATGAGATTGCGGGTACAGACATCACTATCATTCACCTAATGATCCACCTCATAATAACGTAAAGACCAGAGAAATTTCTTTGTAGATTTCTCTCCACCCTACTGAAGATCACAGCCGAATATCCTTGTGTCGTGTAACTGTGGTCATTAGGGTTTCCAGAGGTCCTAGGGAAATGAGGCGAAAGTTCGGCAACGTCCTAGTGATACCTATGTTAATACAAGCGTCTATAGGATATGGTAGCCGCTTATCATCAGGCGAGGCCGTATGCTTGTTGGCCACTTTAGTTGTATTGAAATTTATTTATTTAGGCACACATAAAAGATTATAAACAACACAAGAATCAATTTAAACGGTAACAGTGTCTTTGTTAGCTTATAATCCAAAATGTATTATTAAATTTATTTACAACCTTTTGTAAAAAGAATCCTATTAAACCTCTGGGGTTTGTCTTATCCTGTGATGGCATGAGGCTTTATAAAACGCGTTGCTGTTTGTAATATATTTAGTGCATTAAGTTAACTAACGCATTATGCATGCATTAAGTTAAAAACTTATTATTATTACAGATACACTTGAACTCATTCGCATCTCTGGGATGGGTCTGCAAAATACATTCTTGATGCTCTGGACAGGTTGCAGTGACGGGCTGTTTATCGCCTCGCTAGGCGTTCTGTATCTTCTGTATCATGGTGAGTGATATAAAGAGCTGTTCAATCAAAGTCCCTTCTGTTCCATCGTCAACAGAACCACACGCGCTGGGTTTCAGAGTCACAGTTTTACGGTAACCTCCATCTCAGCACGAAGTAAAAAGTTCTCTATGACTTATCTTTGTCGTACCGTGAAGTTGTGTTCCCTCCTTCTTACGACGCGTATGAAGGATCGACAATGGATTTAGATCTCTCGGTGATCACCGTTGTGTTTAGATTGTGCTGTACTTACCATCGGGGATAGAACCGAACTCACATGCTCATTGCTCACATGGACTACAGAATACCAGCCATCGGGCATATGCGTGAATCTTTCTCCCGCACTTCCTTTTATCAAATATGCTTATTGTGGATGTTCCTTAAAAGATATATGTACATATACTCTCGCTGACTTTTTGAATGTGTACAATTATGTAGCATATTAATTTGAATATCTCTTACGGTTTACGCATTGTAAGCCATTTAAGCGCTTGAATTGATTCACCATTACCAGTTTTTGTCATTTGTCCAGTAATACCTAATTATTTTTCTAATATAAAATTAGCCTAGTTACTCCTTAAAGCATCGGCTATCTACCAGTGAACTTCCCGTTAAAATCGGTTCAACCGATTCGGAGATTACACGGAACAAGTGTACAGATAGATAGACAAAAATTTAAAAAAATAATTTTGTTATGGTTGTATATTTTCATTGCATTTAGTAAAAAGCTGTTATTTTGCCATTACTAACAGACACTTCAATTTTATTAACTGTATAGATATACATATTTTAGGAGATAATAGCATCATAACATTAAAGTAACAGTTGACATTGTCTTCCGAAAAGCCTAAAATATTACATAATATTTTCACAATGAGCTTCGCGCCGTGAAGTCGCAAGAGAAAATGAGAGTTATTTCTATTTATCAACGTAATGTGGTTCGCAACAATAAATGTACTTTGCGGTTTTTGTAGAGATCACTATGATCTATCTAGACATTTAGAAAAATGGCTGGATGAGTGTAAATATAACTGCGAGTTGAGATTTAAAAGAAATAACGCTCGTAGCGTCACGTAGTTAAGTTTGCTACGAAACGTAGCAGATTCTTGTAGAACGTACATTGTTATATGCTACGTTGCTACGCCTTTAGATAGCTAGATGTTTAAAACGGAATATTTTTGACTATTTTATTGGCATTGAATTTACGTATGTATATTATTTACAGTTTTTAAATAACCTCCATCTCAACACGAACTAAAAATTTATCTGTCTTATCTTTGTCGTACGGAACCATCTTCCGATCAGAGTGTTCCTTCTTTCTTACGACATCGAGCCCTTGCCCTTGAAACATAAGGTGAAGAGATATTTATGCAAGCTGGTATGACCGCAGCAACCCGCTGATGGATTGCTGAATTCACGGTGAAGTATCATCAATTTGGCAGGCTATTTAAAAAAAAAACTGAAGAAATAGGTTAATTAGAAAATGAATTGACTAACTTTGCTAGATGTGGGCGATTATGTTTTACGTAAGCGAGACATTCGATTATTATGAATAATTTACATAATGTACATATTCGTATATAATCGAGCTATTTACGTAAACTTAGAGGTAGGCGATTATGAATGATGACTGAATTAAGATATGTACATAATAAAATGTAGAGAGGAAAGATAAAAAAAAGTCGTTCAATCGTAAACAAAGTTCTATAAAAGAACGTATAAATCAATTAGCTAAAAACAAAAAAAGGTCGTTTGGTCGTAATAATCTAATAATTAGTAATATTAATAATTACTAATATTAGTAAGTACTAATGGCTATAATCGAGAAGTCTCGAGATATTTTCATAATTGAATGGTTACATTAGTATATCGCTCACCGCTAATCTTTACCAATATTAAAGCTTGTAAATTCGTAAGTTTATCTTACTGTGCTTTGACGCAATAATGGCTCAGTTGTAAAGAGTTTGTGGTTTCGTTGATTGAGACATCGTTATGAAACTATATCGTGGTGGTAGGTTATTTTATAATGCCCACATGGCTATCGAGTTGAAAGTCTGACGTCAAAAACCTATAGGTGTGTATGTGAGGAATTAATTTTGCGGTCTTCCCCAATCTTCCCTCATATACCACATGGAGCGGCGGTTTTAAATTAATTTGCCTGCCTCCTAGTCTGGTGCGGCCTTCGATAATATAGCACAGTGATCAATGAACGACAGATAACTATTTCAATTGTTATATCCAATTCCAAAGTAAAGCAAAAAAAAAAAAAATTTAAAGGTAATGGTAGTACTTTATATATGTTCTTGTATGTTCTTCTTAACAATTATAAAAATAATAATTTTTATTTGACTTTATTTATATAGGTTACTATTATATTTATGTATATTTTTTACTTTTTATGTTTGCTCATGTTTATTTTAATTCATTTCTTAATGTGCGACTGACAATAATATTTTTTTCTATATTACTTCTGGTTAGCTGGAATCAAATGCTTTATAGCTTTAAGCTCGAGCTCACCAGTGTACGAACTAAAAGTACAATAAACTGTTCATTCATTTATTTAATTTGAATAGACAAATTATTAAAATGTTGATCATCAAAAACGAATCACTTATAAACATTACATTTAATATCAATTCATACGTAATTCGAAAGTGTGATTATACTGAATGTTTACTAACTATATTTTACGAATCCCCACGATAAGTACGAAGCAATCCTGTCAACGTTTTCCTTTAAACAAAGTAACTTTTCAAAGCAAACATTTTAAATAAAAACTTTTGTATGAATCCGCTTCTCTATAGTTAGTAGTTGAATACTATTTCGTGAGTACTCGAAACATGTAGCGATTTAAAGTCGAGTATTAAATTATTCTTGCAATGAAACAATACAAAGTACGTTTCTCTAAAAACTTATTATTAACTTATTTTTTTTATCCATAATTTTCTCCCGCAGTAGTATTAATAAGCTTTGATAGTGAAAAATTGTGAATTTTCAACTGTTTCTAAAAATCGTAGTTTCTTAAATCTTTAATAACTTCTTATTTAATGAAGATATCTTGATATCTTTTTTAGATAAGGACCAAATATATAAGTAATTTAAAAAAAATTGAGGGAATCCTATACCATAGTTTTCGTGTGATGCGCTTACAAAGGAAAAGCCTCTATAATTTTATTTAATTATAACATGACATATTAAAATAACAATAATTCGTTTATCAAGAACTCTTAACAATTATAAATATTACATAAATTAAAATTTAGCGGTTGTGTATACCGATTCTCCCATAAAGTATCTAGCCAATTTCGTCTGAATTTATGGTGACACTGGTGGGGCATTAAATAATCATATAACGCGTCATTTTTTATTTCTTCACTTATAATAAATCTTGATGAGTATAAAAACATAATATTAAGATTGGTAAATAAAATAGTCATCAAATGTGTCAAAAAAAGTATCGACATGATATCGAAGAACACCGGAATCTGGTATTCGACACGACTCAAAGAGAAATGTACAAAGTGAACTCTCAAGAGAGTCTTAATACTTGTTTCAGATTTTTGTTTTTTAAAAATGAACACCAGATTCGATTTTCTTAAAATAAATGGAGATTTTTTTGGTTTTTAATGTACTATATATAACAATATTATTTTGCCGGGCATGTAATAATTTTGCTACTTTTCATCTGATATTTAAAAGCCCTTTAGTTGTAATATGACCTCATAAACAAAAAAAAAATCATTAGGTACTTAAATCAGTTTTTTTTTTAAAAGCTTTCCCTGTCAAACTTTTCTATAACTCAAGAAACTAGGGATCTTTAAATACATTTCTTTTATTTCAACTTCATTCAGTGCATTTGAAAAGTCAAGTTTGAAACTCGGGAACACGCCGGTCGCAGACAAATTAATTTCGTGCTGACTCTACGTTTGACAGCGAATAGAAATAGAGTAAAAAGCGCTCGCCGCTACCTTTAGGTGTACTGTAGGCACGAGAAAACATAATTGTTAAAACTAGCGATCGCCCTAAGGTCGAAATTCAACAAGCGACTTTTTGACCATAGTCTATTTTCTGTTTGACATTTGCTATATTCATGAACGTAAACAATGAGTATTATCTACATCACTTACTGTCACCTTTCGATGAGTGACAATGTCAATATTTTAGGGGGTCTAAGTTCAATGGCACTTGTCAGGTTAAGAATCGAAGTATTAATTTATTTCATTTAATATGTTAGTAACAGATATTATACATAAATTTTAGCTTTCTGCACTACTTCTCCATATACACTTTAACCATGTCAAATCTCACAGTATTCCGTGCAAGCAATACGCTTAAAAAGGGGTAGAAAGCTTTTGCTTCACGTATTCATATATAGATAATCTAATAATATTTTTTATCACTGCTATATCACAGGTGATAGGTGAAAACCTGTTTTAAGATATGACTCATGAGATAATCTGGGGCAAACACGAGAGTCGAGTGAGTGAGCTTTATATGTATAGCTCGCTTACCTCCTATTTCGTTCAAGAAGATAAAGTAATAGACCTTTTAACTCCTGCAATTTGTTCAACGTCATCTGAAATGTCAAAATGAATTAAGCCAATTACTCACCACCAAAATCATCAAAAGCTTAATAATAATTCAGTCACATGAAGTTGCTGGTGGGATCAGAAACCAAAAATTATAATCTAAATATATATAAAAGTAAACCGTGACTAATCGACTGACTAATCTATCAATATATAGTTCAAATGATTGAACGAATTGTGCTGTTCGGCACACAGATAGTTATCATGACGTAGGCATCCGCTACGCTTTTTCAAAATTCAACCCCTAAATGGATGTGGCGTGGGTTTAATGTTTGTATGGAGAACTCATGTAAAAATTGTATTTTTCAAACTTGGCGCACACGAAGCCACGGCAAAAGCTAGTGTTACATATTTACAAAACACATTATATATATTTTTTTTTAATTGCATGGAACAAACATTTGATATTAAAAATTATTTTTCTGATTTTTCTGGCTGTACTGAATTGGAAAATACCTATTTTTTGTTTGAACTCGTTCCAAAGATTCGCTAGTTTGTGATGGTGATGCAAATTAAAAAAAACTTTCTTGATAGTATAGGTGAGATAGGACTATTTGGACTAAAGTAAAACTCTAAATAAAAAATGAAATGTCAAGAGCCAGATTATTTACAGCCCTTCAGGCTTAGGCAAAGAGCAAAACATACTTTATCATTACGGGTAATACCTCCGTCATATTTTTAGAAAATAATGTCTACAATTATTTATAAGTTCACACGGTTATTTGAATGGTACCAAAATCCAAACACACGTATGGTTTTTTTATTTTTCGTCTGTCTGTCTGTTCGTTTGTCAGGGCTAATATTTCAAATAAGTGTAGGCTTATTGAATAGTTATCTTTTTCAATTCACAACAAAAAGTCTAAAGAGTAAAATTGATAATTACCTATATTTGAAAAAGTACATACCTAAATGAAAATCAAGTCATACGGATACACGAAGCTTTTATAAGAATTGAGTTAGAGAAGCTGCTCATGTAAACCGTAATATAAGATGACATTTAATAAATACTAACAATATCAATTAGAATTGCATTATCATATATTAAAGATATTTGTATAAAAACAGAAATCTAGTTTCATTCGTTCGTATTACGTTTTACCACTTCTCTCAACACCAGTCAAAATGGTTTCCTCCGTTGTCAGAGTTTGCTTGTTCATCGCTTGCTGTGGAGTTCTGTAAGTTATTTTTCATAAGATATAATTACATCCTGCTACATAATAATTTGTTACTTTCTTTGATATGAAATTACTAACTAAGCGAGTCTAAATTGCCAACCCGAGCGCGTATTTACCGTGAATTTTAAATTATACACGATATCCGTTGACTTCTGTATCGGATGAGGTGTATTTTAAATATATAATTAATTTGCCTAGTGGTTATAAGCGCAACTGCTATGATCGAGGTCCTGGGTTAGATTCCCAAGTCAAGCAAAGTATTATTGAGTTGTTCTATGAAATTCTCAGTAGCAGCTCGGATTTTGGCCCGATTAATGGCAATATGCTCGACTCCTATTACATTGGACTTAAAAAACATACACGGCTAACTGTGGGGTGTACATGTATATACCTTTTTCTAACCCTTCGAGGATATATGCGTGATGGTATGTTATATTATTTTTAATTTTGTTACAGAATAATTGATTGCGCTGAATCGACTTGGAACCACAACAACGAAGAAATTGTATTTACTCCTTATAGAAACGAGAAAAGCGCACCGTAAGTACACACATTTGTTACCAAAATCAATATCTTAATTTATATAAACTTACATCAATGCAGTAAAATAAAATATAGATTCTTTTTGAATACGTTTGTGATTAGTATAATTTAAGCAACATTAAAGAGAGGTAGGGCGCAGCTAAATTACTTTGTAGAATTCTCTCTAATTGGGACAGGCCGACTGATGGAATACCTCCACCGTACAGAAGACCGCAGCTAAATAACATTGTGTTGTATTCCTGCGATGCGTAGGGTTTCCAGATCTCCTTGAGGTAGGGGAGTTCAAAGTTGGTAAAACGCCAGTGGTACCAATGGTCTTTGTCACCTTAGTTATTTAAAAAAAAATGATGCCTGCTACAACAGATCAGCAGAAATTGTTGATACTAGTATGATAAGACACTTATTTGTTCCCCGCTAGCCCGTAACCATTTCAGATGTAGTATAAAAGACGAAATGAGTTTCAATCTATTATCACATTAAAAGTCTTCAACGGTATAAAGATATTGTAACAGACCAGAACGATACTAAAAAATACAAAGACATCCTATATATGGATTTTCAAAACTATGACAGTTATGTAATTGGCTCAGCTGTGTTATGACCAAATTTGTACGCACAAAGATATTACTTTTTGAAAAATACAAAATAAATGATGTAGTCTTCCTACTAATAATCATTATAAACATGAAAGTTGTATTTTCGGATGTTTGTTAATCAATCATGTAAAAACGGCTGAACGGATTTGGATGAAATTTGGCATACAAATACAAATTTATTGCTATGTCTATATTGTCAGAGTATAGCGTACTTGTCTGGGTTTTGTTGAAGTTAAGTTATCAATATGTAATAATTGAGTTTTATTAGCTGACAAAATTTCGAATAGCGAATTTCAATTGTTTTATATCTATAAACGTTTTACAGAAGAGATAGTATAGTTCTATTGAAAGAGAAACTTGACAATGGAATACAAATTTTCACTCCACCTGCAAGTAAACGAGGCTCGGCGTAAGTACATAATATAATTGTATTACAAGTCATGAATGTTGCTGTTATTATTTATCCACGATGCAAAAAGGGGGTGATATTTATATAACATGTATATCGGTGTATATAGAAAAAAATAATGATTTATTTTTAACAAAAGCATTTGAGACAACAGACACTTAAAAATATTTTACAACTGACTACTTACAGGAACAAGAAATCAAAAGTCAATTGTTACCAAATGGCCTTAGCTCAGCATAATGCTAGTCGTAAATAACCAGCACTGGTCTTCCGCTTGGTGGTGGGTGTATCACAAACGGCAGAACCGTTTTTGGTCGAATTTTTTTTAATGAACGGTGTATTCAAGGAAATCTATCCCTTCGTTTGAAGATTATCAGCTCTTTTATAGTTTATAAATAGATGTGAGCATCTTCCACAAGTCTGATTGAGTCGATATTTGGTATTCTTGTTTGCTTCAGTAATATTAGAAAACCCTTGACCTGATACTGCAGCGTAATTTGGAATCCGTAGGATACCTAACTCCTCATCAACTTACAGCAGAGATATCGTGTTTGGGCTTATTGGAATGTTCTCAGTGAATGGGTTACTTGTGTCGGGGGTTTATTTAATTTTAAATTTACATTGTAATAATGATTATTATTATAATTTGAAGAAATAATCGCTCAGTTGGTAACATGTATGGATTCAGCTTCGATCAACGTGAGTTCGAATCCCTGCAATGAGCCTGAGCTCTCGATGAAGGAAACCATCGTGAAGGTGGTAGGGCTTTTTCTAAAGCCCACCTGGCTGGCTACCACCCTCAACTTGAAAATTTGTCGCCAAGCACCAATACATGTGTTCCGACTGCTACACTTGAGAGCCTTTCGCCTTAACGTGCTACCATCTTGGGCCACATCGTCTCTTAGGATCAGATGAGATTGTGGCCACAAGGCTAAACCTATAACGATAAAAAATACTCCTGTTAAGAACTCCGGTTCAAAGATTTGCCGTGGCAAATCTTTTTTCTAGATCTACTATTATATAGTGTGTATTCAGGGGCTTACGATTAGGTGGGTTCATAAGCCAAAATGTGAAGGCGAATTAGCAAATATATCAATGGTGTCATGTTTGCTATATCTATTCTATATATTGCTATACTCTTAACTTATACCGGAATTCATAACTATATACAAAACACATAAAATATTCTTGTACGTAAAACTTACAGCCACATTATAGGGGAAAAGAAAAAACAAAAATAGTGTGTTCCCACAGAACTGATTTTTCTAGTTATCTAATTCTCTCTCTGCAGCAGTGATAATATTAGACCATTTACATCGCAAACACAACAGAAAAGATCTGTATATGTTCTAACACAATATTTTTACAATTTACTCTTTAAAAATCAATTTGCATATAAGAACCCGGTAGGGAAATTTTATGACGAGTGCAATGTATAAATGCGTTAACTGAAAAGCGTTATGTTTTCTGTCAAACAGTCATTCCTCCTTAGTAAATATTAGATTTATGCACCATCTAGTATCTAATGCAAGAATTATTTTACTCTATTGATTACTTCAAATATATGTACAGTTTTGTTTATTATATTTGCTAAAAGATGGCGCAATTTCTATTATCATTATTTTACATTTATTCAAAGACAATAGTACGAGTAAACTCCACTCATGCTTTGAAGCTGACACACAAACACACACATTTTTATGTATAATATAATTACAGAACAAACGATGATGTTGTACAGAACTGGAAACACGACGATGAAGGACAATTAGTGTTTATTCCACCGAACACTAATTCAGGGTCAGCGTAAGTACATGCAATTATGTTGTAAATAATAATCCTCGTCGTAGTTGTAGTGATTTAAAAAATCTTTACTTGGGGCAGTCCGTCTGATGGAATATCCCTCCCTATAACTTTGGAAAGTTGTTAGTGGTACCTGTGGTATTACAAGCGGCCATAGGCTACGGCAGCCACTTATTATCAGATGGTTCGTATGTTTATTTGCCAATTTAGTTGTAGAAAAAAAAAAACAATAGGTCACAGGTCAAAATTACCACAGTGCCTGTTGGTAGACTTTCTTTTCTCTGCAGTCGCCTCTACATTCATACATCTGGTGAAAGATTTAATAATTAAAAAAACATGTTTTTTTTGGTATCAGTATATAAATTAAATATATATCAGTTATCTAATTGTTTCTATAGGAAAGGGTTTCAGGGGGGTCTTATTATATTTTCAAAGCTGAGATGCCCAAGGGAACCTCACCTGCAGGTGGCGCAACCTGATGAGTAACGAACGAGGAAATAAATCCGATAGTGGGATGGTAAGGTTGTACAACTCGATTCGGCCGCGATCACAGTGCATGTGGGGAAAAGTCCGTCATAGTGACTCGCTTTTACGTGTCGTGTTTCGGGATCAGCCTGTCCATAACCAGTTATATTAATCAGTAGTCGATGTGTTAGGATTGTGCTGTGTTTAGCATCAGGGAGAGAAATGTCAATTCGCCGTAATACTATAAATAAAACCGTTAGCGTGTATGTCTGGTCGTATCCGATATTTTGGTTGGACAATGTCAGCTATTATTATAATGTTGTGATGCTATTATCCTCTAAAATATGTATATCTATACAATTAATAAAATTGAAGTGTCTGTTTGTAATGTCAAAATAACAGCTTTTGAAGCAGCATATGAAAGTATATATGACGCCTATAACAAAAAACCCGTTCATTAAATTTTTGTCTGTCTCTCTGTCCGTCTGTCTGTCTGTTTGTTCCGTGCAATCTCCAAAACGGTTGGATCGATTTTGACGGGACTTTCACTGATAGGTATCTGATGTTATAGGGAGTAACATAAGCTAACTTCTAAACTTTTATTTTAGAAAGAGAATTAGGGTTCCGCAAAAATATAAAAAAACTGGTCATGATGAATCAATTCAGACAATTAAACGGCTTACGCTGAGTAAACCTTATGAGATATAGCAAATTAATAAACCACATAATTATAAGCATTAAAAATACATACAAAAAAGTCTGCGAAAGTAAATTTCTATCTTCTAAGGATCACTCACAATAAGCATTTTTGTCTTTAAAATAGCCGGGAGCGGAGGAGCAAGATTCGCGCGGGCATTTTGTAGTCCACGTGAGCGAAGCTACGGGCTCATCTAGTAATAAATGAAGCCATTTATTACTTTCATTTCACGCGAATTTTACATAATATTTTACTAACAAGTAACAAACTAAAAATATTAATCATTAACCACTCCCTTGTATCTTGCACTTCCATCTGCCAATTTTCTTCTGCAACATCTCTAACATCATCAACCCATCTTCTTCATGGCCTTCCTCGTCTTCTTTTTCCCTTGGGTCAGCTATACTACGGCACGTTTCGTTCACCGAGCGTCCTCTGTTCTAGCATATTTCCAGACCAATTTCAAAGAGTGAAGTAAGAAATCTATCTGTTTTGTTCTATCTCTTAACTTGGTGTGGCGTACTTAATGTTCCTTTCGGATTCCCAGGATAAATCTTTCCATAGCCGCTTAACATATACAATTTTTTTTTCTTTTACCTGTTTTATGTATGTCCAAGTTTGTGACTCATATGCTAAACAGGGAAGGATTCCACTATCCATTACTTTCATTTTTACAGAAAGCGGCAAGTCTCCTTTCATTATTTCCCTGTCAGCCCGGTTTTTTGCCATGCTATATTTATTCTTCAAGATATTTCTTCCAAGTTGTTGTTATGATGATATAGATATAAAATAAACAAGTAAAAAATAATATTAATGTCAAGTATTCATTTTAAATTTATTGTTTATAGAAATTATATCCATTTTAACAATAAGCCAGTGAGCGAAGGGACTATTTTATTCAATCCAGGAGAGACATCAGCAAGCCAGAATATGATCAAGTCTCGGGCAATAAGAGTAAGATATGTTTTTTTTTTTTATTATACATAATATAATATAGCAATATCAAATGGATAAGTGATACCTAATTAGAAAAAGTAGTTGTCGCCCGATAATCGATATTCGACCAGCAAATCATAGACTATTTTCTGTTTGACATTTACAGTATGAACCTAAATAATTAATATTATATCACTTGCTGTCACTTTTTACTGAGTGACAATGTCAATATTTTGCGGGGTATAAGTTCAATGGCACCGGTTGGGTTAGGATTCGCAGTATTAATTGATTTAATTATAATATATTAGTAACAAATATTATAGATAAATTTTAGCTTTCTGCACTCCATCTCCATATAAACTTTATCCATGCCAAATCTCTGTCTTTTGTGCACGCAATACACTTAAAAAGGGGTAAAAATGTTTGCTTCACGTATTAATACGCTACTAATTTAATAAATTAAATAAATTAATACTGCAAATCCTAACCTGACCAGTGCAATTGAACTTAGACCCCTCAAAATATTGACATTGTCACTCAATGAAAAGTGACAGCAAGTAAAATAATATTCATTGTTTAGGTTCATACTGCAAAGTGCAAATGTCAAACAGAAAATAGTATATGATAAAAAACTGTCCCTCGAATTTCGTTCATTGGCCAACCGCTAGTTATTATAAATATGTGCTAAATGATAAAAGTCATTATACTCATAGTCATAGTGACTATTAGGCACAACAGGAAACTTGATTACGTTCTCGAAAACCCTTTTTTTTCTTGGGAGTTCATGGTAACTCAGTATTTTGCTCAGAATATAATATCGGGAAAAAATATATTTAGATATTAATGCATAGTAGGGCCTGTGAAAATAATGAATACAAAAATATAATAATCAAACCGTAAGTAAGTCTGGATATATTACAATCATTTTTGTTTTCAGAATGGTGAAAGTAAAGAGACTTCACGCTGGTATCCTCGTGCATTGGAGATGAATCTTCCATTTCATTATTACTATTAATTAGTATCAGAAATATGCGATAATTGTAAAATTAACCAACTTATTAATCGAAAATTATTTAATGAGTAATTAAAATTATTTATTAACTAATTAATACACTAACGTATAAATAAAATATTAATCATGTTTAAATTAAGCCTTTATTTATTATCATTCCATATTACTAAAACTGAAATTCAAGGAATTCTAAAAAAACATTTACCCGTATAATATGTCATCAATATGTAATGTTAGTATTGCTTGAGGTCGAAAAATATTCAAATATAGTTTATGTGTAGATCACCTAACTGAAATAATAGTAGTAGATAAGTGTGCGAGGAGATAGTTCTTTAGCTATCATTTGCAAGCTAGGAATAGTACGTTTCATTTCTATAAGATCCGCTATGTATTTAAGGAGACAAAAACACTATTTCTTACTAACAATAGCCGGAGCATACACTTTAAAATTAAGGTAAATAATTTAAGATATTTAATTTCATGAAAAATTAAGGGTGAATAGTATTGCTAATAATAAAATTATGGATATTTTGTCCTCCACCAAGGGCTCGGGAATAAATAATTAGGCACAGTGGAAGCTTTGACCATTCGAACCCTCTATGGAGTTGGTTGATAAAACAATAGCCTGCGTTATACAGGGCTGGTATATAACAATTAATACTACAAATTATTACAAGTTATTATAATATAAATACACTCACCACTCTCGGCGCTGGTGCTGACGAGAGAGGCTACACACTGGGAAGTAATAGTTAAAGGGGTAAGAAGGAAATGTCGAGTCGGTCACGTCATCATCTCCTCACACCAATTCTTCTCGTGGGGAGATCACAAGTTTATACAATATCACAATATAACATCGATCTCTCGTCCCGTGACCCAAACATAGTTCAAAACAATAATAGCAAAGAGGTTTTATCAAAATGATCACGGCGTGCGCACAACTCAAATTGGGCACATTGACCTTCAACAGAAGCACAAGTATCCGCAATAAGAGAATATCTCGTCCCGTGGCCCAAACACGCGCGTATTTAGTCAACTGATAATAATAATGAACAAACTACATTGCGAGTCGGTTAAAACGCATAAACTCAATAAACCAAGACGGTGCGGCGAATGTCAGAAGTGACAGCGCGTTGACCGGGAAAGTTCCGTGGAGGGAACCTCAGAAAACTTACGCTGTCAGACCCCTGTACCGAATTATGAGACAAAAAAAAAACGTATGGGTTGAGGAACCCACTTCAATAATGAAGTTGCTGAAAAATAATATATGTACAATATTATTTAAAAAGTTACTTCAATTCATGAAGTGTTTTTTTTTTGTATATGTGCCCTACAAAATAACTAATAAACCATGGCATACTAAACGCGCGCTTATTTCACGATACCACCTTGAGGGGCCCTACTCAATATGCAATGTTTTACTTTTTGGCAACCGCCCGAGGAAGAGTAATACAATAGGCCACGCATGATGCTCGTCAGCTCGAATCTCGATACTCGCACGGACACATACTCGTATAATAAAATGGACTTATAATGAGAGTGAAGGTCACACGGAGGAGACGTAATGCTTTTTTCTTACGTGACGATTTGTACAAGTTAACTACTACCGCAAGTCGTTCCAATAAAATGTTTAAAAATATATTGAAATTAATATTGAAGCCAAGTGAAACCACGGCGACGGATTAGTCTAGTTATAATTGTCTACAGCGGACAAAGTTATGCAGTTAATTACACTACATGGGGGAGGGGACCTTTATACCCTTATTAGCGGTTTAGTTTAAGCTTTGTGCTCTGACGTACAACTTACAGTAGTTTGTTCGCTTCAGAACTTTAAATTGCGAGAAACTCGACGCACAGAATCCCAGAGTTTATAAAAGATATAAAGCTGTTACTTAATTGTTAGCTTAACAACAGATCTATCATGAGATGATTAGACAACGGTTTATTTAAAACTGTATGCTAATATTTAATTTTTTATAAAATCACTAACTGCACCCGTTTCTATCCATCAATCTATTCAGCCAACAAACATCTACCGCTTAACATGGGCCTCCACCAAAGGTTGTCACAACGACCGGTCCTACACTGCTTACATCTAGCGGGTTCTCGCAATCTTCAACAAGTCGTGGGTCCACCTTGTACCAGGTCCACCTATGCTGTGATTTACGGCACGTGGCTGCCATTCGACAACTTTACGGTTCCATCAGCCAACCGTTCTACGGCCTCCGTGCTCCGCCCGCTGTCACTTAAATCTAGCAATTCTGAATTCTGAGAGGTATATGAATAAATTTAGTTCTTCTGCGGATCTTGTCCTTTCGGATTCGATCACGCAGAGTGAGTGACCTTGAACTTTATTATCAGACCCATCGTTATTGACCACGTCTCAATACCATAAGTCATGAATGGTAATACGCTGTTCAAAGACTTGTAGAAGAACTATCGCAAAGGGAGGATCTTCCGGCCAGAAGGGTGTTATGTCTGGCGGGCAGCTGCCCAACGGTTGTAGTCGGGTTCTTGTATATATACTCAATTGAAGAGTTAATTTCTATAGCGCGATGTAGGATGCGTCGTATGTGGCTCGATAGATGTCACTACAGACTTACGTATTGAGATCCTGCGGTATTTAGGACGAGTAGATGTTACGTGGAAGAGTTGGATGAATGCATTTATTTCGCAGTGATTACTTAAAATGTTCAGCCATACCTTCTATCTTTATGAAACGATTTGGATGATTCTTTTCCATATACCTCAAGGGTGGTCACATTTTCATTGGATCTTCAACTTCGAAGATACACCATGGAACTCTTTATAAACATTGAATTTGGTTTTCTTTTTCATTATAAATGATCTTGTTTTGAATTCAGTTAAACCTATTGGGGAACATAATTCCATACACGGTTATTTAATACTAAATTAAGCAAAACTTGTATTATGGTAATTAAACAGCTGTATATATAGATATTTAACACCCAGACATACAATCTGATAATTCTGATCTTCACACAAATGCCAGTCATACTAGGGATTGAACCAGCAACCTCTCGACTCAATAGCAGGGCTTACTACCGTTGTGCCACGAGGCCTGTGTTTTCGAGCAGATCACAATTCCAGTCAGAGTATCGCGTGACCCCTTAGCTCGGACTCTGATAATACAACTGTATGTAATAACGCACGCGATAATATAATAAGGCTTTGGGAAAATATTATTATTTCGCGCTCGTACAAATGTGGTTTAGATGAGCAGGATATCGATTCAGCAGGTTCATTTACTAATTTAAATTTATTTATAATAAAAACACCAATAACACCAGAATCGTAAATTCCATTCACACAACCTCGATGTCCAGCGTTCCACAACAGTGCGTTTCTTAAGGAACTTTTTGCCTCGCACAACCACTTTGTGGAACCAGCTGTCGCCTGAGATCTTTTCGTGCCGTTATGACTTGGTGACCTTCAAGAAGAGAGCTTATTCTTTCCTAAAAGGCCGCCAACGAATCTGCGAGCTCTCGGGAGTTGCGGATGTTTGTGGGCGGCGGTGAACACTTTCCATCAGGCGCGCCATCTGCCCGTTTGCCCTTTTTTTACTATATAAAAAAAAATATTTACTTCCGACAAATTATGGACTACTGACAAAAAAAAATTAAACAAATGCAATCTTAATTATAGGAGTTTATGACATGTTTACACACGATGGATAATTAAAATATTTAATTTTAGAAAAGCACGAATTAATTTTAAAATGTAATTAAAGAAAAACAAATAACCTTTAACCAATTAAACTTCAAAAAGTTTAATATCAATATATTCTAATAACAGACATAAACAGATTTATATTTATTAAGGCTATTCGCAAAGATGTCTAAATCTGACTTTTTAGATTCAGTATTATAACGTGATACAATTTTATTCAACGGAGACAAAAATTGGTGACACTATCGTCTGACAGTGAAGAAATGTTCTTGAAAAATTTAGAGCTATTGATTTCACATCATTTAAAAACGCCTTAGGAAGAGGCCTCATTACCCAGTAGTAGGACACTTAGAGGCTGGTATTATTGTTATTGTTTGTGAGAGGCGTTAATCTTAACCGAAGGGAACAAACTGAACTCTGAGATTCACAAAGCCCACTAACGAAGCACAAACATCAACAAGAAACATAAAAGATGATGGCCATCATAAGACGTGGAATGACGTCTTTATACGCAATTTGTATTCAAACGAAGTACAACAAAAGTTCTGTACGGTTAGTTAGGTAACGTGAAAGGCTTTTGTGCCGCTTACGTATTAGCGTTAATTCGAAGTAAAATGACGCGTTCTACAGCGTTTTAAAAAACGCTAAACGAAGCATGCGTTATGTATTTTGCAGATTACATTTGTGAGAATGTAAAGAGAAATTGCATAATTTAATTCTGCCTGACCAATTCCATCATAGGAAATCTAGACATTGTGAGCATTTACACCCTTAGGTTGTTGACATTCCCTCATTCCGTACGAAGCGGTTTGTTTCGTCGTTTATTATGCAAATAACTAAGGAATGAAATTCACTTCCCGCATCTGTGTTCCCGTTTATCTATAACTAAGGATACATCAAGTGGTTATTGTTATGTTTCGTCACAAAAAATTGTATAATATAAGCAAAGATTTATGATGGTGTACTTTGAGAGAAGTGATGGCGGTGGGTCGAAAGGGATCAATTTGAATTAAAGTAAAATAAAGTAATGTATAATTAATAAGGGTTAAACTAAACTGGCGTTCATTAAAAAAAAAAAATTCACACATTCAGAAAAATGTTAAAGTAATTCCATACAAAACAGTATGAATGCTGCAAACGCAATTTTAGATTGTTAAAAGGCAGTTTTCTTTATGATATTTAACTAATGTCAAGTTTGTATTTAGTTACAGTCTGACCTTTGCTATTTTTATCATTGGAAGGATACTTTATTTTAAACAACAAATGAAGTTAATTATTGAAGACTAGCTGTATCCCACGGTTTCATCCGTGTTAATTTTATACGACAAACATCGCCAACGCACCCGTATGGACAATTTTTTATACTTTATGTAAAACTATCAACATGTTTATGAGGAATAAATTAATTTTTCAAATTATAATATGGCTTATGTTACTCGCTGATACTGTAGCTTTATATTAGTGGAAGAATTTTTAAAATCAGTCCCGTATTTTTTGACTTTATCCTTTAAAAACAAACAAATCAAATCTTTCCTTTTTATAATATTGGTATAGATAAAACAAAGTATAAAAATAACGTACGTTTCAAATGTCGCTTAATATCAGCGTTCTGTAAACGCCAGTGTAAAATAATGTAATGTTTCCAATATGATTCCAATTTCATTCCCTAATATTTTTCTTATAAAAACCGAGTAATTGTTTTTTTTTCCTCGAAGACTTTTCTTACACCAAAATAACGTAAAATATTTCTATCTGTATTTAATTTTTAAAATATATAAACTATTTTCACAAAATTTGCCCAAACGTAAATTTTGCAAAGGTTTATTATAAGAACTATCGATGATTACTAAGAACAGTACAACCTAAAAAATAATGGCGACAACCGAGCGATCGGTGAATCATTGACTGTCTTCGCTGACAAACCAAACGAATCATTGTGACCAGTTTATCACCAACTCCCTATCAACAGCTTGATTACTGGATATATATACAGGCTAATCCCGGAATGCGACAAGCCTAAACGTGTCACTTTTGCCAGTGTTACGGCCGGTGTATTCTTTCTGCTTAACAATTGTACATTATTGTTGTGCCCTGCAACCCGTCAGGTTTGAAGTTAAAGTGAGAAAATGATAACGCAATCAACACTAAATGAAAAGATTTGAAAAATAAATAAATATGAGAATTCGGTGAAAGAAAAAACGTTATGCATGAAGTAAGGTGTTGGAAATCGGTTTTCAAACACTCATCAGTAGGTTTAAAAAAACTGTCTCCGCGATTCTTTTTTTGCTAACAGTAAGATTTCAAAGAAATCGTCAATACATAACTTTAGATCTAACATTGTGATTTTTATTGTTAAC
The DNA here is from genome assembly GCA_033032175.1 of Saturnia japonica. Classification (NCBI taxonomy): domain Eukaryota; kingdom Metazoa; phylum Arthropoda; class Insecta; order Lepidoptera; family Saturniidae; genus Saturnia; species Saturnia japonica. The sequence continues at coordinate 12,370,901 of CM065327.1, read as the reverse complement.
TTTTATTTAACTTGACTTTTTAGTATGGGTCAAATCTTGGAAATGAATTTGAAAACAGTTATCCCCAACCGATTGAGCTGAAGTTTTGCATACACGTTTTGTTTGGATGACAATGCATGATTATTTAAGTGACGTCATTCTAAATTCATTATGGCGGACTCTAAAAGTTGATGGACCAGTTATTTTTTATAAATCCCTATGTTAAAGGCTGTCAAATGAAAGGGATTACAAAGAAAAATACAAAAAAAATACAAATTTTTTTTTGGTGTAAATACAAGTTTTTATTCGATATTTCATTAATTTAAAATGCTTCTAACACAAATAAAAGAGAGAAAAAGGGGAATTTAAAATAAATACATTTAATGCACGCTACGACCTTTTAAACTCATTGAAATATTGAAAAAAAAGCTTGTTGTGTAAAAAAAATTTTTATTAATATATTTTTTTAATTATACATAACTTCATTAAAATATTATTTTGTTTTCTCTGAATTTGCAGAACGATCTAAATTTATACAAGTATAGCTTTATATTGATACAGTGGGGGTCGTTTAGCAGACTGTTAAACACATCGACAACACATTGTTTAGACTCTTAATGGTTGTTTTGTTTTACTAAGATAATTCTGTCAACTATTTGAGGTAAGGGGAAGTTGGATGTAAAGTTATAATGTTAACATCATCCTGTGCATGTCACACTGCCATACAAAGACCTATTCTCAAAGACATACACTTTCTTAATCTTACTCTTAACATAATATTTAAAGGTTTTGTTGTTATTAAAACTTACTTCAACGCATTATCATTTATTCTTACATGTTTTAGTACAAATATTACAACAAAACCCAAAATTTTTGGATGACAATTGAAAGTAAAATTTTTAGAACGTGTCACGTTTAGGTTCATTTCGATACATGAGAGAAAAGAAAGATATAATAACGTAGAGAGAAGGAGAAAGACAGCTATACATATTAGCGTATAAATGTTATTTAATTTACAGCTATTTACTAGTGAATATTAGAGGATGATTTATCATAGTCTTATAAGTTACCAATCTTGGTTTAAAAAAATTAAAAAACCTAAATGTAGGTATGTGCTCAAACAGTAATTTTTTTTTCATATAGTCTTGTATTAAAGAAAACACGTCACAACTTTCAATGTAAAGAAAGAAATATTAGATACTCTCGTGCCAGGCATACTCCTGATTATATTCTGTGCTTATGGGCAACCATTAACCATTAACTTTAAGCACCATGCGATTCAAATGCTGAGTTATTGATGGTCATTTGTCTTTCCACTGTGCGGTCTAATAGAACACATCTGAAGCGTGAAAGGTTTCTCCAATATGCTTTATATAACATGCAAATTAAGATAATAAATTAGTCTAAATAATATTGAATTTCTGACTATTAAAGAAATATGATGATAAATAAAGAGCCTTAAACTGATTCAATGTTACAAGCTAAAAATTAATTATTTCATCAGATGTGCTGATATAAAAATTTCCTCTGCTATTAGTCGTATATATGGATACTATGTTGTTAATTAAACATACTGACATTTTATAAATAGACGCGTTATACTCTCACTAAAAACAATTTCAAAACGTTACAATTTTTTTTATCAGCATGTAGAAATAAAAGAGATAGGAAATCACAGCGTAAGGCGAAAAACTCTGTTGTCAAAAAAGGATAAAAGTTTCTTCTCACTCACAACGGAATCAAGTCGAAAGTGAACTGAGGGAAATTGCCCACGATTCACGATGGTATGTAAATAACGTCAATGCCGTATCTACTTATATTATTGGTTAAACAGTATCACATACAACAATATACTACTAAAGGCCAACAACAACTATGTCTCACGCATAGATACATAGTTGCTTACTAGTTTAGAATGTGGACGGTGTTATTCTGAAATTAATTATATAATATTAATTTTCAAACGTGTTTTTCCTCTCAACGCTATATCACCGCCAATCTTAATCATAGATTTCGATGTACAAAATATATTATTTTTTATTGTCCCAATAGAGAGCGGTAGTAATGTGACCTGCAAAGAGTTCGAGCATTCCTCACAACACTTATAAACAACATATAAAATACCTTTCAGTAAGCTATTATCAATATCTCACTTGCTCGCACAACAATATAAAATTGTTATACATATACTTCTGACTGTATTTTTGTATCGACTGGTTAGTACATTGCCTAAAATTATTGTTTTTCAGTAATTTTATTTATTTTAAGTGAGTATGCTGTATACAAATAGCTAGTAGATGATGTGTAAAAATTAAAATTGGCTTTTCAGTGGTATTGTGACATATCTCATTGATGAAACGTGCCCGGTAAACATATTGTACCACCACCTTACAATTGCATTAAATGTGCCTGTATTTTTCTTTAATACAGGACTTTATGCCCTCTTGAAGCTGTCATATTGAATTTAGTGTGACGTCACATAGCTTATAACAATCAGATGATCAAAATGCTTCTAAAAATGCCTCATTGGTCAAATTATTTTTGGTGGTTTAGAAGACTGCCTCGTTAGCCTAGTGGTCGTAAGCGCGACTGCTATGATCGAGGTCTTGGGTTCGATTCCCAGATCGAGCAAAGTGTTATTGGGTTTTTCTATGAAAAATTCTCAGTAGCAGCTCGGAGTTTGGCTTTGTGCCCAATTAATGGCAAAAGGCTCGCCCTCTATTACATGGGACCGAAAAAACATACTCAGCGAACTGTGGGTGTACATCAGTACACCTCTGCCTAACCCTTCGGGGATACAGGCGAGATGGTATGTTATGTTATGTTTAGAAGATAGACGGAAGAGATAGCTATAGTTACATACATACATATATAGACTACTCACACATAACCCTTCTTTTAGCGTCGCCGTAGTCGGGTAATCATAATCTTCTTTCTGACATGGCCGTAGTAGGGCAATTTTAACCTTCCTTTTGAATTTACCGTAGTCAGGTAATCATAACACCCTTTTAGCTTCACCGTAGTTCGGATATTCATAACCCTCCTTCTGACTTAATTGTAGTCAGGTAATTATAAGTGGCATTTTGGCTTTACCGTAGTCGGGTATGTAGTCAGGTAATCATAAGAGTCCTTTTGGCTTCACCGTAGACGGGTAATCATAACCCTCCTTTTGACTTCACCTTAGTCGGGTAATCGTAACCTTCCTTTTAGCTTAGCCGTAACTGGGTAATTAAATTAATACATCTATTTGGCGTGAAAATGTAATATCAAGTTTTGTTATTATACGAAAAATCCATCATTAGGTTTCTAAATATTAAAATTTCTTCTAAAAACAAACTCATTTGTACTTATTACCCTTGTACTTACGTCCTTTAAAAAAAGTAATAGTTTAAATTATTTTGAATAGGGATACCTTCACTTGATTAGTACACCCGTGGATAAACGATACGTATGTGTATACCAGCTTTGTAGTGTTCGAGACGTGAATGCCGGCGTCAAAATATACAGTTGGATTATTGGATACTAGCTATTGCTGGCAACTACTTTCGAGATTCATCGTTTATCTATACAACATATTACTTAGCGAGATCGACATACAAAGCTTAAAAATACATTCAGTAACCATCATATCATATCATATTACGGCACTGAAAATTTCGGGAATCAAGGAAGTGACACAACATTACTATTTAAAAATGTATTTATTGCTTTTCGAAGTATTCTCCGCGAAATTTGACACATTTTTCCATACGATGGAACCAATCATTGAAGCAACCATTCCATTCAGAAGTTGGGGTCTCCAAAATGGCCGTTTTGTAGGCGTCCACCAGCTTCTTCAGGTGATGAAAATCTCTGTCCACGCAATTTATTCTTTATTTTAGGGAAAGTATAGAAATCATTAGGGCTTAGGTCGGGGCTGCACGGCGGATGGTCTAATAATTCTATGTTTTCTTGCTCTAAAAACTCTTTTGTTCTGTGCGCGGTGTGAGAACTCGCATTGTCGTGATGGAGGATGATGCGGCGGTTGCCGTTCTCTTTACGGAGTTCAGAAACGACCTGTGGCAAACAAATGCTAGCATACCATTCTGCATTAACCGTTCTTTGTCCCTCAAGAGGAATAGTCGTAACATGGCCGGTTTTGGAGACAAACGTGGCCACCATTTTTTTTTTTGCAACACTCCGTGAACGAATAATTTTTGTTGGCCTTAACTCATTTTCGAACACCCGAACTCGTGACTGGTTTTTTGTTTCGGGTTCGTACGCGTATATCCAGGATTCGTCACCTGATATGATGTTGTATACAGCATTTGAGGATCCTGCGTGGAATCTTTCGAGAGTTCTGACGCACCAAGTAACGCGAGCCGCTTTTTGCTCTTTACAGAGCGAATGCGGTATCCATCGGGAAAACAACTTTTTTACACCTAATTTTTCATGCAAGATTATTTGTATTTGACTCATGCCAATGTCTAAATTTGCCTGAATTTCGCGGTATGTCACATGTCGATCTTCCTCAATCAGCTTACGCACAGCATCAACGTTTTCTTGGGTGACTGCAGTTTTTGGACGACCTTGACGAGGATCATCACGTTGAAATTCAGCAAACCAGCGATAAATTATGGTTTTGGATGGGGCTTCATCACCAAATGCAGAAATCATCCGGTCAACACACTGTTTTTGTGTTAAACCACTTCGAAAGTCATAATAAATCATCGCTCTTGAATTTTCTAGAGTCAATTCCATTTTCTCAACGACTAAACAAGTTTGACAAAACCTTGTGACAAGACCGAGAATCTTTTTTTAAATAAATAAATTGTATTCGATTTTTAAAACCAAGGAGTTTTAAATTAAAAATATTTTAATATTACAGGAACAGTGGAAATATTCCATTCCCGATACTTTTAGTGCAGCCTATGTATTAATCAAATTTACTTGTATGTGTTTATTATTATGTTTCAATAAGAACGTCTAAGAAACACCTCCGTATTCTTATTGTAGACAATTTATGGTCCATGGACCACAAATGAAAGGAAGAAAAATATAATATTGCGTATCTTATTTTTGTTGAAATATCCCGATTACTACGCGCCATCAGTACATCGTCGGCCTGAGGCAAGTTTTAGGATGGAAAGCGATCTAATTGTTATCACCCCTTAATATAAAAGTTATGCGTGCAAGCATGGAGCTTGGATTCGACTCGCGTGCGTACTAATCTTAAAATCAAACACACATAGTCAAACGTTAGCAACCAAAATACTAAAAGCAAAAAATTTCAACTAAAGACGCGCGTGACAGTTACAAGCACAATTTTTGAAGTTTTACTTTTTAGACACGTTCAGTAGAAGCAGGTATAGGTGTACCAGAATCTCATGAAACTAAAACAAAAAAATTAATTGTAATTTTCTTATAGCAATTATCAATTGTAATCTATCAAATTAAATTCGAGTTGAGTCAACCGCTGCAGAGATGTTTTGTTTTTTTCTTCAAAAGTTACAGTTTTCGTGAAAATGTTGAAAAAATCAATTCGATCACAAGCAAGGAACGTTGTTTACAATGTATACCAAAGGATTTGTGCAGAAGAAGATGGAGGCCAATCAGAATCTTCGATTTTAAAGAGAGTTCAAACATTCATCGGTAAGTAGAACTAACAAGTCAAGATACTTTATATTTTATACATACATTTTACCGAAACAATTATTATTATTTTAATCATAGTGTTAAAGTTACAGTTGGTAATAGTTTGGCAGCTTTTTTGATATTCTGCAAACAAATATTTTTGTGTGTAAATTATTTAGGGTTCTCGTACATTAAAAGAAAAATTAAAACCTATGATGAAATCAAATAAGTAATATTATATTGTGTACTATCCTTACTCTATGTTATTGAACTGTTACTTAAAGGGGTTTCTTTTTCTACCATACGAATAATTATTAATGAAGGAAGAGTAAACGGAGGTCTGTTCTGTACGCCTGGTAAAAAGAGGAAAGGGGGAAAGAAAAAAATTAATCTGGACAGTTTTGATTTAGCAGTTATCAGAAATAAAATAAAGAAATTTTATACTGTACGGAAAGAAATTCCAACCGTGAGGAAATTGTCACAAACTCTTTGGGAAGATATTAATTTCAATGGAGGCAGAGAATCATTGAGGTAATACATATATGTATCTACTTATTTTACTTGCTATAGTTTAACGTTGCTACATTTTATAACTTATGCTTTTTACAGGCTTATTCTGAAGAACAGTGGCTTTGTATTTGCAAAGTGCCAACCAAAAAGAACTATTTTGATGGAGCGTCATGACATCAAGATACAAAGTCTCAGATATTTAGAGCGTATGAAGAAAAAAAGCGGTTTCAAATATCAAATAATAAAAAATATGAATTGTCGAACTTATCACGTTATTGAAGCAAAGAGGCGATATCATAATATAATTATCTAAACAAGTCAATCCATTTTCGATTTATAGTCTGCTCCACTACTCAAGTCTTATGGAAAACCAACAACCCCTATTACAGTATATACATTCAGTCAAGAAAGCATCGGGAATGGATGATTTGTTATTTATGGTTCAAAATTCAATTTATTGTTTTTTTGTTGTTGTTAGATTGGCACAACTGTTTTCCATTTTGGCACGGAGTTTGAGATGCATCTGTCAATACAGTGCTGTTTTTACCGGTACTTTTTTGACAGCGTAGTACAAATAATGTTTTTGATGAATGATATTAGGGCATATTAATAAAAAAATTAAAAGTATCAAGACGTTTTACTTCAATTACCTTAGTGTTTCTTACTACAAAATTTAATTTCCCTATTTTCCATGAGATTCTGGTATACCTATAGTATTGAAAGCTGTAGTTTCGTTTGACGTGCGACAATTGATGATATTAACCTTCAATGAGAATATAAACTCATTACGCTGAATTTTACCCGACTACGGCGAAGCGAAAAGGAGGGTTATGATTTTAACCATTATGTATGTATGTATGTTCATCTGTACACGATTTTCTTCTAATTCACGTAACATAATTTGTAAATTGAGATGTCGTTAGAAGCATCTTGATTGTCCGCTGGTTATAGGATATATATAACCTCACACTGAATTCAATATGACTCCCTCTAGAGGACATGAAGTCCGGCATTTTTTTATTTTTTTTATTATATCGTGTTGGGTATCATTTAAAATGATGTAATCAAATTCTAATTATGTTAATTTATACAACGTTACACTATTTACAGAAAATATAAAAGTCAGTTAACAGAAATCACTTAATTATCATTTATGACTAACCTATCTGGATTTGTGATACGTTATCCTATTAAAATATACATAATCTAAAAATATGCTGAAGTTATTAAATTTATGGCGCCATCTATTTTAGTATCAGGTAACTGAGTAACTGACTTCAACAAAACACTAAGGTTGCTCAATTCGAATGTATATTTTAATTTTTTTATGGATGTTTAGCCATACCGTCTTTGTTTATGAACCGATTTGGATGATTCTTTCTTGTTGGTTATGGGTTGGTTAAGTGTGGACCACCTTTTAATTTCATTAGCATTGGACTTTGAACTTTACTTCGCCTCTCGTGGCCTCAGTTGTGTGTTAAATGTCTATATGCTTATGTATGTATATCAGATGTTTAGTAATCATAATACAAACTATGAGTAGTTTGGAATTAAATGGCGGTCTGTTAATTCCTGTCCCAATATTTTAATAAATGTTACTAGAGTGAATTTTCAGTTAAATTACCGATGGCACTTCCAATTAATTTTGTAATTTTTTTTACGTAAACCTTTTTTTTATGTATTAAATGTATTAATTTTGATGAAGGATTAATTTAGATATGGCTTTTCTTTAAAACATTTTTGAGAAATAACACAGGTGACAGCAAGTGCAAATACTCATTGTATAGGTTGATAAATACTGCAAATGGCAAACAGAAAATAGTATATGATTAAAAAGTGGCTGATTGAATTTCGATCATTGGGCGACCGCTAATAATGATAACTTCTTGTTTACAGATTGCCGGATTGGTTGACGTTTGTATTCACTACTCCACTCATAACGTTCGTAGCGTGATGTCAGTTAGCATATTATTGGACAAATAAACTATAAATGTAAAAATATTTTTTTAAATCAGACATAACTCCAGATTTTAGTTTAAAAAAAAAACAATACCTTGAGCTGTATTGTTAGTATATATTTAGAAGAAGCCACGGGAGATTACTAGTATTCTATAAATATTTTCATAACGTGAAGGTTCAAACCATAATGCCCGATATGCCCTAATAAGACCATCATATTTTTATCTAAGGGCGGATTAGTGTCTCGGAAACAAGATAACCGCTCCCGCCGGGCACGTTAACGTTATATGAGGGGATTAGTCGATACTAGATATGGATAGATAGGTTTAGTAGATAATAGATATAAATTGATTTGCACCGTCGTATAGCAGTTTCTCGCCCGGCATGCTACAACTTTCAGAACGAAAATCATTTCACTAACAAACTTTTTTTTATAGTTGTACGTTAAAATGACTACTCTGGAACTAATGGTATTAACCCAAGGGTGATCATCGAGACATCGACAGTCGATCTCGACAGCGTTACTCTCTAAAAGTCTAAACTTTATGAATGAAGGAATACAATAATTGCAATTTTTGGTTAGTACATTCGCGTAGTATTTTCTTTCATTTAACGAACGATGTCATGGAAATAAACATCATCGCAAATAATATAAATAGATGAATTTATAACAATAAACCTGAACACACTAGAGTATAAGTAGAAATATTGTATAATATATACAATTAATAAAATTGAAGTGTCTGCTTATAATGCCAAAATAAGAGTTATTTTTTACTAAATGCATATGAACGCAAACGATAGATTAAAAAAAACACCAATTTTGAAGTAAAACTTCTTTAGGCGCGACTAGGGAGTAACTCAGATTTATTTTCTGACGGAAGTAACGCTTACTATAGTCTGCGTAGTTTCCGCTATTCAAAAATAATAATTGGGATTGGTCGTAAGTATATGGCATATACTCCACGTTTCTTGACTTATACACCAGCTAGTGGCAAATAACATAATCAATTAGGATTATTTATTTCCAATATTGTCAAACGGATCAATTGTGAATAGCAAAGTGAATAAAAATTCAATAGTTAAAAAAAAAATTATATTGCAAAGTTTTTTGAAAATCTCTACATATACTTGTTTATTGATTACTTTTGCAATAAATAAATTATAAACCAACAAACAAAACACTTAAACAATTAAATTATTTCACCAACTATATTATCAGAAATTTCCGATGAGATTTCACAAATTGCTGACATCGCCTTGGTTCGATGTGTTAATACGAATGACCATCTGTGATTATCGTTGTTCTTTACATCTTTACAAATACTAGCCTAACAAATATAATAAAATTTATTCATCAGCAATTACTTCACTTCACAATTGAAGGTTCTCGACTTTTAAATAGTAATTATCATGAATTACCGATGATTCTAACTGGAGATTTTAATGTTAATTTTCGCTCTCAGGAATCTCAGCCATTAGTAGATGTTTTAGAAAAATTTGATCTATTTATGAATACTTCTCGACTTCAATCGACAACGCGTTTCGGTACAACGATAGATGCTGCATTTTCAAGAAAAGTAGCAAATTTAGAGAGTAAAATTTATGTTTCACATTATAGTTATCACAAACCTATAATTTCATACATAAAAAATTATGATGACATTCAAGTACCTATTTCGAATGAATGATATTAATATAACATTTTAATAATCTTTGTAAAGCACATGAAAAATAAATATAATTAAATTATAATATGATATTTATTATTTAAGTTAAAATGTAATCATTTCAATGATATATGCCGTCAACGTCAAAGAAGTTTTACTTCAATCGCGCGTAAAGGTTACACGCACACACTTTTTGTTTTATCATTCAAGTAAATGTTTTTATTTACGTACAGCATGGTCGTATAAGTTTTATTTCCCGGATTTTATTTTTATTTTTGAATGTTGACTCTCTGGCGGTTTGTTCCGGGTAATCTCCGAAGCGGTTTGACCGATTTTGACGGGACTTACACTGGCAGATAGCTGATTTTATATGGAGTAAATTAGGTTACATTTATTTTAGAAAAACAATTAGGCCTCCGTGCACATAAAAAAACTGGTCATCGTTAATCAACTTAAATGATCTTACGCTGAGTAAACCATAAAAGATATATCAAATTAGAGTATGACATAATTTTAGATATTTAAAAAGACCTACAAAAATTCAACGAGTGCATATGTCTATCTTCTAAGGGTCACTCAAAATAAGCATATAACCGGGAGCGGGTGTAGCACGATTTGCGCGTATGCCCGATCGACGGTATTCTGTAGTCTACGCGAACGAAGTCGCGGGCACAGTTACTAATATTATATAAATACATTAAAAAAAAGTTTATTAGCGTGATCAAAACAGAAATGGGGAGATCTACATAAAAAATATATACTTTTCATTTTAAAAAATCTTTCATATTTTCTATATAAAACGGCAATTTCATACTTTAACCCCTATTATTTTATGATGACGTTTCGATCAATTTTCAATAATCATGTAAGCTAGATAAAGTTTATAACATCAATAGTTTCCACTTTCTCCTGACTCACTATAATAATTTTAGTTCGTTCATTCTATCTTCCACTCTTTACGTTTGGTTAAATCTTTTCAATTTTCTACAAAATCCTTTAATAGCTCCATAACTTACAGCAACTTCAGGGAAAGCTTGATTTGTAGTCTCAGTATAGGAAAGAAGTCCGATAATTTAATAAGAATTGATGCCATGATATCTCCAAGGTAGCATGCTTGGACAATGCGTTTGTTGAGGTAGGTTAAAATCCCACAGTGAGACTCAACTTTTCATAAAGACAAACATCTTTATGTAGCCGTATCCATAGTTATATGGATTTTTCTAACGCCCTTTGGAGATTTACTAACATCTTCACCCTACGGAAGATCGCAGCCAAATAACCCAGTGTTATATTGCTGTAAGTAAGGTTTCTAGAACACTTTAAGATAGGAGGGTTCAGAGTCAGCAACGCGTTAATGGTACCTATGGTATTACTAGCATCTATAGGCGTATATGCTTGTTTACCACCTTTGTTGTATAAAAAAAATACCTACCACCGAAAAGTCGAAAAACTGCCATCAAGCACTTAAAGGTGTGTTCCGGCAACTGCAGTTGAAAGCCAGTCTCTGTAGTATTACCGTGTCATTATCTTGGGTAATATTGTCACTTAACATCAGGTGAGATTTTGGTCAAACACAAAACCTATAGAGTAAAAAAAAGAATTAAAAAAATTCTAACTGTGGGTAGATCTAGAATGTGCACTGACAGTAACAAATAACTACATAGTGGTTATAAAATAAATAGCGAAAAAATAAAAAAAGCGAACGTGTCTACAAAATTATTGTCGATGGAATGAATTGAATTGATCACTAATATTGATTAAATTTATCCATCAGGAATAATAATTGAAAATCCTGATTTTATTATCAAGAAATAGAAACTATGTATAATTTTCAAAATTATTGTTACTGTTATTAGCTAGAGGTAAAAAAAATCTCACATAAAAATAAACGTGGATCAAGTAAATACCCATGTATATTATACACAAATACATATTTTTTAAACCCTATAAAAAGTCATCTTTAGTATATTAATTTTTACTCACATAATTTTAACGCCATCTACACATTGGCTGTTGTACTAGTTGCGATCTAGGCGCCACATATTCTTTAAATCGTATAAACACCTCTTAATATTTTTCTAAAGAGAATGTTATCAGCATCCAGTTATTGGAATAATTAATACCGACACTAAAATATAGATGGCAAAGTGATTTGTAAAAATATAAACATGGTATATAAAATATGGTACTCTATAGTACTAACTTTGATGCTAAATGTTTTATTCTTAAATGTAAGATTATAAATTCTTCTGCAGATAAATCACGAAGTATTAAGAATTTCAAACGCCGAGAGTTCCACACTTCTTTTTTTCCACTTACAAGTTCAAGTTTTCTCACGATATTTTCTTAAACCGCCAGTATATTACCAATTCAAATTTAAACTCAATGTTTGCAGGATCGAGTCCCGGCTTGTATCAAGAACTTAGACTATATCCGAAAGGGTTGCGACCATTTTGTCTATAAGTCATAATAAACATACTGAAATAAATTAGCCAAACCAACTAACCAGCAATCGATTTTATATAAATAATCCTGTTGCAAAAGTTTACAGATCAACATTTGTATGGTAGTTAATATACGAGTAGATATATATAATATGTAGCCACTTCTAACTTTGATTGCTTGAAATTCAAACAAAACCGCAATGACTATGTTGTCAAGAGAAAAACAATTTCTAATATTTTTCACAATATTCGATGCACTTGAGTGAAGGTTGTAGTAACTGCAACATTGTTCTAATATAACCACATCAAGACTGTTTATGGATATTTTGTATAAAGTTCTTAAAGTCAAAAAATACTGGCCAGATTTAAAATCTTTTGAAGAAAGCTTATTTTGTCTAGTTGGGAGTTGTAGTGTCTTTGGATGATTCTAGAATTTCAAAAAATAATTTAAAAACAATAGATTTGCGTGGCATACCTTTAGCGGAGTTCGTATGTTTCAATTTACCTACCATAGTGTTTTAGAAAATTTTGATGTCGAATTATAGGTTTAAAACAAGTTAGCAGTTAATTTAAAATTCGTCCTACTGTATGCATCGTGCAACGGCGCCATATAACGAGTGAGAAAATGTTAAGGGCAGTAGGCATGCGCCAAGCTGAGCCCTACTCAACGGCGCATTGCTGATAAGATCAGAACAAAACAAAGACGTAATATCAAAGTTATGGCCACGTTAACGTGCTTTTGGTGAAGTAGATGAAAGACACACAAAGGGAAAGCGCATATAACCACCCAAAGACAAGTCCGATTTTTGCATGTTGCCGCGAGAAGACAACCACTATGTTATGGCCATGCATTTGATTCAAAGGCTTCAATTAGAGCACCATTTGCTTGTGAGTAATCAAACTGTGAGGTAAAGACTGCATGAAGCTAATCTTAATGCTTGTAGACCGCTTCGTACTCTAGCATTACCCGAGGAAATTGTGGATGAAGATTACAATGGGCTCAATAGCATTTACCCTGGGAAACTAGTCAGTGGACTGTAGAGCTGTTTACCGAAGAGTCCCGATTCGATTTCCACTCTGATTCATGAAGAGTACACATATGGCGAGTTCCTGGCAACACCCTCAAGAAGTCCATCCATACCAAAAATTGTGTTGATGTAAGAACAGACCTTGTTTGGATCAGAAACACCATGGCCGATGAACAATGCCTTAACCAGGTGCTAATGTCAATAGTCTATCCCTACCGACTACAAATCGGCCAAGAATTCATGCTCATGCAAGATAATGCCCGTCCGCACACAGCGCGAGTGGTGACAAGACCGCGCAATCACGAGACCTAAACCTCCAATGCTCCAATAAAGGACTTTGATGAATTTTCTTGCAAACGTTGCGACTAAGGAGCAGCGTTTTTGGTATCTTAGCAGAACCTGTGAAAATATCCCGCAGCAAGACCTTGATAACTTGTTCAATGATAAGCCGTTACAGGATCGTTAGTAACGCAGAGCTAATACAGAATAATTTGTTTATAGCTTTATTACATTTGTAAATCATTAGACTCATGATTATTTTGCTACTAACCTTTCGCAACGACAAATTAATTCAGTATAAGCGCAAAGTGAGTCCTTTTACCTATTCGAAAATAGAGTGGTTTGAATTTGAATTTATCTGATTTGAATCCGACCGATTAAGTCTCGACCGGACTTGAATTTACCTGTATTCACAAAATTTAATTTTATATGTAACAGATTATACCAGTTATGAAAATGATTTTGTTATTAGCTTATATAATTGACCTAGTTATGTCCCACGGTTTTCCTTATTTGGCTACCACTTGACATATTGCTTGACTTTCATAATTACTACTCCGCTCTTTAAGCAGCAAATAACACTATTAAAATTGTATGTAGATATTATTGAAGAAATTCAAGACAATCTTAAAGAGATATATAGTTTGATTAAATTATATATTAATGACAAAATTTCACTTTAACCTCAAATAAAACCACAACCATGTTATTACCCTGATATATTTAAAGATTCTTCCACTCATTATAAAGGTAGACAAATCTTTATATTAACACAAGTTTAAAGTAACTTGAATTTTAATATGAACAGAGAAAAGTCTAATTTTGCTTGTCAAATTAAAAATGCCAGATGCCTCAACAGCTTTTCAGGTTTAAATTTAGGTCAGTACACGGAGCGGCAGTTGTGAGGGATCGGTCTAATTGATGGAATATTTGCGTTTTTTATACAATCCTTATTAATTTATTGTGCATTATATATCCATCAGGAACTCCTTCAACTCTTGCTAGATTCTAGAAGTAAAACCCTATTAAAGGATATAGAAACTTGGCTTCTAATGTTTTTGTAGAACTCATCACCACTACGACTATATCAATCACACAAGCGACCGATCGTGGAATCAATACTGCAATTATTGGTTTAAGACTTGTGCATATTGTATTTCATTTATGGCTATTGTATTTTTTACATATATGAAAATAGGACATACGTTATAATATCAGCCTGTTAGTGTCCCAAAGCTAGGCAAAGGTGTCTTTCCAAGGGAAGCTATGGATTATTCGCCTCTCCAGCCCACGACGTTAGTGGCGTTTTTAACGCCGAGGAATCAAGTTTTATATTTTTCCCACATATTGTGGTACTACAAAAAATATTCCTCAATTATTCAATTCAGGTTTCACCATGATGTTTTCCTTTACCGTCAGCCGATAGAGATACCAATTCAAATTAGCAAATGTACGCGAATTCAGAAAAAATCGTTAGTACATGCCGGGGACATCCAATTTATAATTCGTCAGTCTACCACTGCGACTTTATGGTTAGGTATTTAAGGTATGTATGTCTGCATTATGGAAGATATTTTAACCCTATCGGGTGCTTTCACGAATGTCATGTTCGTGAAAACGCGTTTTTTAGTACACCGCTGCAAAGTATTGGAGTCTGCCATTGCTCCTTCGTGACCTATAATTACCAGGTAAGCGTTGCATGTTGTGTTGTTATTGTATCGCTTGACATGTATAATAATTAATGTAGATAGTGTGGTTTTTAGTTCAGCTACGATCTATTTGTTTATAAAATACTAGCAGTAAAATTTAGCCTATGTAAATATTATTACTACATCTGTCACTGAATCAAGCAAAGAGTTGCAAAATATTTATTTCGAGTGTGCATTTTCATTTAATATAGGATAAGCCAACCATCCTACAATAGTATATTTTTTACAATATACAATATACATTAGAAGGTAAAATTTATGACGTTGGGATGGAGTTATGTTTAAATATGCAATGAATTTAGCTTAATGATACTATATAATCAATTAATTACTGTTGAACTATTTTGTGTTACTTAAATATTTTAGTCTAAATTATGATTTATTATTTATTTTCCTGTGTTAGCCTTAAATTACTATTCTGTTATTTTGTAATGCATTTTATTTGTATTATTTATTGCTTATTCTATTTATACATTGTAATTAAACTTATGCTGTTTTTAGTTAATTGTTGCATGTTAACCTCTTTGCTCAACTGAGCCCCAAGGTTTTCTTTCTTTGCATATAAGCATTTCCTAAATATCCTATTTGCGTTAAAATAACAAAGACTATAAAATTATAATAATACAAAAATACGGTCCATAAACCCGCAAAGTTTTGTGTGATAAAATACACAGTAAAATATTTGCTTTGCGAGTAGACCACACCAATGACGTAGGTTTCTAAAGATAAATAAATATTCAGCAAAGACTAAAATCTACCACTGGTTCGCTACGAAACTTGTCAATTAATTATATTTCGCTTACGCTTACAACTCGGGGTTTGCGGAGCTGCTTTGAAAGAGAAATACTAAAACTAATCAAACAATTAGGGAAATTTGATTTCTCTTTGTCATCTGAAACAACTTTGTTAATACCGAATTAGGTATTGGATTATAGCAGATCAGACAAACGCTTTTGTATTATCAGATAGTACTTGACTAGCAAAATATAGGAGAATATAGAAACAGAACGACCGGCACGGCGAATTACTTTCTAGTTTATTTAGAGAACTTAAAAAAATGTATATTTTTTTGCTTTCCAATAAATTTAATGAATATCTTATTTTCGACTCAGATTAAATAATGAACTATTTTATGAATCGTTAATACTACTAGTAGTAAAGTTATTCAGCATCATAGTCCCATATTATTTAAAAAAATTACTGAGTTCAATTTTATCTGTCTACGATTGTTTGTTAAGAAATCAGTTTTGTCATCACTGGCAAATCTCTATCAGCTACAAGACGAGTTTATTCTTTTTCTTACCATTGTCCTTTTATGCATTCTAAATTTCAACTATTTATTCTACATTGCTAATCCAGTAGCTTATGGTAGTGTTTTTTATGTCATACATAGCATGCCCAACTATATAACAAAGCAGCCACTTTTCGGGTATTATTCGTAACTCCTCCACCATATTTCGATACTTAGCATGCGGACTTTTAGCGAGATGCTATCTTGAGGGACCTGGTGCCGATACGTTAATTATTAACAATCAAACATAAATTGGTAAAACCACGTCTAACCTACGGTAATTTGTCATCTATATATTTCTTAGAGTACATACTTATAATTCAATATCAACTATATTGATTAGGGTTTGTTACAATTATATTATCATTAATTTTATTCCCACCGTTAAAAATACTATGGTCTCATGAATAATATTTATATTCATTAATCGAAGACCTCAATAGGGTATCTTCAAGAGGGGAGGAAATAGTTTTTTAAAGATTGATTTTAATGCATGCTTATGTTCCAGGGTCGTAGTAAATCTTTACTGACTAAACGTTTAATATTATATTTTATTAGACATTTATGGAAATGTTAATATTAAAGAGTCGTAGTTCAACTCTTGTATAGAAAATGGAAACCTTGAAAATCTAAATGACGCAGTTCTCAAAATGTGAAAGTTATTTTCACGTGAACACCTATAGTCAATATTTCAGTATAAAATTCGAAGGTTTGCTTGT
Organism: Saturnia japonica; assembly: GCA_033032175.1. Classification (NCBI taxonomy): domain Eukaryota; kingdom Metazoa; phylum Arthropoda; class Insecta; order Lepidoptera; family Saturniidae; genus Saturnia; species Saturnia japonica. The sequence continues at coordinate 12,353,700 of CM065327.1, read as the reverse complement.
TGAAAGATAAGGTACAAATTTTTGCTATTTACGCTCGAGCTGTGCGAGACTCGGTAATGCCAGGAACAAATAAATAAGGTTGGGTGAAATCACCTGACTGACGCCTCGGTCAAAGCTAATATAGCGGGCAAAGACGTCGCCTTAGGCGGTTATTGGAAACGTCCATGTCACAGGCATTTGCGATTAATTTTTATTCTTTTCCCAAAATTTTATTTTGCTTTGTGTTGTTCATCCTAATCTTGAACTTGCTCTGTTCTTCGTCTTGACCTTCTTGGCCCACTAATGTAGGGTCGGCTCTAACACGTTTTCTTCTTTCACTTTCCTCTATCAGCTGTCCACTATCCCCTGTTAACTGAGTATTCAAACAATCTATCCATACATCTTCGGTCTTGATAATTTTGTCTAAAGTAAAGAATTATAATGGAAGTCATAGATTCAAGTCTTGTTAACGTTTACTAAATAATAATATCTATAGCTAATATAAAACTTCTTCATGGAGCGGTTCAAATAATGTCTTTGAATACATGTTTTTTTTTTAATTAGTGAATGATTATTGAATTACCTAATTTTTATTGCATGCTATGACTGCATAAATATAAATTTTATGAACCATTTTAAGATTATTTTATTGTAGCATTGAGGTCAATGAGAAAATACGTTACTAACAAAAACCTGTAACTTAAGCCACACAATATCATAAGCGCCTTCGGAAGACTACGTTTTTACACCAATCCCGTGATTTCCCGGGAGTGTGCTGCTATCAGGGGATGAATCGATTGACTGCATGTCACTATACGTGAAATATACATAGTTTCGTGGCAACTGTAATAAAAATTTTTTTTAACTTTGCTGATTTTACAGTATATTTCTTCGGTTTATTTAATAGTGATGAGATTTAGTCTCCCTTCAAAATGGAGTAAATATCTGCGAAGAGCATTATATAATGAAACCCAAGAAGAATATAATTTGGTTATGTTGATAAATTTATATCAGGTAATATAGACAGGCTATATTACCTTATTATTACCTTATTATTTGGAGCTTATAGGAAAACAAATGCGAGTAGTTTCTAAACATACGTAGAGAATTACAACTCCTGTGGATGTTGGGAATATCAACAAAGGTTGGAGTGATGTAAAGGACAATGTCCAAATCATTATGGATGATATCTTATCCACCCTGATATTCTAATAAATTTTCCCTAATATTTTCTTGTATTTTGAAGCATTTGGACACGTGATTGCTTTTTTTTTAATTACTCGATGTATCGAGTTGGTTACGCATGCTGTTATCACGAGCTGACTGAAGTGTTGCAGTGTCTTCGTTAGCGAGGGTAGTTTTTACTGTTACCTTCATCTGCTCATTGACACCAGTGATGTTTCGACAGACTAACCACACGTTATCCGTAGTGACATCCGTCAATCGTGTCCCAGGTTTAAGTCTTCCTATTACCGGAAAAAAGACGCGATCTAGAGGTGCATTAATTATATATTATAACGTGAATATGGCGATTATCCTACCTAATATTTTGTACTCTTCCGAAACGTGGTTCATGTACACACACTAGACAGATTTCATCTGAAATGCCTTCGTAACATTTATAACATAAAATGTTTGGATTGGAGCAGTAATATCGATGTTCTACGACGTGCTATTGTTTGTGGAATTGAGGTATATCTAATGCGACGTCAGTTGTAAAAAACGAAGCGCATATTTTTTTCTGAATTAAAATATTGTAAGCTAAAAAGCGGGGGCCAATTTCTACATTTTTAAGTTGTTCAGAAAATAACTTTTCCTCTTTAATTGAAAGAGGTGTAACAATGAACTTTCTCTTTAGGAGTCGCTCACTGAAGAGCGAAATAAGTGGAAACAACTTGTTTTAGAAAAAGGAAACTCGTATGAAGAGTAAATGTAGACCCCAAGCGTGACCATGTGAATAATAGACAGCCTTCAAATATATAATATAAATTCGTAAATGGTACCGTAACGTGCACTTATTGCTTATTGAGATCCAAAAACCTCAGGCCCTAGATGGAATCTAGTCACTATTGTCGAAATATATAATGTATTATAATGTTTACAAAATGCGACTGCTTAATTTTTTTTTATACTACGATGGTGGCAACAAGCATTCGGTCCGCCAGAAGGTAAGTGGTGACTGCAGCCTATGCGGCACCATTGTTGCAACACCAAAAGCATCACATTCGCGTTGCCGACCTTTTAAAAACCTACTTACTCCCTTTTTGAAGAAACCCATACCGTAGTCCCCAGGGAAAAACTTAGCTCATTTCACATCCGGAGCGTTAGCTGAAGGAAATTCCTCTGAAACCAGACTATCCGCGACCGTTTACGTTCCAAGTGTTAGGATGAACTCCCTGCCGATGGCGAGCGGTGCCATAGTGGAAAATAGCCGCAACTTTAGAAAACGCACAAGGAGGTAAACTCTCTCCTCGGACTTAAATGTTCGGTGCCGTTTGTATTATAGTGTTGCCAATCAGATTTAGTGTAGATAACAGTTACAAAAGGAATGAAATATTTCTATTAGTACTCTTCGGGTTTAAGGCTGTAATATTCATAAAAGAATTAACATAAGCCTGTAATAATTACATGTAACAGCAAATTTCTAAAGAGTCTATGAAGGTTCTATTAATAGCTCATACTCTAGTACTTAGCATATTATGAGATCACGTTTAATTTTTATGCGATCCTTAATTGGTACTTCACGTAATGTTTCTAAAACTGAAATCTCTCTTTGCTAGTATATGATAGGCCATTTGAAGGTATATCTATTATTTACGGGCTTTATATTATTACCTATTTATTGGTTAAAGAAATTATTTACTACCTACTTTGATATAGCGAGTAATTTACCTGGACCATATTCAGATGTCGCGCGGCTTTCACCGATATACAGAATCTTTCTTTCACTGTTTTCTGTTTTGTTCCATACTCCACCAAAGTTTCGTATTTAATTTGCTAATTCGAAAATTCAACCATTTAACTATAAAATATTATTTACTAAACTCTTCCCAAAGAAACCTTATAATTTCATTAAATAATACCTAAGCCGAAACCTCAAACAAGAAAAGAACTTTTCACTCGATGAAATACTTTCCGAAGAGCTACAACTTATTCTGGGTTTGAAGATTACGTCGCGGTTTTGTTTTCTATCTAAATTCCGTCGAACACGAAAGTTTTTTGAATTGAAAATATAATATTGAAATGTTTGTGGTAGACTTTATATTTACTTTATTTTAATACTTTTCATTATTTCGGCAACATGCTGCCGTATAATGGTTTTCTACAACTATTTAAAATGTTCATGTCATATCATTTAGCGGAATACACATCGATCTATCGGCATTGCGATTCGGTAGTCCATCGTGACCTAGTAAAGCGTTACAGCAATGTTACATATAAAGCTATTGTCATAATACTGGCATTCCACGTGAAGTGGATATGTAATAAATGTTGATGTTTCTGGTTTAAATCATTTTTGATTATGTATACGAGTAAATGTGAAGCTTATAAAATTCTAAAATGAAATTTAATAGGCCTATAAAATATCATTACATAATTTTCTTTTCTTATTGTAATTTTAAGTAAATAAATACGATAAATTAATTCAACAAAATCAGGTAAGCAGATATAATTAATTGAAAGTTTCTGTAAGCTGGTGTTAGCGCCAGCCGCCACGCTTTGTCTCTGTAAACGGTCTTGTTCCTAAAATAACTTCTATGCTCATTATAAAAATTGACAAGGTTTATCTATACACTATATTTGCTGATTTTAGAAGAACAAAATAAAAAAAATAAAATATGTAAAGATTGTAAAATGCAAGTTACAAAATTGAATATAGTTTTTAAGATTTTTTTTCTAAATTGCCAATAATTATGCAGATAAAAAGCTGTTTGATGAGCTCATAAAAGGTGTATAAATCCCACTACATAATTTATTTTATTGAAATTAAAAAAAGAGTAATGAGATTCATACTTAGCACATACCAGCCAGTTAGTCAAAACTTTCAAAGTCATTTAACTCTTTAACCAGATTTTATACTGTAAAAATATTTTGTAGGTATATGGGTCATGGACAACAAGTATTTATGTAGATATTACATAATCAAAAATTACTAAAATTGGCAACATCGACATTTTGTAACTGTCCGCTTCACGTAGAATGCCCCCAATCTAAATGCAGGATATTTTAAATAAGTTTTTATGCCATTTAGGAATAAATTATTTAGTTTAGATAAGGGTTTTGCAAAAATAATCTCACGCAATTAAGTGACAAAGTAGCCAAAGATGCTAAAATGCTAATCTTAAAATTATTGGCTATCAAGCAAGTGTAGTTGTAGAAATATATATATATATACGTGACTGGCGACTAATTTCCAACTCGAGGTTGGTAGTAGCTAGACGGATATTATGAAACGCTCTGCCACAATGCTATTTTCGATCGCGATATTATTCTGAAAAAAATACTTTATTGGATAAGAGACTCGCAAGAAAAATCAGTGGTAATTCAAATTTACAGCCTACCTATTATAATCGCGATGGTGCAGATGTCTTCGTGAAGAAATCCCACATTTATAACAATAATGAGAATTGTGTGTGTAACACAAAGGTCAGTAAATAACTCCAACCAATGTCAAATAATTAGCATTAGCTGTAAATATATGCAACATAAGAAAGAAATATTGTATCACCAAAACTCACCAAGTTGAACGTGGCCAATAAATTCATTCAACCGTTTTCTAAAATGTTTCGTGTCTGAATTTCATTCTCTATAGTTGAAGTAAATCGGTTCAAACACCCATGTTTAGTGACTATCTTATCCAGAGGGTAGGTTTTATCCAATCGAGTGTAAAACGCTACTGACAAAAGGACCAAGTAATGCAAATATATCGTCGGTTCTTCTGCACATTTTAGAAAGAGCACGCGATGATCGTTGACCTAGAAAGTTTAAACGAGATCACTTGTGTTCAGCATAAAGAACATGAATACAATGATGAAACTAAACTGTCTTTAGATGTCAGATGTTTTAATGCAATCCAACTATATTCGCCATTGTCATGCTGGCCTGTTCAAATTTCTCTTGACGTTGTGTTTGAAGGACTCCATGTTTTAGGAAGAAGGAGACATACTGGCCAAGAGACGGTTCCACAGTTTGACGGTACAGCAAAAATATGACATAATGAACAGTTTGTTTAAACAGAAAATTTGGTTATTCCTGTATGTATAAAAGAACCAGCAACTTTACTAATTCCTTCATTTAACTACACTACTATTACTATTAATACTAACACCAATACCAATACCAATGTCAATGCCAAAGTCAATGCCAATGCCAATGCCAAAGTCAATGCCAAATCCAATGCCAAAGTCAATGCCAAATCCAATGCCAAAGTCAATGCCAAATCCAATGCCAAAGTCAATGCCAAATCCAATGCCAAAGTCAATGCCAAATCCAATGCCAAAGTCAATGCCAATGCCAATGACAATACCTATACTAATACTATTATTAGTAATATTATAAAGCTCAATAAATTGTTTGCTTGAAGTCGCTAATCTCCGAAATAACCTGCTAGATTTGAAAAACTCTATTTGCAATTTATAGCCTATTTATTGAGAAGTATTATAGGTTATATTAATTTATGGTGTGACTTAAAGAGTGGAGCAATAATCATGAACGTCGAACAATCTGGAAACTGTTGGCTACACGGTTTCATAGGAGGTGGCGAGGCAGATGATCGAATAAATTTTTTCACGGGTGTAACTATGAGGCATAGCTTTTATGCAGTATTGAGGGAAGCATGTCTATTTGTCTACAAGAGAGATAATTTCATTCCAACTTATCAAACAAAAGGTGGAATGTTCTAAATTACAGTTGAATACAATTATAAGTTGTAATCCTCTATCTGGTTTCAATAAATTTAAGTAATTATGCCTCGGCTGGAGCAACGAAGACCTTGGGACCATTTACGAGTTTCGTCTGGAGTCAGTCCAAGTGATATGATATTTCATATTTAGAAAACAAACATTTTCAAAACAAAAAAAAAATGTGAAAAAGATACCAAGTTCGATAGCAACGACGTTGGAGGTAGTCGTTGTCACCGATAAAAGAGCTGAGATCTAACGGGTCCCAAGTTCATAGCAGTTCCTTTAATTATAGATCTAGGAATGTGTGTTCTTCAATTCATTTTCAAAACAATTTTTTACTTTTTTGATATGGGAATTCTAACTTGGCAAGTGTTAATAGTTAATAAATTAAGATCAAACAATTTGACTCCTATAATTAGAAATACATATTTATGTTGATGTATTATAAAGTCATACGAACTACTAGCGACATCTAGTAGTAGATAGTAAATGTTGTAGCCGATACTATACTAACTAGCGATCGCCCTAAGGTCGAAATTCGACCAGCGACTTTTTGATAATAGACTATTTTATATTTGACATTTGCAGTATTCATGAACCTAAACAATGACTATTATCTACATCACTCGCTGTCACTTTTTGTTGAGTGACAATATCAATATTTTGAGGGTCTAATTTCAATGGCACTGGGCGGGTTAGGATTCGCAGTATTAATTTATTTTATTTAATATATTAGTAACAGATATTATATATAAATTTTAGATTTCTGCACTCGTTCTTTTTATAAATTTTAACCATGCCAAATCTCACTGTCTTCCGTGTACGCAATATGGTTAAAAAGGGGTAGAAAAAGCTTTTGCTTCACTTATTAATATGTAAATATTTTGTTATAACTTCATTTTTTTTAACTATCTACACTGTTAGCCGTAAGTGCCCTGAAGCCTCAGAAGACTTTTACAGTTTCACCGGGCTTTTATAATTCATATTATCGCTGTCATTCACAACTTGGACTACATGTAATTTGTCGCACAAAACGATGATAACGCGCTTGCGGCCAAAACTGCCCATTTAACTTAAAAGGCTTATCGTGATACGAGAATGTCGATTTTATATATATAGTTCTAGTCAATGTGTATTATTCGGTATTTTACAGAATGTCTGGAATATTAAAGCAACGATTATTTTTTTTTCAGCCTTTGTCTTTACCTTGTTTATCATAACACTATAACACAAAATGGTTATCCCATGTTTTAGACTTGGTAAAAATAATAAAAGTTTTTTAGGTTTTATAAGTTGGTACATACCCCATTTATCAAACAATAAATTCAAGGATCATGTTAAGCAGGTTCTACTGTATTTTTTTTTAATGATATTGATACCTGGAAATGACTCTCTCTCTCTCTTTCTCTCTGTTCATTCACTAAAATAATATAATTATTTTCTGTAAATATTATTTGCACAGTAAAAATGAAGATAAACCGGAATGAGTTACTGGCCGGATGTTCTCGATGACACGGATGTTTTTCGAACAGGTAGAATTATTGTAATGTTCATAAGAGCCTCTAAAGGGTCAAAGTTGAACAAAAAATTGTTATTGATTTGACTTTGGTAACTTACTCGATACTTAAAAGTAAATAAAACGGAACTGGAAATCAATACTCTAATAAATTCTTTCCTATGTTCTATAGTTACCACATTATGGAAATATATATAACATTTTTATATTCTCTGTAGTTCAAGTTCTTTATAATTTTTAATTTTCTTCAGTTATTCTATAGACCGTAGGCATGAAATCTTCTAGTGTTGGTTTCACTCGTAGTAATTTAAAGTTATAGCCTAATTAAGTTACATTTTTCAACTTTCCCTTAACTTAATTAACTCATAAGTAAATAGTAATTGGTTAAGAAAAACAAAATAAGTTCATAACTTGTGTAAACTAGCCCGGCGTTCTGTAAAATGCCTAAAGTAATTTACTTTGCCAGTAACATAATTATCATTTAAAATATTTCTTGCCTTTTTACTAGTTTTTAGACAGATTTTAAAATGAACCTTTTGATGTTTTAAAATAATATTTAATTTGAAATTTTCAGATAGATAGGTATTATTTTATAATTTTAAATACATTAAATCATTAAGGATTAATATTTTAAGTGCTCGCGTGGATTACTGATATTTATTTGTAAATGGTTTTTTTTTGCAAAACACGAACATGCGACCTTTAATTGTCCACGTGAAAACATGGCTGCTGGAGGTTAAATGCAGCAATTTTCGGGGTTTGACCTTGGAATTATTTATTTTCATAGTAAAACTAAGCTCCAACCACCATCCATGGCTGCTGCCCGCCGGGAATTTTAAAGACAAAAATGATTATTGTGGACGATCCTTGGAAGATCACTGACTTTGTTATATGTCTTTTTAAATGTATAATTATATATAATAGTAAATTAATTGGATATATCTCTTATAGTTTACTAAGGATAAGTCAACACCCCAAAAGCGCATGTTTTTCGTATTTGTTGACCATTATCGGCGTTGCCTATTTTATTTGTTATTTTAAGTAACAAATATATACTATAACCTAGCCAAATAATAGAGCAATGAACTAAAAACAAAAACATGTATATAGGTTAAGTTGTTCTCACTTGAAAAGAACATAAACGAGCAGACAGGCAGAGAGGCTTGAGTTTTATAATATATACGAGTATATAAGATTTTTAGATTATTTTATTGCTTATTTTAATCTATAACACTTTATTCATTTAAGCATAAAAAGGCACTTATGAATGTTATAACTCTAATTCTGATTTCGAATCCCAGTCGCCGAAAAATCGAGACAAAAAATCGGTTGAGTTTATTGATTTTTTTCCTATGTAAATAATGCTTACTAATTAATAATAAAATTACTTTAGGGGGTGTATAAAGAAAGAGTTATTTAAAAATTTCTATATATCACTATAATTAAAGTAATAATAACCTTTTGAGAGTTATACCTATCTGTTGCATCGATTCTATATAATACGTGATTTATTACAATAAATAAATTCAAAACTTTGCTGAACTTGTTTGGTATACAAAATAAATTTAAAAAGCCACCATCACAAATAATCTATTCATTGAGACCATTCCATTGAGACCAAGATACCTCTACTCTAGGTTGGTGAGGTATTGGGCCCATTCCAGATGATACTGCAGCATTAGATCAAGGTTCTTGTTCTCGTAATATCATTGATGTAACAGAATACCAAATTTCGACTGGATCTAGCCCCTGGAAGATGCTAGCATCCTTTCATTAATTAGAAAATATAGAGTTGGTCCAAATCTTCAAATGACTGAACAGATTTTCTTGAATCATAGCAACTAAGAACATTCTCGATAAAATCACCTATAGACAAAAAAGATCTATATCAAATCCATCCCACAGACAGACACAAATGCATAGTTTAAACTAATAAGACTCTTCTTTTTGCATAGGACTTAAAAAGATTTATTATTGAAACATATTTTCTTTACCAACGCTAAGGAATTTATCATAAGCACGAGGCACAAGTACTGTCACAAAATCTTAATCATAATATGTAGAAAAATCAAACACTCAACACAGTTGTACTTTGGTACTTCGGATAAGTCATTATAAATTCACAGTAAAAAACTCCCTCGACGACGAAAAACAAGAAAGGGCCAAAAGCTTTATATGAAGTTGCGCGTTTTCTCTAAATAATCCGATTCGTTAAAACAACAAAAGGGGAAAAAAGACAAGCCCTGTTAGGACGCGGTCGCTTTGACGCAATAAACGTTAATATTTTACAGGTTGACTATTAGGTAGTTGCAATATTTTTCTTCTTCTTATTAATCTTATCCCACTTAAGTTGCGTTTAATTTGGATTTTGCGTCCACTCTCAACTTTCCTCAGGCAAACTATTCATATCTTCTTCGATCTACCTCTACACCTATATCGGTCCAGTTTCATACTTAACATTCTTCTATTTCTATTTTTTTTAAACTGACTGTACTGTTAGCCTTAGAGGCCCTGGAGCCTCTGACGGCTTTTACAGCCTCAACGGACTTGGGGGGGAGTGCATAGGGCACTCAGCCGTGAATGTCTCTAGTTCTGTAACTTTCATCCCACCTTATAACTAACCCTTACCTCGCTCACCTCGATCACTTCTGTGTCACTTGTTCCATTTTCATACTTCCTCTGATACAATCTTTCCTAATCCTTTCCATTCTATCCATTCTAATTTCTATCTATAATTTATTTCATCCAGCTTTTTCGTTGTCCTGCACTTACAAAAGGTATTATTATATTCACTTTTCTCTTAAGTTTCATGTTCATTCTTGGATCAGATCCATAATCCGATATATGTCGCATCTACCCTGCATTTATTCTATACTGCACATTACACCATGTGCAGTTTCTGTATTTTTAATCTTTAGGTATGCTTTGGGCGGGAATTGGAAAATGAAACGGGAAAACTTCGTCTGCGTCCAGCAACAACTGCCGGTTGCAACCGCGTAACAACTTTTATATAGTTTCGACAATGCACACTTACATATATCCCTTCAAATCTCAAAATATCTTGTGCCTATATAATTGTCTTTTCATAGTTATCTTTATTTCAAGGCCAAGCGTTTTGAAGGATGAGAAGAGGCTTCAGAACTCTTGAAGTAAAAAAATTAATAAGTGATCTCATAGTGCAAATATAATTTCCACCTACACTGATTCTCAGTTATACTATTCTTTATAATTTACATTTCATTACATTTTGTTTGGATAAGAGGGTTTGAAATTGCACCTTACTAAAACACATTTAGGGCGAGAGAAATATTAACGTGTAAAAAAACGCTTATAGCAGCGTGCTTACAGTAAAATTACCGTATCCGTAGGGTCGGTACCAAATGAAACTAAACTTTCGGTTAGACCAGGGCTCAAGATTTTATATAGCCGTTACTGGATCTAACGCTTTACAATTTAAACTTTTGTAATGATAACTGCTTCTTTAATATATTTTTATGAAAGTCGTTTAAACAGTAATCTGTAACTATTGTTATTTTAAGCAAATTGCTGTAATTTGTTTCGCTTTCTTTATGGTTCCGTTCTTAGAAAAAGAACCGTATTTTTGACGCTGTCCGTTCTCGTTTGAACTACAATAGGTACAGCCGAATCAGATTGAAGACGTTTTTGCGTTTATAGTAGTGTACGGTATAGTATACGTGTAGTTAGTGTAAAGTGTACGTCTGTAGTTACGAGTGCGAAGCATGTGATATAGCTAAAAAACAAGTACATAGCGCAAACTGGTTTATTTCGGTTTTTCTCACTGTATGTATTACACTACTTCATACGCAAAAACGTCTTCAAGCTGATTTACCTATAACTGGTTATTTTTGCAGTATATTATGTGTTATTATAGCGGATATCTTTATATATAGGTAGTATAATATTAAACCAGAGAATTTATTGACGTCTAACATCATTCTCTCGCTTTCCCACAATCTGTGGGAGAGGTTTCGTAAAAATGGACGGAAGTGTGTAACAGGCAGCCGGGAAAGCGCGTGCTCTTTTGATTTGACGAATGAGCTCGTGCGGTAGTAGAGTTGGCTGTCAAATGATACCAACCCATTTTCCGAGAGGTTAGTATTGTCAGCCAACGGTGTGTAGGTACGTCTGTGTATGTATATAAACTAATATTGAAGTGTAAACTATATTAAGTCATATGTTACACATCTTATGCGACTACTGTAAGATTCGATAGTTTTTTTAAATGAGTACAAATATACTACATACAATGCAAGCCCTTGGTGCGTTATTCCGACTCGAACTTTGCCGATTATTTTTTATCTCGTTAAAATGGCTTGTAATATTTATTACATTTTAAGTATAATGTTTAGATTGATGATACGATTTAATCGAATAGGTTTAGTTTTTTCTTTAGAAAAAGTTTTTAGGATTTTAAGATATTCAATTTATAATAAAGAAATATCTTGAAACATTAAAAATAACGAGTAAAAATTTAAAATATGTAATGATGCATTAATTGAGAATGTTTTCAGTTGGCTACAATAGTTGTGTCCACCTGGATCTGTATAAGACTGGGTCGTCACCGCCATGCATATGGTTATAAATTATGGATACTATTTGGGTTTGTCGCGGTTCGGGACCAGCCAATATATATCCAGCCGCCGAGAGGCTTGCAGGCCGGCATAACGACGACCAGCGATGGATTGTGATGACGAATGATGATGATTGGTTGTGCTTTGCTTACCATCAGTTGCAAAGTAGTCACTTTGCGGTGCTATGATTTAAAAAAAAACCTGAGGGCCTAGCCAAGTTGCCTTTCTACAATCGTTAACGCTAATGAAAATAAAAAAAAATGTATATAATTCACATATCTGGTCACGTGATTTAACTTTGAGGTATTATATTAAATCCATACAATTTTATCGTTTTCGTTAGCGTTAAAGGTTGCAGAAAGTCAATTTGGCTAGGGCCCCTGTAATATTGTAGTCGAAAAATAACTTTTTCTCTTTATTTATTTATTTTGCTGCAGACTCCTACTCCACACACTTAAATAATAAATACATTTCAAATACAACGCAACTTATTGACTTATACAAGGTGTCCAGAAAGGGTATCGGGTATTTGTAAGTTCAATGAAACAAAAATTATTTGTATGCAATAAAAAGTTTATTGTTTATTATTAGCATATGAATTGGAGAATTATTTGGAAAAGATGATGTTATCCAAATGATGACCGTTACGTTGCTGGCACTCTTCTAAACGGAAACGAAGATTGGCGATAACACGTTGACACATAGCTATCGATATTGCTGCCATTTCTGACCTGATGTTTTGCTTTAACTGGGTTAGATTCGTCGGATTGTTTTGATAAACCTTACTTTTAAGGTATCCCCATGCTAAATAGTCAAGCGGGCTAAGGTCGGGGCTTCTGGGAGGCCAGTTGATGTTACCCCTTCGCGAAATGACTTTATTAGGGAATAATTCGTTAACAACTTCCATTGAGTCATTTGAGGTATGGCAAGTGGCCCCATCTTGCTGAAACCACGTTCTTGAGTTGAAACCTGCAAACTCCTGCAACTCTGGGCCCAAAAAATTTCGCAACATATAGCAATAACGGTCACTATTCACATTAATTGCTCGGCCTCGTTGATCTTCATGAAAATAAGGACCAATTATGCCTTTAGCAGACATAGCGGCCCAAACAACGACCTTTGGGCTATGCAGGGGTCGTTCATGCTTTCGTCTCGGATTCTCCACTGCCCAGTATCGACAATTCTGCTTATTAACATGACCATTCAGGTGAAAATTTGCTTCGTCACTGAACAGTATGTTGTTAAAGTTGTTAAATCGCTGCAGCATTTCGTTCGCAAAATTCAGTCGATTAGCATAGTCCGTATCCTTCAATTCTTGAACTAATTGAGTTTTATAGGCTTTTAGATGTAAGTCTTTCTTTAAAATCGAATGTAAAGACGATTTTTTGATGTTCAACGCTTGGCTTCGCTTTCTGATGGATAAAGACGGATTTTGACGAACCGACGCCTCAACTTCTTCAATTGTTTCTTCATCGCGAACTGAACGAGGACGACCAGAGTTTTGAATTTTAACTGTCGCACCTGTATTCTCGAACATCCTGATCCTTTTCCTAATGCTATCGTCACTTGGCGCGTGGCGTGTACGATATTCCGCACGATAGAGACGTTGAGCAGTCACTATTGAATCACCATTACGATAATACGCTCGTACGCAAAATGCGCGATGCGTCCCCGAGTACTGTTCCATCGTGACTAAAACTCCACAAAATGGCGGACGCCACGAACCCCTCCCCGCACCCTTTAGACGCCCCGTTTCGAATATGGCGCGAAAACAAATACCCGATACCCTTTCTGGACACCTTGTACCAAGTGAATTCCCAAATGGTGATTTCATTAAGTTATTTCACATCTTCAGCGAGGCTGTGATTGTTTATTTTTCTAAATAATAATTTTAAAACACAATAAAAAGGAATATTCCTCATTTAAGAGAATAGCATAACCCAAATGAATCTTTGAGTTTTATTACCTACTTGATATCTTTATTCTACATTAATATAAAATTATTTCAAAATATTAATTATTTCATGTAAACAACTTGCATATTATCGGTACATTTTGCAACATTAGTAGTACAAGAAAGTAATAAGTGAAAGCCCTTAAGTGTGTTCACCAGATAATATTAAATGACTTGGAAATAATTTACTAAGTGCTTGAGTAACTAAGTGCAATTAGATATTATATTAGATAAGTATATTAGATACGTAACTTAATAAATTTTGCATGGATTTATGAAAAATGGATAAGGTACAGTTTTATGCGAAAGTCGAGAATGCGTCGGACGAATCAGAACAAACCAAGCGTTCCATAATTGTTAAGCTTTGAAAATAAAATAAGCATGCAATTTAATTAAAAAAATCCATTAAGTGTGGGCTTCTTTGACAAAGATCATCACAACGACTTATAGTGTGTTTCTCCCATTCAGCGGGTTCTCACAACCTTCACCAGGTCTTCCCACCTGCAGATGTCTGAAGACATCTATAGGTGCTTTATGAGAGATTTTCAAAAATGACTATAAACTTCTGAGGTCTTTTCCTGATTCTTAGGTTTGGATACATTATCCAACTGCAAACCGGCCTAAACATTGAAAATATTAATGTATTTTAATTATAAACCTAACCTAATTATAACCTATTAAGGTTGACTTGTCGAAGTAATCACTCTATTACTTGAAGATGTAGTTACAGATATCATCATTATATTAATACGTGAAGCTAAAACTTTGTACCCCTTGTTAAGCGTATCACGTGCACGGAAGACTGTGAGATTTGGCATGGTTAAATTTTATATGGAGAAGGAGTGCAGAAAGCTAAAATTATCTATGTCTGTTACTAATATATTAAATTAAATTAATTAATACTGCGAATCCTAAACCGACCAGTGCAATTGAACTTAGACCCCCCAAAATATTGACATTGTCACTCAATGAAAAGTGACAGCAAGTGATGTAATATTCATTTTCTATATGTCAAACAGAAAACAGTCTATGTTTAAAAAGTCGCTGGTCGAATTTCGAACATTGGGCGACCGCTAGTTTTATAAATTAATAAAATTGGAGTGCCAGCTTGTAATGTCAAAATAATAGCTTATTACTAAATATTTAAGAAGTATATTTGGTACATAAAACAAAACAAAAATGTTTGTCCCGGGTAATCTCCGAAATGGTTGTATCGATTTTGACGGGTCTCTCACTGGCAGAAGAAGAATTGGGGTTCCGCGCACATAAAACAACCCCTATTGGATTCACAGTAGACGGGCAAAAAAGAAATGAAGTCGAACAACGTTAGATGTCACATCCATACAATAAAGTAGTTTCGTATCTTGGTGGTTATGTAACTAAAGGTGTAAAGATGCTTTAAGTGTGGGGTTCTATTAGCAATTAACTCTCATGTTCTTCGTACTCCAATGAAGACATAAGACTTAAAAAATACATATTTAAATTTCATCTATACGATATTATACTAGATGTACTATATTATATATATATTATTATAATATATATATTATATAATTATAGTATACTGCGGTCGCCCAATGATCGAAATTCGTTCAGAGACTTTTTAATCATAGACTACATAGACTATATTCTGTTTCACATTTGCGGTATTAACCTAAACAATGAATTTTATGTAGTGATATAAAAGTCACTTTTCATTGAGTGACAATGTCAATATTTTGGGAGATCTAAGTTCAATGGCACTGGTCAGGTTAGGATTCACAGTATTAATTTATTTTATTTAATATATTAGTAACAGATATTATAGATAAATTTTGGCTTTCTGCACTCCTTCTCCATATAAACTTTAACCATGCCAAATCTCACAGTTTTCCGTGCACGCAATATGCTTAAAAAGGGGTACAAAGTTTTTGCTTCACGTAGGTATTAATATATAGATTACGTTTTTCAACTGTCGACCATTCTGTATCATAATGAATATTCTAAAGAGTTGTTTCACCTTATCCCGTCATCTCCTATCCTCTTCAGCAACAGCTACTCGGGAGCACCCATGATGATATGAGCTAAGAAGTTAGTAAATTTTTATCTTTTCCGTACCGCAAGGATTTGGAATGGTCTTCCAGACAATGTGTTACCTCCCACTTATGATATTGGGGGTGAAGGGTATTTAAGCAGGCCGACACGACATCGAAGAGTACCCATAAAAGCTCTGATATCGGGTAATAATAATTGGATACTGTACAGTCATTAAAAAAAAAAAATTGTAATACAATATGTTATAAACTTTCACAATGTATGAGTCTTCCAACTTGCGTCGTTTTCAATCAATGCCGAGTGATTACCAATCAAATATTTACTAAAACTAACTAATAAATTGATCAATCACTTTGTGAGCTCTGCTAAATTCATTTACTTAAACAAAACATAAATGAAAATCGATCCGAAATTAATCTAACCATGAACATTGGACCGGCGTAAACCCATTAATGACCTCAAAGGTCAGGTGTCCTCGCCTGAACTTGGAGCACGCGTGATCATGCCCGCCCAACGGTCACGAAGGGTTGAGTGCCTTATTATTTTTACCGCCTGGGTCAATAGGATCTTTGAGTTTAGACTATTATTATTTGGATGTGGTATTTTTTTTTTGTTATAATTAAAACGTGGTTGATTGTGGTATTTTATTCAAAATCAGTTTGAGAGTTTATCCCAAATATTTGTAACATTTCTTTATCCTCGCCTGCTATTGCAGGCCTTATGACATCATGCTTTATTTGAGTAGATAAATATCAGTCAAAAACCTTCCATGGTGTATTTTACATTGATTAATCAAATTAAATATCTATAAAAGTAGCAAAAGTGATCTTGCATACAATATTTATAATACAAATTTATATAAACAAGCTCCTCCAACAAGCGCCATCTAGTTACGTTAAACATTTTATTAATATAGTCTTACAACTTTTTGTTTGTTATTTCTGAACTACTACGTTATAACGATAGATGGCGATATGAGTTCGATAACGGACACGCACACATATACAGTTTGGCCCGACAGACGTTCTGCTCGTTGCAATAGTTAATGGTTCGATCATAGCGCCACCTATCAAGTTCAAATTGTGTGCATTTTCTTTTTGTAGTACTGAACCGAAATATATTGTGAATCCAGAATTTATTAATAGCGACAAAAGTGCCATCTATCGGATCATAACATGTTTTATCACGATGTTTTCCTTCAAAAAAGCTCAGGCACGCTCCCTGCAGAGACATGTACTCCATACACGCTACCACTGACCAGTAATTAGTTCTAAAGTTTATCTGACTTCAATTTCACTCACTTGAATAAACTGTAACCGTCAACTAACCCCCGACCCTCAGATGAACTTCACACATTATTAAATTTAGCTAATATTTTTTAAAATAAATAAAACAATATGCGCGCAGATCACAGGCGGTAGAAATGAAACCTTCAAATATTCACATAAATGATATACGTTACCAATACACCACGCTGGCTATGACGCCAGATACCAATGCTTTGTAATACGCAGGCGTATACACACGTATAAAAACGAGAATGAGGTAATAGAAGATACTGTATAATAAGACAAACATCTTAGCATTCCATGGATTCACCGTGCGGGTGCCGGGTCCATCGTGTAGCAGACAGAGGGAACACGAGCAGCCCCCGGGACTTGCGAACCAGGTGTAGGTTTCAGGGGCCACCTTATGATGCACATCACCGCTCATCTTGACTGCCCGCGATACTCTCCTTGTTAAGCCAGATTTAGTAAGAGCCTGTTAATGCTGTTTTAGAACCCGTTCTAAAATAGAACTTACTGCAGTTCTCGACAGGTCGAGGTCTTTTAGTAAGTTATAATATATTGGTTATATTATAATGGCTGAGTTGAAAGCGTGCACGGACTCCGCATCGATCGACGTGAGTTCGAATCCCTGCAACAAGCTTGAGCTTTCGGTGAAGAAAAACATCGTGATGAAACCATAGTATGGTGGTAGGGCTTTTTCTAATGTTAGTCCGGCTAGCTACCACCCGCAACTGGAAAATCTGTCGCCAAACACCAATAGGTGTGTTCAGGCAGCTGCACTTGGGAGCCAGTCTTCCACTAGGCTTAACGTGCTACCACCTTGGGCCACATCGTCACTTAAGATCAGATGAGATTGAGGCCACAACACTCAACATACAAGGAAAAATAAAAACCTTGTGGTGTCGTGGAACACCAGATAGGAACGAAGTTCCTTATTATAAAGTATTAAGATCATGAAACTTTAGTGTGTGTGTGTATGTATGTATGCTGTAAAGAGTAAGCATACACACCTATACATAGTGTATAATCTCCATGCGTTTAACGTAGTAATAAGATCAGATGGTTCCACTTTTGACCATCAGACGGTGTGATTATCGAATGATATAATAATAATAGCAAACTGCAATAATAATAAGTCATCAGGCAGACTATAGATTAGACACTGTATAGCCCTCATACATAGACTATAGGTACATAAAAATCTTACGCTTTTTTTAACGTTAAGAACGTTTTTTGCCGGCTAGGGTACCCCTCCACAACGTCCCATAAGAAACTTCTTCCAAAAAATCGCGTCTGATTTCATAACGGTACTACAGATGTTTTCACTTCAAAAATCTTATCCAATATTATACATTCACACATCGACGTTTGAAACTATAAACTTCCTTATACAATCTTCACACGGATATTTACGATGACATATCTTACGGATATTTGTTTTAATGTGCCAAGTTATATTGTATCTTAGGACACAGTTAAAATGTATCCTTAGAAGGATGTGCTTTTTACTCGACTGCGAAAAAAAGGGTAATTTTTTTCCAACGTATAAATGTATGTATATACATAATATGTATGCATGTCTATTTCTTTGGCACGCTCTGTAGCCTAAATGGTCTAAAGGATTTTATCGTACGAAGTGTCGTTAGATTCGTCGTTAATTGTGGAAGTGACATAGGCTATATAATATTTAACTACGACGTCTGGGAATCAAATAAAAAGCAAAAAGAGAAAAATCTAAATTTTTTTACTGAATAAGTGTTTTTATTTTTGTTGCATTCGGGTTTTTGTTTATTTTTTAATAATTTATTGTTCTTATATCAAAGCGTTTATACATTACATTAAGATAATGTACTAGAAACAATGGTGTATTTATGTATAGATATTACCAATACTATTATATAACATAATAAAGCGGAAAAGTGTTTTTGTTTGTTTCTTTAAACACAGTAATCTCTGAAACCACCAGTCGGAATAAAAAAAATTGAGATCCACGAGAAATAGTATAGGTTATCTAAAACTTGGCTACGCCCCTCAACTAACCTTAAATATAGTAAGTCGGAACTCCTGGCCCTCCTGAACTGCTTTATCCGCGTGTGCTAGCGTAATGGTTAATGATGATTGTAAATACAATATTTAAAAAAATATTGGGCATTAGTACCTACGTATAAAAATAGTTCGCGATATCATATACCTATATCTTATACATAAGACACAATAAGGTATTTTGTAACAAACATTTGCTGAAAATTAAAAAGTGACTTATGAGCATTATTTTTCGGAATGGCATATAATCTTTATGAACGAAAGTTACTTCATCATCAAGACAAATTTACCAAGATCAACTTTGCCCTTTACAGCATGTTATTTAGACGCATAATTTGAGAGATAATACAAAATTAAAATAATTCAACACTCGGCTCGGGTCTATCTCTATAGTAGTTAGCGGCGCGAACGAGCCGTGCTATGTAAGTGTAGGTAACGCATAATATAGGGTAAAAGCCGGATAGTTGCCCCACTTTTCAAAAAAAGACTATTATTTAAAAATATGTACTTACTAAGAGTAATGCAACATATATATCAAAACATAGGTCTTTGATCTTTTATATTTGCCTATTTTTGTAAACATAATTAATATTGGTTTTGAGTACAACGTATTTTATTTGACCTCTCAAAAATGGGATAGTTGCCCACTGTAACGGATAGTAGCCTAACATTAAAAATGCTCCGAGGGATACTTGCCTCGTGCAAGGATAGACGCCTCATTATGATTTTTAGACAGAAACAACAATAAATTTATTTAGGTAATCAGTCTTTATTATTGAGATCCTTTATTAAATACTAATCAAAATATTGATCAACACTACAAAATAATATTAACGGTTGACCTTCTAAACTATAAAAATAACAAAAATAGCATCCAAACTTTAAGTTAGTAAGATATTAGTAAAATTTGTAAAATTGTAATTCTCAAAACATTCTGCGCAATAATCATCAAATGTAACTTTTTTATTGGTATTTTCTATTTTTGAAATAGTGTTTTTCACTTTTGATATCTTTTCAGTATCTCTTTTAGATTGTTTGATTGGTAGACCTTTGGCGGCCTTTCCTTTAGATATTTCTGAACTTACGAGTATAACATTCTCTTCATTTTCTCTGTCAGTACTGTAAAATTGTATTCTTTTCTTCCTTTGTTCAGTTTTATAAAATCTGTTTTATCAGATTCGTTTTCACTGCTGCTAATATCGATACGATTTATTGTCTTTTTCTTCTTTTGCCGTTGCTTTCTTTTCTTCACAAAGCTTTTCTAGATAAAGCTACCAGATGGTTCGTTTTTGACTGTCTTAAAATCTGTTTTTTTCGCTGTCCTAATTTTAGTGTCAGTTATTTTCTTTGTTTTCTTTATGTTCTGTTCTTTATCCCTCTCCTGGTCAATTTTATCATTACAGTTTAAAATTTCTAAAGATTTTTTAGCCCGTTTAGACATGGTCAGTGGTATTTTTGGTATAGGAGATGATTGATGTGAAAATTTAGATGGTGTTTCTATTTGAAGATTTTGGTTCTGTGATTAATTTAAAGATATCAATGATGGGAATGATAGCTTAGTAGGTACCATTAAAGATATAATTTTCAATATCACTATCTCTTAGGGCTAAACAGTCTTGAGAAATATTTAGAAAGCTTGAAGACGGCCTAGGCGGAGTATGATTTTGGTTCAAGCTATTCTGCTCTTGGTCCCTCCCATTTGGTGCAAGACTTTGCTCAGGATCATGTGAGCGCTCTCCTAATAATGCAGCATCTCCAGAAACGCTTGGTAATTGATCATTTAGAGGATCAGGCTCGCGTTCTTGCACAAGTTCCCCCAATGCAATATCTGATATAGCAAATTCAGCGTCAGGCAGAGCATTTGGATTGACTGGGTATATTCCGCTGCCGCGAAAACTATTGGAAGGAGTAGCTGCTCGAATCCACGCTTTGGCTATTAGCTGAACTGAATTGTACCGGTTCAGTTATTTTTTGTGGATTGGTGCGTATGAAATTGTTTGTCTCAGCATAATAATATTTTTTAAACGGTCCGAATACTGATATGTCTAATGGTTGCAAAGCAGAAGTAGTGTGACTAGGTAAGCAAAGTAATACTACATCATTGTCCCAAACAGTTTCTAGCATATTGACAGCATTTGAGTGCGATGAATGGCCGTCTAAAATTAGTAATACCTTTCCTAACGGCTTGCGTGGAATAAAATGTTCAGTCTGTCATTTATAAAAAAGGTCTGAAGAAATATATGCCGATTTCTTTTTCATGTAAACTTTGGAACTAAGCGGAAGTCCCTCTTCGAATTGTGGTTTTTTATTCACTCCCTTGATAATTAGTACTGGTGGGAGAAAATTGCCGATAGCATTGCAACAAGCAACAACAATAATTATTTCTCCTTTTTCACCCGAACGCAAGTGCTAAACTTTCTTCTGTCCAGCCGATGAGGCGCGGCACCACGCCTAGTTTTCGCTTATACTTGCGAGGCATTTTGCTCACCTAGAATGAATGCATGAAATAGTTAAGTATTTATTTTATTTAAAACAAGTTATAGGTAGATACTCACTGGAAGTTGGAAAAACATCATAAGAAAAAAAAATTCTTTGCTCGTTAAAGAATTTATAATTGCGGATAGTTGCCCCTAGGGCGACTATCCACAAAAGTAAATAGGGCAACTATCCTTTTTGATACGGATACTTGCCCTTTTTATATGTGAAATAAATAAAAACTATTCAACAATGAGCCGTAACAAACAGTGTAGTTTAAACTCTAATGCATGCAAAGAAACAAAAAGTTGACTGCAAATACAATCATTAATAAAAATATTCAACAGAAATGACTTACCGATATGATTTCGACACCCGTCAAAGTTTCGCCGCGGAAGATTTTTGCTTACACTGTTAAAACGCTTGCGCCTACTCCGACTACTTACATGACACTGAGGCATGCGGAAGGTGTACTTTTAATTATAGTAAAGCACTATCGCCACCAACCTCCCTAACATAGTGTATTCAATACCGGGGCATGTATCCCACCGAGGCAACTATCCGGCTTTTACCCTAACCCTGGCGCTATACTGAAGTATTATAAATCATCAATCTGTGATTTCTATTAAATTATACGCGGGTGAACAGATCGGATCAGATAACATAAGTTTAAGAATTAAAATAAAAAAATATATATAAGATAAAATCCCACCAAAAACTCCGAATGCCTATGTAATTACAGTATTTCTTGATATATGATTTCTTTTAACCAAACCAAATTAATATAATAACTGGAAACGATTTCCTTAGCACTTTAAAATAATATGCCGATGATACCTTAGTAAAAAAACGGAATCCAAGCAAATCTGCGCAACCGTAATTCTGAATTGCCCGTGTCTTTTATAAAATCTGCCTATAACCATTAGTTTATAGAGGTCGAGATGCGAGCTTCATATTATCCTGAATCTGCCTAAACTAAGACCTGTCTTTAACTTAAGAATAATTTGAAATAGACATGGCATTTTTCACTTTTAAATTAAATTAAAAGTTTTATTTATTATTCCCCTTTCTTAGTCTATATTTCTTTCGCTCTTAGTATATTAATATTAGACCTTGTAGTTGTTACTAATTAGTCTTTTTTCTCTCATGGCTAAAGTAAAAGCATTATTATAGGTGTGAGTTCCCATTAACTATATTAGCAATGCGTCTTCAGAAGTAATTTACTATAATAAATATTTTATCACTTATATAGAAATATACATCTAATTCGTTTATCTCTTATCATTCAGTTAATATAATTTCCTCGTTTGCTTATAATATAAATAACGTTTGAGATTGATTTTGATGCTTGAGATGTTATTTCAATTTCAAGTTTCTTACACAGCAAAATGTCGGTTGTAAGTTACAGTAAATTGATCTTTCCCGTATAAGACTTAACGTTCGGCATCCAACAATATGTAATAATATTGGGTTTTCTATTGAAAAATTGTTATACATTATTAACTTTCTCACATCGAAGGGTGAAACCCGTGGCGTATCATAAAACAGACCGTTACACTTGCAAATCGAACGTAATAAGAGAAAAATTGAAATTTTATTAGATCTTCCATCACAAGCGACCTTATAAAACATTGGGCAATGTTTTTCCCTAAGCGTTATGTATCTTCGAAGTTGTGTTAGGACTTTTTGAATGAATTCAATTTGAAGAACTCTGTCAATTAATATTTTAATTTTATTCATGAAATATTTAATAATAATAATAATCATTTATTTCCCAAAAAAAAGTTTACAAATTAAGAAGATTACATATACAATTTGGCAATAGGACTGTCTCTGCTGATTTTATTTGGCGTAGTATTATAACCTCACCACACAGCGCTGGTTTTTAGCTAACCCAACTTTCATAAATATTACGCGTAATCAGCAACTCGGCTCGTCACGTGATATTACAATTATATTAAGTTAAAGATAAGTTAAAGTCAGATAGTTATAAAAATGATAGTAAGAAAATGTTAGTACATATTTCAATTTATGTCCATGATATTATTTCAAATTAATTACTAGTGTAGAAACATAATCATAATAAAATAGTAATGATTAATTAATTGATTGATTATCGAGTGCACTGCATGCATTATTGAGGTTGCTAAATTCTAGTGTGTTTCATTTGTTTTTCCAAAAGAGCTCTGTACATATGTTTTTTAAGCGTTTCATGGGACATACTGAGGCTCCGTAATGGAGGAGGTAGGTCATTCCAAATCTTAGCCACTGCGAATTTAAAGCTTCCCTGCAACGCCGACGAACGATAATACCGATCATTGGGCGACCGCTAGTTAGCATTAATAGAACTAAAAATTACATGTCACTGTACCAATTCATAAATATTTTGAATTTAGCCTCTCATTTATAAGCTAAATGCGTAGTAGAATGTAAGCTATCTGGCAATAAATTTGTAAAAAAATGGAGTCCATTAGGGCCCGAATGTGAGCTGAATGCGAAATTACTTGTTTGGAAGTTACTAGGCAAAGAGCGAAGTTGTAAATTCAGTCTACTTTTACTCAAAAAAGAAAGTATTAAATTATGTACACTAAGAAGCTCTGTTCCATACTGATAAACATGGGCATTAAGTGACCAACAACTGCGTAAGCCTCTACTATTAAAAAAATCTATTTGTTTAGAGTTTGACCACAATCTCACCAGATTTTTAGTGCCGATGTGGCCCAAGATGGTAACACGCTTAACGTAGTGGGAAGACGCACTACACGCAATACACCTATTGCTGTTTGGCGACAGATGTTCAACCTAAGGGTGGTAGCTAGCCAGTTGGACATAAGGAAAAGCCCTACTACAATGATATAGTTTCATCAAAATGTTTATCACGATGTTTTCCCTCACCGAAACCACAAGGTCATTGTAGGGATTCGAACTCTCGTCGTTCGACACGCATTCCCTACAGTAACCACTTAAATCAGATGAACTTATTTTATAGTACCACGGCAAGTTGACCGTACTGTCCATGATGATAAGCATAGTACAATCCTAAGACAATGGTGACCACCGAGAAATTGTAATCTATTGACGGTCACCGCTGTCATTTATTTAACTAGATATGCACAAGCTGATTCATACTCATTAGCCTAGTGGTCACAAGTGAGACTGCTATGATCGAGATCTTGGGTTCGATTCCCTGGTAGAGCAAAAAATGTTATTGGGTTTTTGTATGAAATTCTCAGTAGCAGCTCGGAGTTTGGGTTTGTGCCCGATTAATGGCAATAGGCTCGTCTCTTATTATATGGGAACTAAAAAACATACACAGCGAACTTTGGGTGTATATTATAGTACCTACACCTCTGCCCAACCCTTTCAGGAATACAGGGGTGATGATATGTATGATCCCGAAACGCAACACGATAAAGCGAGTCACTGTGACTGGTTTTTCATCATATACATGGTCACGACCCGGTCGGCCTTTAGCTATTTCCTGCTTTATAACATACAACTAAATTAATCATGTAAATTATATCATTTTATTTTAAACCGCTACGTCAAATCCTGCTAACCGCATTATTATATAATTTATATGAAATTGTTCGGGTTTCGCGTTTTTAATACAAATATGACTGTGGTGAATAATTTTGTTACACATTTATTGAAAACAATAAATGTGGTTAAAATTTAACAAGGACACAAACATTTTTTCTTAATAATAACAAAATAAGTCGTAACATAAATTGCATTTGACCAAGCCAAGTAGACGACTGACAAATGTGATACACTAATTTCATTTAGGAATTATAAAAAAAATACAAAATTTATCCTGATATATTTTATTTATCAAGTTAATATTAGAGGTGGGCGATTATGAATTATTTACCTAATAGAGATAATTATTCATAATGAAGTCTTTGACCAGAGGTTGGCGAGAGTGGAAAGCTAAAAAAAGGTCACGCAGTGGTAAACAAAGTTCTTTACAAGAAGCAAATATACACATAAAACAATTAGGTAAAAAAAGGTCGTTCGCTCGTAATAATTACTAATTTTATCAAATTAGTAACCTAGCGTTAGCAATTAGGTAATTCGATTATGAATGATCACTCATCATCGAATAATATTAGAAATTACTAATGGCTATAATCAAAATATCTTGAGTTATCTTCATAATCGAATGATTACATTAGTATATCTCATAGTCGCCCACTTCTAATTAATATGTTGTTGTTAATCGGTTTTTGTGAATATTTTACATTTTGTTTTGAAATAATTTCACTCGTTCGTCTAGTTGAATAGGTAGCGTTGTACTGTAATTAATAATTTTTTTCTTACCTTTATCCCGCCTAAGTATGGTCGGCACAACAAGTTTTCTCTTCCATTATCTTCTGTCGCGTGTTATCTCACTATTCACTCCTTTTATATTATGCATATCCTCCTTCTTTATGCACTCCTCAATCCCCACACAATGCATCCATACATTTGTTTTAGAACTGACTATCTGTTATCCATAAGGATTTTTAAGCTAATCTGCTTTTTGGTCTCTCTGTTTTGACTTCAAACTTTAAACAACCCAAAAGTAGATCACAATACAATATTGTTCAATATATATTTTAAACCTGTTTCTATTAAATAGTTTCTTGTCTGTCTATTTCTCTAGTCGGTAAAAAATTTGCAATGGATCTTAATTAAAGTCAGATGTTTCTGTTATGATCTCATTAATATGCATAATTATACACACATTTCTTAAAAAGAAGACAATGGGGCTAGGAAGTAGTAGGAGAATTTGTTGTCGAGAAAACTCTTACATCCGTTCATATTATTTGCAGTGCAATAAAATTATTATTGACTCAAGTGAATTATTAATGTATCAATTATTTATTTATTTGTAAACTTTTTTAAAATTTAGTATTTTTTTTATTTTACTTTTTAATATTCTATTACAATACTTATTTTAATCAGTAAACCTTTAATGTAAGGAACACAGACATTAATTTCGTTTAAGATGATCAAATTTTTTGCCGATTCGGCTTTTGGGAAGGTAATTCAAAACGACAGAGTAAATCTGTTCTTTGATGGGGATTTAATTATCCGTCGTCGTACATGAACACATACAAGCGCGCTAATATTTATAATTGTGAATGTAGTTCTGTACCAAAGTTGAATCTCAATCATAATCTCAATTAATAATTAATTAAACTGAATATTAAATTAAATTATGAAGTTAAAAAAAAAAAAAACAAAAAAAAAACGCTATTATTATGCAATAAAAATTATAAAACATCTCCGGGTTCTATCACCAGACCCTCGTTATGAAAACCAATCTATTGTACTTCAAACTCGAGGCGTTTGCTAGTAGCCACTGAAGAGTTCCACTATCCACCTTCTAGCTCCATCATCGGATTAGCTCCAAGATACCAAATTATAGTTTTGTCATCCGAAATACATATACATACAAAGTTTCATTTCGAGACGACAATCAGAAGTGGGTTAAAATTGATTATTAAGATTTGATTACATTGTTTGTTACAAGTCAGGTTAATAAAAGCGTTTTAAAAACAAACGAGTATTGGATATCATATAATTTTAATTTACTACTTAATTCATACAAATATTTATATCGTTTAAAGAATGTGAGCAAGCTAAATAACGTGTCATTTTATATAAAAAATATTGTTATTAGATAGCACGTTGAATCATTATATTAATATTGAAACGAAAACTTTGTACCCCTTTTTAAGCGTATTGCGTGCACGGAAGACTGAAAGATTTGGCATGGTTAAAGTTTATATGGAGAAGGAGTGCAGAAAGCAAAAAATTATCTATAACATCTGTTACTAATATATCAAATTAAATACATTAATACTGCGAATCCTAACCCGACCAGTGCCATTGAACTTAGACCCCCCAAAATATTGTCATTGTCACTCAACGAAAAGTGACACCATGTGATGTAGATAATACTCATTGTTTAGGTTCATGAATACTGCAAATGTCAAACAGAAAATAGTCTATGATCAAAAAGCCGCTGGTCGAATTTCGAGCTTAGTGCGATCGCTAGTAAATATAAAATAGTCATTCCATAGATGTAGTATTATAGGTCATTTCATCTTTTACACTTAGTAAAATAAATAAGTGTTTTTTTAAAGTTTAGCTATGTTCAACAATAAACTTCCTAAATACATTTTCGATTTGTCGGGCTATATAACAAGTATAAAAGCGTGATTAATATTATCATTATTAAAAAAATCAAATAGTCATTATACCAAAGAAATAAATCCAAGAAAATGCCTTAAGGAAGTTACGTAAAAAAATAATTGTCGAAACGAATCTTTGTCCGCCGACCTTAAAATCGTTATTGAGATAAATCGAAAGTCCACTAAAGCATGAAAAGTCGGCATTGAAGGTCCCAATTATTTCTCACGTATTTTCGGAAATGTTAACAGAATCTTTGGTAGAATTTTCGATTATAAAATAGCTTGAAAACGACATGGTTACGAATCTGCATATTTTCATCGTAATTCTAGTCAGTAAAGAATTCAACAACTTGATAAAAAAATCAGTAATGATGGTACACAGGTAGCGTGTACTGACTCCGTGTCGATCGAATTAGTTCGAATTCCTGCAATGAGTCTGAGCGCCTAGTGAAGGAAAACGTCGTGATAAAACCATAGCATGGTAGTAGGGTTTCTTCTAATGCCCACCTGACTTGCTACTATTTTCAAGTTGAAAATCTGTCGCCAAGCACATATAAGTGTGCTCGGGCAACTGCAGTGCGATAGTTGAAAGCCAGTCTACCAGCAACTCTTAGCGTGTGTTACCATTTCGCGCCACATCGTCAAACGATTTGTTTCATATTCCGGTGTGTCGTACAGACGCTGGCCTCCGAAATCCATTTACAAAAAAGACTACTATATATAATAAGTCAATAATAATTAAAAAAAAAACAAATTGTTAACCATCTTAACGCCTCCCATGGATTTCATGACTTTGATTAATTTTGTTAACTTATTTATATAGCAAATTATTTTCCATTATTATTTGTGGACGCGTCAACTAAACAATATAGAGGGTCGCTAATCCACGAGCGGGGAGAGTTAGGAATATGTAAGAAAGAGTTACCTTGAAACTGGATAAGTAAGAAACAGCTGCACCGCTTATTCTACGATCACCTTTATGTGGTATTCTGCAGCTTCAGCCTGGCAGCGCTTCTTCTCGGCCAATTCCTCAGATTTGCGGCTTCGATAGTAGTGGACCAGCTGGATGTCGTGCAGCGTGCACAAGCAACTCCAACAAGCGGGATATATATAATTTAGATAGATCGACTCGCGGCGGCGGTGGTCAATCATAGACTGCGTAGTGTGCGGTGCAGCGAAAAATAATAAAAAGAAAAAACTAATAATGAAAGTACCCCACATAAATAATTGACTTAAATGCTATTGATAAAGCATTAGGCGCTAACATTGCCCCCGGCTTTAAAACCATTGGTTTTAAAATAATACAATAAGAGAGCGGGGGCTTGAAAAGTTTATTGTGAAGGAAGCGGGCAAAGACGAACCACAGGTCGCTTAAAAACGCCTGTAGCTGTTTTAACAGAAGCTACTCTAATAACTCCATCGCTGCCGGGATAAGTAGCGATGACGATGCCCAAAGGCCAATGAAGTGGAGGTAAATTGTCGGTCACTATGACGACGACTGTGCCTACTGACACTGGATTAGATGGAGTATTCCACTTCCCTCGACACTGTAAAAGGTGAAGGTATTCCTGTTTCCATCGTCTTGCGAAAGACTGTACTATTTGATCAAGAAGCGCGTAACGATGTAGTAAGTTAGGCTTCTCATCGACAACTTCATACGCGGGTAAGTATTTTAGCGGAGTTGACATCAAGAAATGAGATGGCGTCAACGCGGTAAGCTCAGAAGGATCTTGACTTAAAAGCGTAAGTGGACGAGAATTAATCACTGTCTCAATCTGAGTCAAAACAGTGAGTAGTTCCTCGTATGTAAGTAACTGCGTGCCAATCACTCGATACAAATGCGTCTTAAATGCTTTCACATAAATCTCATAATTTCCACCAAAGTGTGGACTGCGTGGAGGGTTGAATTTCCAACTTATGCGGTTAGAAGCGAGTTCGTTTCCGAATGAAGCATTAAACTCCTCAGAATTTAAGATATCATAAATTGCGTTTTTAGCTCCAACGAATGTTTTAGCGTTATCCGAATATAACACAGATACAGCACCACGTCGAGACATGAAACGTTTGAATGCGGATAAGAAGGTGTTAGTGCTTAAGTCTGTTGTGAGCTCTACGTGAACTGCGCGGGTCGTCATGCATACAAAGATGCATAAATATGATTTTATGGACCTAACTCCACGTTTTCTGTAAGGTATAATATTGATTGGACCCGCAAAGTCAACAGATGTGTGTACGAAAGCTTTTACATCATTCACACGGCAAGCGGGTAAATGAGACATAAATGGAAAGGTCTGTTTAGGTTTAGCCCTAAAACACAAATTGCATTTAAATACTACGGAGCGGGTTAGAGTTCTACATGATATAACCCAATATCTTTGACGTAAAATTGACATTAATGCGACTGGTCCTGTATGACAGTTCGTGCGGTGATAGTAAGTAACGATTAATTCCACGATACGATCCGTTCGCGGTAATAAAATAGGATGTTGTTGATCATATGACAAGTCAGCATTAGAGAGACGACCACCGACTCGAATGAGGCCGTTGTCATATAGGAAAGGAGCCAACCGTTGGATGGCGTTAGAGCAGCGTTTGTTTGATTTTAAATTCAGAATAATGTCATTAAAATAACGACCTTGTAAATATTTTAAAATGTATAATTCAGCGTAATTCATTTCACTGGCGGTAAAAATATTTGAGCGTGGTAGTATTTTTAAGAAACGTAAAATATACACGACTGTGTGTAAAAGCACAGGCCATGATGAAACGCGTTGGGATAATTCAAGAAGCGGATGAGATGTCGCTTCACACGTGGTAACAGCAGGGAGCGAAATAACCTTTTGTTCCGGTAAATCAAGCTTAGCGTCAGGCGCAATAGTGGTGATCGGCCAATGACACACATCTTGTCTAAGCCAAGACGGACCAGTATACCACTCTTTGTTTGATAACATGTTAGCGGGAGAAAGACCACGCGATAAACAGTCGCTCGCGTTCTGAACACCTGGAACGTGATAAAAATGTTCAGATGCAATAGCGGACGTGATCTTAGTAATGCGTGTGGCTACAAACGTTTTGAACTTGTAAGGTTCTGAGTGTATCCAATGCAGGGTGACCATGGAGTCAGTAAAACAGAAAATGTCATTAATTTTGTGGCGTTTGCCGTAAGTATTGGCCACACGGCGGACTAGTTTGGCCATCAAAAGAACGGCACACAACTCTAGTCTGGCTATAGATACTGTCTTTAGCGGAGCAACCTTTGACTTGGTGCAAACTAACTGGGTTAATGCGGGTGCTAGAGAAGAGGGTTCGACGCGAATATAAATAACGCATCCGTAAGCTCTTTCGCTGGCATCGGAAAATGCGACTAGCTGAATTTGAGAACCTTCGAAAACGTTTAAATGACGCGGGATTCGTAAATGTTGTAAAGCGGGTAATTCGCGTAAGTAGTTTTGCCAAAGGCTTAAAATATCAAGGGGCGGTTCTTCGTCCCAGTCAAGTTTCAAAACACAAAGTTTTTGTAGAATAAGTTTAGCATACAATATGACTGGTGCAATAAGGCCTAATACGTCATATTGGCGTGCTATAACTGAAAGAATGTTGCGTTTGGTTATTGGGCGGTTATCAAGCGTTACTGTAAACATAAACTCATCAGTGACTGGCGACCACTGTAGTCCGAGTACCTTTAAAGTATGATTTGGATCATCAAAATTTATATTAGAATTATAGCGGTATGATTCAGGCAGTGAGTCAAGCAACTCAGGCGTGTTGCTCGACCACTTTCCAAGCTCAAAGCCCCCGGCTTTAAAGAGATCGCGGAGGTCACATCTGAGCTGTAGATAATCAGAAATACTGGATATAGAATAACAGATGTCGTCTGTGTATCTGTTATTTTCTACAACAGTAGCTGCAAGAGCATAGCGAGCACGCTCATCATCGCATAGCTGTCGTATGACGCGCAACGCTAAAAAAGGACTGCTACGCAGACCGAAACATACGCGGTTAAATTGATAGGTGTTTAGAGGACCCGTAGGGTCAGGGCGGTATAAAAATTTCTGAAAAATCCTATCACTCGTTTGAACGAAAATTTGAAGATACATTTGTTTTACATCCGCGGTTAAAGCTATTTTATAAAAACGAAATTAGAGTAAAATTGAAAACAAATCATTTTGAAGATTTTCACCAGTGTGAAGTATTTCATTTAAAGAAATTCCAGAATCCGTTTTTGAGCTAGCGTCCATAACCATACGCCACTTAGTAGTGGTCTTATCAAGACGAGTCACTGCGTGGTGCGGGATATAATAACCAGATAAATAATTATCATCGTTTACTATAGATATGTACTCTTTTTCTAAATACTCTGTTATTATGGCGTGATATTCAACCTGTAACTGAGGCTGACAACAAAACTTGCGTTCGAGTGACAAGAAGCGGCGTTTAGCGATTTGATATGAATTACCTAACACAGCGGGATCGCGAGCGAAGGGTAAGCGAACACAATAGCGGCCTGTATCATCTCTCTTAATATTATTTGCAAATATTTCTTCACATTCGCGAGCGGCAAGATTTACAGTTGGTTTATATGAAACTTCTTCAAGTTGCCAAAATTTCTGTAAAATTTGTTCTAAAGGTGGTTCATGATCTACAACCGAACATAAAGAGAGAGAACTCTGATTGTAATCATTATTGACAGAGGCGTTGCCTATTATTATGTAGCCAAATATAGTTTCAAAACCAGTTGGCGTTCATGGCGGGCCTTTTATGTGGTTAGAAAGTGAAATTTCAGAAAATAGCGGTGCACCAATGAGAATATCAATTTCTCCAGGTTTATTAAAATCGGCATCAGCAAGCGGGACATTATTTAAGTGCGGTAAAGAAAAAGAATCGATATTTACCACGGGCAATTTATCGGTAATGCGGTTAATAATATAAGTGTTGAGCGGTAACGAAACGTTTTTATCTAATCGGGAATATAAAACTAAAGATGTTTCTCCCTTGATAGGATTAGGTGCGGAACCTATGCCCTTAACAACGGCGCGAGTCATTTTATTAAAATTTAAATTAAGTTTATTACATAATTGCAAAGTAATAAAATTGTTTTGTGAACCCGGGTCTATAAGGGCGCGAACGGATTGCATACGACCATTCAAATCTTTAGAGTAGATTTGGACCGTGCCTAATAAACAAGTCGTATTGTTATACGAATTCGAGCGAACGTTGCACAACGAAACATGTTGTGTTAAAGCGGACTGCTGAGCGTTAGTACTAGAATAGTGAGGTGAGTCGAGACTAGGCGTCTGCGATGGTTGCGCAGAGAAGCGGGCGGGTGATATTGGAGGTGGCCGAGAAGCGAACATCGAGCCATCCAATGGTGGCGGCTGCGCGGGCGCAATTGTACCACGCGCTGTTTGTTTAAGACATAATAGCGAATGATGTTTGTAATTGCAATATCTACAATTATAAGTTGATTTACAGGTGGAACTATTATGAGAAACACTTAAACAATTCGTACAACCATTATGCTGTTTAATGAAGTTATATTTATCTTCGATAGATAAATTATAAAAATCTGTGCATTTGAACAAGTGATAATGATTAGTTCGTTTACACAATGAGCATGCCTTCAAACTCGACGCGGTTAGAAATACGTGAGTAGGCCGCCTAGCGCTAGCGGTAGCAGTGTGCTTGAGCGCGCGTTCAGTGCGGCAACGCTGTGTAGTAGTTGAAGTGGGAACGGTACGTTCTAGGATTTTTGCCTGATCACGTAAAAATGAAATTAAGTCATCGTACATAGGTAACGATGTACTGCGATTTGACATTTCAAACGCTCTTGCAGTTTCTGTATCGATTTTATTTAAAGCTAAATAAAGAAACATAAAATCAGATAAGTTTTGAATATTGAGCGATTTGAGACTTGACACTGCGGTACAGAATTTTTCCAAAAATAAATCTAAGTTTTTGGATGTTGCGGCATTAAATGACTTAAATTCAAACATTTGATCCAAGTAAACGTTGGCTAAGCTGCGTTTGTCATTAAATTTATTAACAAGCGTTCTCCAAATTAGTTGATAATTTTCACCATTTGGTGTTATACCTGAACATACTGATAGTGCCCTACCTGACAGCTTCCCTATGAGATATTGAATGCGTTCATTATCCGTAATATCTGGATTTTCATGAATCGTGCGTTTAAAAGATTCGTAAAATAAGGACCACTTTAAATGGTCACCACTAAATCCGACTAAGTCCAATTCAGGCAAACGTATTGACCTTTTTGACGTTCCACATCTTGTTTCAGGTACAATATGTTTCTTATCAGCTATTAATTGTTGAGCTACATGTTTGCTGCGGCAATACAAATCTTCAAAAGCCGAAAAGCTTTGATAATTAACTAAGGCGGTAGGATTTAATATTAATTGCGTTTCATTAACTGTGTCAATAATTTTATTATATTCGGAGCGTAAACCATCTAAAGAGGCGATATTGTAAAGGAACATTTGTTGCGAGATTTCATCTTTGAAAGCATTTAAGGCGTGATCGTAAATAGTTTGCATACGAGCGAAAATGGCATCTCGTTTACCAATTAACTGTTTCAATTTAATCTCATTAAGATTAAATGAACTTCCAAAGTCATCATCCATGTCACCTTTTGACGACATGATTACTAAAAATGTTACAAGTTTTGTACTATTTCAATGTTACGAAATTCTCACTAGTGACTGCAACATACAATGCAACTGGCTCATAAAAACATGAGCGCACGGAACGATTGAGTGATGCGTGGCGTAGTTAGCGGGAATACCTTCACAAGAGATTAAAAATAAATAAAATGTTTTGTATGAATTATTTTGCTTTTAGGAAGTGAAATATCCGAAATAATTGCACTATAGACACTTAAATACAAATATCAAATATTTAATATGTGTATAAGTATTATGAAAGCTAGTAAAATAGGACTTTAATACTCCAATATGGGTGATGTAACAAAGATGTATGTGGGAAAATAATACTACCGTTGAACTTGCGGGGTAGTATAGGTAGTTTTTTAATACTACATGAATGCGGAAAATACTATAAATTATTAAGAAAGCGGGGAAAATGAGGAGAAATGCGGTATAGGGCTCGAAAGCCAGAAAGAATGTGCGGTTAGAAAGATTTAGAAAGAACCATCCGGCTCGAAGGACCAAAAAAATGTGGACGCGTCAACTAAGCAATATAGAGGGTCGCTAATCCACGAGCGGGGAGAGTTAGGAATATGTAAGAAAGAGTTACCTTGAAACTGGATAAGTAAGAAACAGCTGCACCGCTTATTCTACGATCACCTTTATGTGGTATTCTGCAGCTTCAGCCTGGCAGCTCTTCTTCTCGGCCAATTCCTCAGATTTGCGGATTCGATAGTAGTGGACCAGCTGGATGTCGTGCAGCGTGCACAAGCAACTCTAACAAGCGGGATATATATAATTTAGATAGATCGACTCGCGGCGGCGGTGGTCAATCATAGACTGCGTAGTGTGCGGTGCAGCGAAAAATAATAAAAAGAAAAAACTAATAATGAAAGTACCCCACATAAATAATTGACTTAAATGCTATTGATAAAGCATTAGGCGCTAACATTATTTTCACTATATCATTTCCATTTACCATTATACCATCAAAAATAAAAAAATGGATATAGTATAATTATACTTTTTTCATATTTTTTTAAAATACTGGCACGTTTCATTTTTCATTTATTCTTAGTCTCTGGAACGTATAATTATTATTAGTTTTATTACTACCTTTATAATCTGTTATCTATATACTTTTGTTTTGTTCTCATCTGAATATATTAAAATAAACAAATTAATCGGATGAAATTGTAGCTAAACACTAAACATAACGAATTAAATAAAAAGTTAACAGTGAGACACAGTTTGAGAGTTTGCAAATGAATGAAAAGAAATATTTTTAGGATTCCGTACCTAATATGAAAAAAATGGAATCCTTATGAGATCACTTTGTTGTCCGTTTCAATGTTTATCTGTTTGTGAGTCAAGTCCTTTTTTCTCAAAAATGGCTTGAGGTATAAAGTTGGCATTAATATCGAACATTAAAGTGTATGGACCCCATACCGCTGTGACCAAATTAACTTTGTAGGCCACAATAAAGACATACAACCCTTCATAATAAAAGTCTTACTGTTACACACTGAATGTTAAAAATCTTACTCTTAAATTTCTTGCTTGTTTACCCCGTCCTCAGATTGAGCAGTTTGAGTTTTCCCCTACTAGTGAAGATGAAATTACAAAAATATTCCTAACTCTCAATTCCAAAGCTGTGGGTTGTGATAATATTGGTCGTGTCATGCTACAATATATTTATAAGCTTATTCTCCCATGTGTGACTTCTATCATAAACTTTTCTTTAACCACGGGGATTTATCCAGCTTCTTGGAAGAATGCTTATATTGTTCCGCTTTCTTAAGCTACCAATCCCACAGCTCCTAATCATTTTCGACCTATCTCTATTCTTCCCTTCCTTTCCAAAATTTTGGAATCTATTGTCAATAAACAAGTTACTTCTTTCCTCACTGACAACGACCTATTAAATCAATTTCAGTCTGGCTTTCGAACCGCCCACAGTACTACTACTGCTCTGCTTAAGATCACGGAAGATGTTAGATCTAATATGGAAAAAGGTATGGTCACAGTATTGGTCCTTATTGATTTTAGCAATGCATTTAATGCTGTTGACCACGATCTTCTGATTGCCGCTCTTTCTTGTCTTCAGTTTTCACCCTTAGCACTGGAATGGTTTTCTTCTTATCTCTGAGATCGTCACCAGGCTGTTCGCGTCTATGATGGCGAATCAGATTGGTGTGCTCTAGAAGCTGGCGTTCCCCAAGGCGGCACTCTTTCTCCGTTACTTTTTTCTATTTTTATAAACTTACTTACGCCTATTTTACAATCCCACTACCATCTCTAAGCTGATGACCTGCAATTGTATCTGCATTGCGAAATAAAGAATCTTCCTTCTATAATCAATAATTTAAACAAGGACCTTTCAAGTCCTTTCAAGGGATTTATGTTAATCCAACTAAGTGTCAATCCATTATAATTGGTAGCTCAAAACAGCTTGCTAAAATAGACTTTAATTCGTTGACTCCTCTTCAATACAATAAATGTACCATTCCTTACTCAACTACGGTGAAAAATCTTGGTATCATTTTCGATACTAAATTATGCTGGGCAGACCAAGTCAAGGAAGTTAGTAGAAAATTTTATGCTTCTCTTCATTCTCTCATGCGTTTGAAAAACTTTCTTCCTGTTAATACTAAGATTTCCCTAGTGAATACTCTTCTTCTACCACTTCTGGATTATGCAGACGTTGCTTACTTGGACCTCTCAGAAGATCTCTTAAATAAATTTGATCGTCTACTCAATAACTGTATCCGTTTCATCTTCCGTCTTCGGAAGTTTGATCATGTTTCTGAATACCGAGCCAGGTTGAAATGGCTACCTATTCGGTAACGTAGGAATATAAGAATACTTTGTCTTCTTTTCTCCGTACTTAATAATCCCAAATCCCCTAAATATTTAAAAACACTTTTTCAATCTCTCGCGGATACGCATAATAGACAGCTGAGGTCTTCTGATTCTTTAATTCTCAGTATACCAAGTCATCATACTAATTTCCGCGACCAATCCTTCGCCGTTACAGCAGCACGACTGTGGAATTCGCTTCCTATCAATATCCAACTGGCCAACTCTCGAAATTCCTTCAAGTATTCGCTACGTAGGTTTTACTGGGAGCAATTGAATACTTCTTAATAATATATAATCTTAGTAATCGTTATAATCTTTTTTTTTTACTGAACATTATGCACACCTTGCATATACCTTTCCCTTGCTCCCTTGGAAGACTGGCAGAGAATGCTTTTTAGCATTAAGTCCTCCATTTGTACTTTTTTTTTGTGCAATAAAGAATAATATTTTCTAGGGAACCTGCAATCTTGTAATTTGGCACGAAGTGGAATGTGTGAACAAAGGTATATTTGCTGTTGTAAATATCTAAAAATCGATGTTTGTATTATGTTTTCGATGTGTTTACCAGGGATGGAAAGTGTGAGAGTGATATAGGAATGAGAGTAAATGCCGGTAATATGGTGAATGGGGCATTACACTCCTTTATGAAAAGCCAGATAATTTCTTTGAAAGCTCGTTTGGCTGTGCATAGAGGAGTGTTGGTACGGTTTGGAAGTGATAGCTGGGTGTGGCAGAAAAATCATGAAAATAAAATAAATGCAGTAGAAATGAGAGCACTAAGAGGTATGTTAGGAGTGAAATTGAGTGACAAGTTAAGAAATAGTGTGATAAGAGAGCTTTGTGGTGTGAAAGAAGATATAGTCACACGGATTGAGAAAGGGATGCTTAGATGGTTTGGGCACGTTGAGAGACTGAATGAAAGGAGAATGACTAAAAAAAATTATAATGCGAGTGTGAAAGGAACGTTGGAAAAGGAAGGCCTAGATGAACATTCATCGATCAAATCAGAGATGTTCTAAAGAAAGATCAGGTTCTAAGTCGACGAGCATGCATAAAAATATTAATGAATGTTTAAGAAGCGAAAGATATATGCCAGGATCGTAGCAGGTTGAAGGACGTGGTCTCTGCCTACCCGGTTGGGAAAAAGGCGTGATTTATGTTTGTATGTTCTCTATAGACTCCATCACAGCTGGAGCGATTTTGATGAAATTTCCATACAATCTTTTTAGCTCAGCGGGTGATTCTGCCAAATTTGGTAGCGATCGGATCATTGTTCCATGTGAACTCAAAAACGGCACCTCAATGCTTGGCTAGTTCAACTAAAACAGATCATTGTTATTTATTTAAATTTAATAAACGATAATTTAGTTCAATTTCATATTTTCCTTACTTAATTGGATGGGGTGTGGTGCCTCTGAGATTTAATCTTCTGAACAAATTGAACCAAATTCAAAAGGGTTTTTCGGTATAATAATCTGTATTCATCCATCGCGACATTGAATATCTATGTGCTGCGTTCAAACGATGGTATAAATTATTATTAACTGCCTCAGAGAAATTAATAACAAAGAAAAAAATTTTTTTTAATAACACATACTTGATTTATTTATTAAGTTGGCAAATATTAATAATTATGGGTAGAAATACAAAATTGTGAATCGCTGCGATGCGATTTCGCGCGGCAAGACAGCACACTGACACGGTTCGGGTGATCATTCAGATGCGATGCGAATCAATTCGTAAGTTCTTGCGATGCATCGCGTCGTGTGTGCAATGCAAATTACTGTCATGCTATTTCGTGTGGCAAGGCAGCACACTGACACGGTTCGGGTGACCATTCAATTGCAATGCGCAAGTATTCGTAAGTTCTTGCGATGCGTCGTGCGTGCAATACAAATCACTGTGATACGATTTCGTGCGGGAAGGCAACACACTGTCACGGTTCGGGTGACCATATACGTCATGCGTGCAGTTTTGTATTTTGGCTCGTATAGTTGGCTGGTACGACTATTATGTTCAACTGGTATCACAACCACAATATACTAGGTATAACAACTACTATAGTGGTACGATTAGTCATGTCGCGTTCTGGGATCAGCCGGTGTATATCCAATAATCAAGCAAGGTAGTACCGACTGTGCCAGACTGAGTCACGACCACCGTGCCCATATTGAAAAACCCGTTAAAGTGTGACACGATTTTTTTAAGTTCAGAGAGACTTGCAGGCTCCCATAATAGCCACGACTGTCAATAGATTACAGATCTCTCGGTAGTCGCCGTCGTTTTTCTTTGTACAGTGCTTACCATCAAACAAAGTACTGTAGGTACCGTGCTATTTATAGAACACCTTTGGACGGACCGTCCGCTCTCAACAGCTACCAAATACGTAATGACAGAATGACTGGCATTCCGTCTTTATATTACCGTTACATGCACATTTGTTTTCATTCTACCTACATTATGTTAGATATAGATGATCAATTACTATCAAGTCAGTCTTCGGGTTTATTCAAACTTCTGTATAAAATAATTCCCTGCCTTATCAGATTAATTTTAATTACTGTCCCAATAAACGAAACTCAAACAAACTTTGATTAAGAATAATAATTAGGATTATTTTTATGAATAATCCAGTACGTGAAATAGAAAGTTTGATTGGCTGCGCTCTGTTACGATGTTACTTTTTTTTTAAATTATAAGTAAAATTAGTTTCCACTTCTAGCATTTATTAGTGTTGTTTAAATGAAAAGGTGACACGAACTTGGAAAGAAGTAATTTATTTATTTTTCGTTTTAGAGCATTTGTAGTATGCGATTAATAGTTGGTCAATTATTATTTATTTTTTAATATTTCAAATTATGATATTTGTCAGAGAATTATTTCGGCGTGCTTATTAAATCCGTAGCGACATCTACATAGCGACACATAGCGACATCTATCTAGCCACATACGACGCATCCTACATCGCGCTGTAGAAATTAACTCTTCAATTGAGTATATACACAAGAACCCGACTACAACCGTTGGGCAGCTGCCCGCCAGACATAACACCCGTCTGGTCGGAGGATCCTCCCTTTGCAATAGTTCTTCTACACTGGTGACCCCGAGCATGAACGTCAGCGCAACCTTCTTCGCACAGCTACATCGTGACGTCATCATAGTTCCACAAGCTTTCGAGCAGCGAGTTATACGGCCAGCCAGCATCCACGGCTACTTCGGATATCCTGACCACCAGCATGTAGCGGACACGCATTCCTGGTCATCACCCACAGCCTACTCAGCGACCTTGGCACAGCACACTACACTTCGGCCGGTCAGCAAGCAGAGACGCACTTCTTTCCTGATCAACGTAGCAGCCAGCCACTACGCAGCACTGCAACACTCCGACTCACTGGAGCATTCTTGCAGCATCACCCCGACTCACTGGGGCATCACCGCAGACAGTTCCAACTTACCGTGAACTATGCGGCATCTGGTTCCGACTCACTGGAACATTCCACTGGCCCGGCAAGCATCACAATATGTACGGACGACTCAACCTACTATCGACCTCCGGTCTCGGAGGGGGAGTGACGTAGCGACATCTACATAGCGACACACAGCGACATCTATCGAGCCTCATACGACGCATCCTACATCGCGCTATAGAAATTAACTCTTCAATTGAGTATATATACAAGAACCCGACTACAACCGTTGTGCAGCTGCCCACCAAACATAACACCCGTCTGGGCGGACGACCCTTCCTTTGCAATAGTTCTTCTACACTGGTGACCCCGACGTGATAATGAAATCTTACATTCATTGAAAGCGTGAAGCATCTCAGTAGTCATGATAATTGGATGAGAACCTTTGACATTAGATCCAGTAAAGATATTATTCAAAGGACCTTGTATATGAGCTGCTTTGGGAATGAAGCGACGATAAAAGTTCAGCATCCCTAAAAATCGTCGAAGTTCTTTAATCGTCTTTGGGATGGGATATTCTTGGATTTCCTGCACTTTCGTTTCCAAGGGCTTGGTGCCGGCAGCTGATACTCTATATCCTAGAAATGTGAATTCTAATTAACACCTTAAAATGTACACTAGGCAAATCAGAAGTCACATTCATTGATTTCACAGACGGCAGAAACATGTAGGTAGATATAGATAATTAGATCGGATTCTACGGATAGGGGATTAGTCAGATCGCGACTGATTTGTAACTATGGCAACAACCAGATCCGAGGTTCAGCCACTTTGGTACTATTGCGCTGTTGCACTTTTTTCGTTACGGTTGAGTACCTTCAGCTCTCGCTCCCAAGCCCGGTAAAACTGTCAAAACCTTCTGATATAGCTTTAGAGCCCTTATGGCTAAAAGTGTAATAAGAACGAAAACAAAAGGTTGAAGGTTAACATTCTTGATCGAGCTGTTGTACCGTGAAGACCTCCATGAATATTGAATTATTCGAGACTCCCATTATGTCGGAACCCAAAGAGACACATTCTATCTCGAGCTACCGCATCGTGAAGCTCTCCATTAATGTTGTATCCTGGAATTGTTTAAGACTGTCCTCTATGTTGGTTTCAGAAGAGGGACATTCACGTTAAAGTTCTGGGCTTGTCACATCTATATTGGTCATCACTCGGACGCATCGTATCTACTGCAAGTAGCCGAGACCACTGCGTAGACTATGAGTCTTTAGCAGAGAGTAACGAAAGGAGCAAGTTAAATATGTTTAAGACCTGCTTCGTATGCCTTTATGTTTCTTCAGCCAGGCTTGAGGCAGTTATAGGGCAGGTAGAGGGCCACTAGGGGGAACCCCAAAAAAACAGACATCATAGTTTTAGTGAACATTCACATGGATGGTCTGATCATTTAAATCTCTACAGGTATTCTGTAACTTCAACAAAATACTTTGCTTCTTGTGCTTGCATCAAACCCTGATGACACCCACAAGATATATGATCGCTGCGAATTACTATACATTAAGGATGATGCTACTGCTTTTATACAACTCCTACATAGTCAAATAACAGTGAATTGTTAAGGGCTAAATTTTTATACGACCATTTTGCAAATTATAAATGCAATAAAAAAAATTGGTGGTCGTTGACGATTGCCTACAGAAGTGAAAACTTTTAGCAATGAAATAAAAGTGTTTTCTTTTTTAAATAGTTAAATGAAATGTAGAATAAAAAGTTTAATTGTTGTTATAACTGTAAATTATAATATGTAACATCCACTCTGATTTTCATTTTTATTGGTCTCGAGTAATACGTCATACTTATAACTACTAATTCACTACTAACGCAAACTATTTGTAGCACACTCACTTCAAAGCGATTGGACATGCAGCAATCCGTAGGCAGAAGAATAATCGTCTCGTGAAGATGACCAGAAGATAGCAGGACGGGCTCGTGGCGAGACATTCTCTCCTTAAGGTGGCGTCTAAGAAGGTACCTATCAACGTCAAAACACTACAGACACTAGTCTAAGTAACTATGAGATTAATGTATTTTAATTAGATTTTTTCGCTATACTTGATTTTCAGGAATTTCCCCTTAGTTGTTGATGCAAATTATTTAACAGAAACATTTGCGAGTTCGTTCTCTCGGGATGAAGTAAATTTTTAATTAACAATTTTATTAGCGGTTTGCCAAATTATGGCTTCGCATGACTAGTGTCATCATGTGATAGCTAGTTTTTCTTTCAAAATATAAATCTATTTTAATCTGTGTAAAAATTATCATTTCGTTTATTTTAACTATATCTATCAGCCCGAAGTGCAGTTATCTCTCTCACACTCTGTTCGGTCGTTCGAACACAGCGCAACCGCAATAGATTTCTGTTAAAACGGAATCTTCAAAAATCTCAACGACCTCGTTTCCTCTTAAGATTAATATAAAATAAGGTTTTTACTTACTTTATTGAAAAAACTTATTTCACTTATTGTAATACTCTTTGAAAAAGCTTTTAAAACAAAAAATACTAGACTATATTATTTTGCAAGTCAAGTTATATATTTCTGTAAACGGAGCATGAATATTATACGTACTTATATCAAAGGCGTAAAATAAAACGAGTGTATACTGAATAATTGAGTCACGATTCCAATTATCTACCGGTTCCATTGGCCGCTGGCAGCGAAACAATTGTCTGCGCCGGTTGATTTTACTACCGGAAGAGGTGTTTATATTGAAACATATTATTGTTTCAAAGGTTTTAGAATCTTTCGCTTACCACTTCACATAATCTAACGTGAAATATATAAAACCTTGAATATCCATACAATTGATAAAATTGAAGAGTCTGTTTGTATTATCAAAAAAACAGCTTTTTTTTCAATTTTATCTGTCTGTTTGTTCCAGGTAATCTCTGAGACGGTTGGACCGATTTTGACCGGACTTCCACTGGTAGATAGCTGATTTTATAGGGAGTAACTTAGACTACTTTTATTTTAGAAAAAGATTTAGGGTTACTGAACAAATAAAAAGAAAGTGGTCATAGTGAATCA
Source organism: Saturnia japonica (assembly GCA_033032175.1). Taxonomy (NCBI): domain Eukaryota; kingdom Metazoa; phylum Arthropoda; class Insecta; order Lepidoptera; family Saturniidae; genus Saturnia; species Saturnia japonica. The sequence goes on along the minus strand of CM065327.1, from coordinate 12,309,713 downwards.
ATTCAGACGCTTAAATTGCTTTCGTTGAATATGATAGATATATCAAATTAATGTAAACATAATTGTAGACATTAAAAAGACCTACAAAAAAGTCAGCTCCATTAAATATCAATCTTCTAAGGAACATCTACAATAGCGGTGGGATACAGCTAGTATTAAATAAAAACGATCGAGTTTCAAAACTGCGTGCGCTTTAAAATGTCTTTTAAGATAATATGAACTTGGCTTTGTTTTATCACTTGTTGAACATAGATCTTTAGGGTGCGCTCGAGAAACATCTGAGGACGAACATTAAACCACTTCTCATTAAGATGTAAAAGTTAAAAGCTCATCTAGTACCGAGGGTTAATGGTTAAACTTTTGCTGTATAATGACGTTTACGTGATAAACATGGTAAATGAGACTCCCATATAAATTAAGTTTTATTGTACCTATCTCTTTGGAAATTTATCTATTCTTGGGGCATCCAAACTGATTAAAGACCAGCCTACAGAAGAATGCAATAAACCTGTGTAGTATTCCTGTAGTGAGTAAGGTTCCAGAGTTCCGTGGGTTAGGGTATTAAGTCGGCGGTAGTGACAAATGCCCATAGGCAATGGTAACCGATTAGTATCAGATAGACTCTAAGTCTATATTAATTAATACGTGAAGCAAAAACTTTGTACCCCTTTTTAAGCGTATTTAGTCGTGTTAAGATTCGCAGTATTAATTTATTTTATTTAATATATTAGTAACAGATATTATGGATAAATTGTAGCTTTTTGAACTTCTTCTCCATATAAAATTTAAACATGCCAAATCTCACAGACTTCCGTGCACGCAATACACTTAAAAAGGTGTCCGAAGTTTTCTTCTCACGTACTAATATAATGATGATTTCATAATAGAACTGAGGTGTCGATCCTACAAAATTTAAAATTAACAAACTTTTGTTCCGTAATCAAATCCCCTTTGCAAGGTTCGACTTCGGAAGCGTCACACGTATTTCTCCCGCAAAGCAATAGTACTCGCGCTGCTGTGTTGTTGTTTGCGGACTGATCAATGTGATTAGCAACACGAACTGATACACGAAGTGATTCAAGGTCCACCTCAGTCATCAGGAGTAACAAGATATTATAATTGGCTTCAAACTATGGTCCTTCTGAGTGACTTCTGATTGTATAAAAAAGTAACTGTTTCTAAGCGGCTTGAACTATGACGGAAAATTCATTTTCATAATGTTTGTATTAGTCGTGTAGGTACTCGGTTGTTTTTTTGTTAGCGAATAACAAAAGTTTTCTCTTAGCAGTGTAGGTTATAAGAAAGTTTCTAGAATACAAAGTGAAACAGTATTTTAGTAGTCTGCTCGGCAGTCCAATTCCGCACGTAAATACAAAGTTGGATAACGCAACCGGGTTGTTGTGGTAAAACTTTCATAGTTTTCAAGGTAACAAACAATGTTCGGTAGTGTACATTTTTTTCTAAACAAATTTTGTCTTCGGCGATTCTATATCGTACAGTTTGTTCTCGGCACAATTCTGCGGCGTGTACCCATATTGTCCCACGCTGAGTTTGGGTAGTATATGCTAGCGCAAACGTCGAAGTAGGCGCTTCTCCAGTAGTTTTACATATGTGTATTACTCATACACATTACATATTATATTTGTTACTCACCATTCCTCTGTATACCTTGACCCAATAAAGTTTTGATTCTCCCCATTGGCTTTGAAGCTTAGTGATTTCTCGACGGGCCCCAAATATCACTGGGTTATTCTGTACTTTTTTATAACGTTCTCTGTTCTTTACGAACGGCATCGATCATTTATCGTAATTAACCTTTGTTTTACTATAAATTGCTGCTTTTTTCGCCAAATCGTCGGTGAGTAATAAGTCACCATTTCTCCATGTGCCTGGATCCAATAAAGTTTTGGTTTTCCCCTGGGCTTCGAAGCTTCTGTTCCTGTTTAATAAGCGTTTCTAGTGCCGACCGCTGCCTATAGGATTGTGGGCTCAATTACTGCATTATAGTTTGTTCTGGTGATCTCCTGATTAAATCCTCATGTGATTTTAGCCGTCTATTAAAATATTTATAGATGTTGATTGTCTCAGGCAGACATTTACTACATATATGTTTAAGGTAAATTATAGATCTACAGCGTTTATTCTTGTTCACCCTTTTTATATTGGCATGTCAAACTTTTTAAATGTTATGGCGTGTTAAATTTCTTTGTAATTATTGATATATTAGCTGTGCCTGTAGCTTCGCTCACGTGGACTACAGAATACCCGCACGAATTTGCTCTTACGCTTCTGGCTATTTTAAAGACAGAAATGCTTATTGTAGGTGTTCCTTAGAAAATATATATATACTCTCCCGGACTTTTTTGTAGGTATTTTTAATGCCTATAGTTATGTCATACATTAATATGCTATTTGATTCACCGTGACCAGTTTTTTTATTTGTGCAGAACCCTAATTCTTTTTTCATAATAAAAGTAGCCTAAGTTACTCCTTATAATATCAGCTATCTACTCTACTATCTATTAAAAATTGGTCCATTTGTTTCAGAGATTACTCGGAACAAACAGACAGACAGACGAAAATTTTAAAAGTGTTTGTTTTATTATAGGTTATAGTTAACAAACAGACACTTCAATTTTATTATTTGTATAGATAGATAATAATGTATGTAATAAAGTTGAATATATTGTGTGTTTGTTTGAACTCGTTAGCCTCCGGAACTACCGATGAAACATAATAAAAATATTGTTGCATTTTAGAGCTTATTAATTCAGGATGCTTATAGGTTACGTAAATTTACACTACGTACCTAGGGGCGAAGTAGTGCCCATGAACGTCAAGTTATCTCAGCAAGCATGGGAAGTAATATTTGTGTATAAGAAGTTGTTCGAATACTTCTGACACGGATAAAACCGTGGAGCATAGCTAGTTTAACATAAAATCGTCCCCACCAACAACTTTCTTCCATCTAAGTCCTTTTCTTTAACAAAACCAACGAAATCTGTCACGTCCCATCTTTCTAATATTTTCACGACGCTTCCGCTGTTTAGTGCTTCTAATTTTCTACTGAATCTCTTCTCTGATTTATCCATTATTCTATTATATGTAACAAAACAAGTTCATTATGTTTATATTAATACGTGAAGCAAAAGCTTTCGGTGCCATTTTAAGCGTATTGCGTGCACGGAAGACTGTGAGATTTGGCATGGTTAAAATTAATACGGAGAAGGAGTGCAAAAAGCTAAAATTTATCTATAATATCTGTTACTTATATATTAAATTAAATAAATCCTTACTGCGAATCCTAATCTGACCAGTGCCATTGAACTTAAACTGCCAAAAATATTGACATTGACACTCAACGAAAAGAGACATCAAGTGATGTAGATAATACTCATTGTTTATGAATACTGTAAATGTTAAACAGAAAATAGTCTATGATCGAAAAGTTGCTGGTCTCGAATTTCGACCATAGGGCGATCGCTAGTTTTTTTAGAAACATGAATGAATCGTACGGTTTTACTTGATTCAAAACTAACCATAGTTTCTATTATTGTTACCAAATAGTTATTTATATATCACCGGATAATCGTACGGCAATTACGGTAAGTACCGTACCTTGTGTAGACAGTCTACCCTCAGTGCCGTTTAATCTGATCTTATTCTGATGACAACACCCTCACACATTTCTTTCTCTTCATTCTATAAATAACTAACGAATGTGTTAACGTCTGTTTGATTATTGTCATTGGTGATATTGATGGAAGCCAAAGACGGCGAGCTGCATACCATAGCAGTTAGTTGACGGTCGCGTTTCCTTAACTCCTTCGTTCGTTTCCTTAGCTAACTTTACCAACTTCTCTTCTTCTTTCGTGTATTGCTTGTTTCTTTTTCCAATTTCCTTAGGTACGCTTTTGTAATGCTTTCACTTCCCAATGTTTACCGTGATGTCGTTTGACCTTTAGCAGTATGCCACCCGGGATCATGCCATGAAGACCCACTTTTGACCTTCTGGGCATACATCAGCGTACATCTTTCTGAATGTGTTTGACCGTTCATTCCAAAGTGGAGCCGCTGCCATAATATATTTATATCGGTCACTGACTTTGACGTTGTTCATCAAACTGTGACGTCAGTACTGTAAAAAGAGGGCATAACAGTCAAATTTACTTGCGTAAGGCTTATTGTTATTATTATTATCGACTTCAATAAACACTGTTCCTAAGTGCCATCTCGCTGCACATCTCCCTACGTATATTACAAGAGTGGCAACTTTATTTGTATTGTTAGAGCCTTATTAAGAACAGCCATTCAATAATATTGACACTAAGTCAATAGTACAAATGTTACTAGATCAATAGTATGGTTTCCATAATCACGCCGATTCGTGAAATAGCAGCACCCCTACCGGAAAAGTGGAAAAACTAAATTTGTCAGTACGAAAAAAAATCTAAACTCAAATTATGACTGCCAGATTCAATAATTTCTGATTATAATATTATATATCATTCATCAGTAAAATCTAAAACCAGCTTTGATTTGTCATTTATTTGTCGTACTTTGAAGCTGTGGAATGTCTACCGACCAGTGTCTCCCTCCTTCAAACATAACGTGAAGAGACGTCTGTGAAGGCCAGCATGTCAGCGAAGACTGGCAATGGATAGAAAATCTGTCGGTGATCGTTGCTGTTTTTTAATTGTACTATGCTTACCACCAATTAGTCGTGTTAAATTAAAAATGAAAACCTACTTGTGATCGAAAATAGTGTCGTATGAATAATTTAGTTTTTACTACGGAAAGAAGGTCCTTTATTTCTTTGTAAATAATAATGTTACAGAACTTGGTCGTATAAACTTGAGCATTGTAAGGGAACACATGTGAATACGGAGCGAACCCCAACTTCTATATTGTTTGAAACTTCTCTGTATTCAGAACGACGCGTTTTGTGACATGACTAAAATATTATATACAATAATAAACATATTTAATTATATTATTTACTATTTTTAAGGTAAACAATTTATACTCAAAATATATATAGTGTATTAAAAATCAAGGTTAATTACTTTTTATTTTCCGCATTAATAATAAAACAAAATCAACGTGAAACCAGTTAAAACCTGTTACAGCCGGTTATCCTGTAGAAATAGGCTGTTTAAAATTTTCCCACCGGTTTACCGACGGCGTCGTTAAGCAGCGAAAATTCTGTGAAATATTTGCCCATTATTCATTTTAGGGGAGGATTGTCACAAAGCTCGGTGAACTTAAGTTGAGGATATATTAAGACTGTTTTATTAATTGCTCAGTACTGAACTGAATTTCCTATTCAAAGAAAGCGACGACTTATTAGCGGATTTAAAAATCGACAAATCTTTATATTTGTGTTGTTCGGCGTTTAGTCTCTGCTCTTACTTTAGCAGGGTTTGTGATTAACCACGAAAATCCATCATTGAACTAACGAAATGGTCAATTGTAGCGGGGAGTTGTGGTCTGACGTATACCCACGGCTAAAATTGGCCAAACTATTAAATTGTATATATTTCAAATCCAATATGCTCGCGTTTGTTCAACCCTAACAACAAATCAGAGGAGTCTTCCCGCCGTGTGTGCTAACAGTGAAGCGCTTGGGACTATTCGTCTTCTTCTTGTTCTAGTGCCGCAAAAACACTTGTCAGTGTTAATGTTTTTAAGCTTTCGTAAAATCTTTCATCATACAAAGTGGGATTTTCAGTGTCAATGTTTTTAAGCTTTCGAAATTTTTTCCAGTGTCAATATTTTCAAGCCTTCGTAGTAGAAGTGTCGTCTAACAAGATAATGAGGCACAACAACCAAACTACATCACGCAAAATATCACCAATATAACATAATATAGGGTAAACCCAAGTTAATTAATCAAAAATAAAAACCACAACATGTCACTTTAAGATCCTGCCATAAACCCCGGGGCTATTATTCTTAATCGTGACTCAACTTTCACAAAGACCACTACGGTGAGTATATTTACGTTGTTGACTGTCTTTTCAAAATTTACCAGCCCAAAGATGATACCATCATCAACAGAGTCGTATGCCGATGGTACATGTTGGCGCTACTACAAACTTCATTTCTAACTCGCCTAAGAACCCAATCTGATCCCAACGTGCACGTTAATGCATACGTGTCGTTTATTAAATAGCAATTTGTGATACCTGTTTCGTTGCCTGTTTGAGTGCTTCAACGCATCAGTTAGCTCTCTTCAGTCCCGGTGAATACGCAGTTATTTTAGTTATTATTGCTTCCCGCATTACTCAGCGTATTAATTATCCAAAATTGCCTATCCATGGTCGACTAAACCATTTACACGGTTGTGCACACGAGTATTAAGTAAAACTCAGCAAAATTCTACAAGGTGGGCAACGAGACAGTACCCAGAAACATTGTTTATTGTAGTCAACTTACTGAGGTTTTTATACACAGCTTCCACAGATCAAAGAAGAGAATACAATCAATTTGGTGGTTGTCCGCTTAGTGTTTTTCATTAGTACGGATTCCGTAATCACATCGTCATGATTCTCCTACTTAAATTGAAGTATCTTATTTATTATGATGAGTTGATAGGTTCCGTCTTTGTAATAATCGTAAATTTTAGCCGACTAAAGGCATTTAAAGCGAATTATGCACAATGTTCAATGCTTCAGGGTTTACGTTCTCTGTGTGTTCCCAACTTTAAATACAGTGGAAAGCTAAACATTTCGAGTTATAAATTATATTTGAGTGTGGTACGAAAAACTGACAGTAAAAACTTTTGTTTCAATGTTACATAAAACAAAATTTACGTGGTTGTTTAAATTAAAGATAATATTTCACAAAAAAAAAATACCACGTATTTTAATTAAGACCATAATTATTTTAAATGAACTCTTTCTTGATTAGCTATTTCTCTATTATGTGCATTATTTATTCTTATCTTATTAATACGTGAAGAGAAAACTTCGGACTCCTATGGATATATATATAGCACAATATGTGTATTATGCGACGAAAGCCTCTGAGATTTGGCATAGTTAAAGTTTACATGGAGAAGGAGTGCTGAAAGCTAATATTAACATATAATATGGTTACAAATATATTAAATTAAATAATACTCTGGATAATAAAATGGTTTGTTCCCTTGAAATTAGACCCCCCAAGACATTGAGTAAAAAGTAACAGCTAGTGGAAATTATATTCGTTTACGTTTGTGCTGCAAATGTCAAACATATAAATAATCTATTATCAAAAAATCCAAGTACTCTGTGAATGACTTTAGAGATGTAAACTTTGTGTTATTTCAGTGTTGGTTCCAGGGTACCTTTATACTCATTGACAATAGAACCTCAATAACGTAAAAATTTAAATTTATCAATTACGGTCAAATTTAAACAGTACATACTTAATATACCTTAAGGACCACAAAATAAAAATGAATAAATATTACGATCTATATAATGAGTTAACCAAAATCGGCTATGCGATTAACTTGTATGCGGTGGAAGTGGGAGCGAGAGGTATTCCAGCGAAATCTCTCTATAACTTGCTAAAAGACCTCGACCTGTCAAGAACTGCAGTAAGTGATATTTTAGAACGGCTATCTAAAGCAGCATTAACAGGCTCTTTCCAAATCTGGCTTGACAGGGAGGGTATCGCGGGCAGTCAAGGCGAGCGCTGATGTGCATCATAAGGGGGCCCCTTATACCCTTATACCTACACCTGGATCGCAAGTTCTGGGGGCTGCTCGTGCTCCCTCTGTCTGCCACATGCTGGAACCGGCACCCGCACGGTCAATCCATGGCATGCTAAGATGTTTGTCTCTTTTGAATCGCAATAAAATAAAATATTTTTTTCAATTTAGGCCCTAAGAAGACACTCATGAACGTCAAAAGACTACTAAACTTGCAAAAAAACTCGATCGGGCTTAATTTTCTTTTGCTTAAAAATATTCCACTATCAAAACAACTGACCCCAGCTGAGTCTCTGACGAAACCAGATCCTTTTATAAATAAATACGCAATAAAATAAATCCTTACGGAATAGATTTGAACTTCAGTGGTATAGAAAATAGTAAAAGGCTTTGAACATAAAAATATAGAAATGATTATTTATACTTTATCGTTATTGTTCCGATAACCAAAGCTGTAGTTGTTTCGGTACGTCGCCTACTGAATTAAGCTAAGCTATGGAAATATGATGTTTGTGCCGCAAAGTACACTTTCGACATTTTATATGTATAATATATCTCCGAGTTGGCCCTGTAGCACATCACCAGTGCCTCAGTTTTGTTGCACTCACGTGCAGTGCCTATGCCTTACTCATTCTTAAAGCATCGCCGGTGTAATGAGGAATATTTATAATCTATGGGATCCATGATACAAGCACCTGGCTGGAACGGCAACGTGCCATGCACGCACAAGACACCGCGCTTTGCTAGGTAGTGTTGCCAACCGTACGATTGAAATCGTATTTATACGATCTTTTTGGAGCTGATACGATGTACGATCATGTATTCGAAATCGTATGCAAAACATACGATCTTTCCAGTTCTTTCAAGCTTCATAACAACAGACATGAATGAGTCATAAATATCTTCTTTGTGCTTTCTATGAACGCGTCCAAGAAATACCAACTTCTATCCTGCCAACTTGGCGCCAGTACAGGGATTCCCCGCGTAATCTATCCGTCTTACTTCGAGATTGATTTACAGCTTTCAGTCTTTCGACTTAACATTATACATATGGTGGTACAAAACCATCGATATGCGATGTATTTATACATTTGTATACTATGTATTTAAATAGTATACAATTATAATATATGTACATAAGTGGGTATACTTATTTATTGTTTTATTTAGCACTATCACAAAGATATATATTATAGCTTAGCAATATAGTTTCACCCTTAAATGCGGTTTTGTGATATTTGCTTATTCGGTTTTATTAAAGTCATAAGTCTTTTACCGTTTTTAATAAAATTGAACATTAACACATTGCTTCAAAAATTATAATGTTATGACAAAGTTTTTGGGAAATAGGAAAGAAAGCGGAGTAACGGGTATACAAAACATTCTCACTTATAACATGACAAAGGTATTTTCACCCCAGGAAATGAAATAGGATGATGACATCAACCCAAAAAGACATCAATTGTATTCTTACACTGGATATAAGTATATACAAATTTTAATACAAGTATTATTTTTTTAAACAATATTCCTCAAAAAAAATGCCGGCGTAAACAGATGAATCAAGTTTAACGTGTGTATCTGGCTGTCTGTCTGTGGCATTGTAGCTCACAAACGGCTGAACCAATTTTGTTTTAGTTGTTGTTAGTTAGTATGGTTTAATAAAAACTTTTCAGCTGTTTAAACGTTGTCAGCACTTTTCTAGTTGGTTAATGTATGTGAGCATCTTCCAAAGGTCTGATGGAGTAGATATTTTGTATTCGATTACTTCAACTATATCCGATGAACATAGCAACCTTCATGATACAGAATAATCTGAAATCTACAGAATTACCAAATCCTCACCAATCAGCAGAATTATCGTGTTTGGGCTCATTGGAATGGTCTCAAGGAAAAGTTTACTTGTGTCGGTATTTTTTATCTGTTTACTTTGTAACAAAGTAAAGTACATATCATTATGTGTAAAAAAAGATAAGGATATAATAGATTTTTAATTAACCAAAGGAGACAATAAATATCCTACTATCGGGCCTACCTCCAAGGCATGTCAGTAGATATTACAATCGCTTAGTCAATTCAAGTCGCTTTCTCAAGGCGTTAAATTTTTCTCACTATGTTTTCTTTCACGATCAGCTGATTACTATTACACAGTTCAATCTGTTATTTTTTCCCATACTTTGGAGAGGTTAGATAAAAAAAAAATTCTAAAAAATATAGTGAACGAGTGAAGGTAAAAAAAATGGTAAATTATATCATGAAGTCTTATAACAAAAATAAACTGCAAGTGACTCGTGAAAGTCCATTTATAAGCAATGATGTGAGTTCGAATCTCTTTAATAAATCTCTGCTTTCGGTGAAGGAAAACATCGTAATGAATCCATAGCATGGTGTTAGGGCTTATTCTAATGCCCGCTTGGGTAGCTATCACCATCAAAATGAAAGTTTGTCGCAAAACACCCATAAGGGTGTTCCAGCAGAGGGCTTTACTTGAGAGCCAGTCTTCCACTAGGCTAAGCGTGATACCATCTTGGGCCACATCGACACTTAAAATCTGGTAAGATAGTGGCCACAATGCTAAAAAAATTTACAAAGAAAAAAAATCCCCAAGTTAATGTGGTCTTAGGAAAAGAATTCTCATACGGTATGTAAGTAGAGTATGAAGTATCATAGAGGCAAAATATTTTTCACAACGTTACCAAGTTTTCCGTTATACCTAATGATCTCAGATATAATTGACATATACAATTGACTGACAGGCCTCGTGGCGCAGTGGAAGTAAACGCTACTATTGAGCCGAGAGGACGCGGGTTCGATTCCCGCCCATGACTGACTTTGTGTGATGAGCATAAATGTCAGTTGTGTGTGTCTGGGTGTTAAATCTATATAATTATGTATGTATATCAGCTATTTAGTTACATATTACAAACTTTGCTTATTTTGTAATGAAATGGCCGTGTGTGAAATTGTGTCCTCGTATTTATTTATTTTATTATTTCATTAATTTATAATTGTGATATTATTTTTATATATGGCTATTATTAATAAGGTCATATTTATAATAGGCACATCAAAGTGTGTGTAGAATAGTAAATTGATCCACAAATTACTACACCAACGAGAAATCAGAGAAATTCATTGCGAGTCCCGTACAGTCAGTCGGTGTTAATCGTACGACCACGAAAAATGTATCCGACGCCCCGTAAATATTATATGTATTTATTACCATCATTTACAATAATTCTGTCTTACCGAAGCAAGGTAAAAAAAATGTATTTTATAAACATTAAATTGGTGAAATAGCGATATATAAATATATAAAGCATGTAAGACACGAAACCAATTTTTTCTGATACACAAGCTCGTTTCGTAAAATATTTAGATTTACAAAGGGAGAAGGAGAAAAGCTATTTTTTTTTTGTTATAAATAATCCACTTATACATAAGACGCAAAGGGGATTTGTCTATCGCTCGGTAACACGGCCCAAATTGGATACACATTGTGTACAAATATAAAATAAATTGTTTCTTAATACCTACTGGAGGTAATGCAATGTAGATTTGCTTTTTTTTTACTATCATTTTAACATCACAATTTTATCTGTTGATAACTATTGATGAGGACGTGAGTAAAGTACAGATACTGGGACTTTAAAGAGATTAATATTTTAAAATTTTGGATTGGTATCGCTTCCAGGGTTCATAAGGTTTTGAGTAACAATAATAGTATTTCAGTGCTTAATTATAAATATTTTACTATATCTGGCTCATATATTTAATCAGTGCATAGCAACAGGAACTTTCCCTAAAATGATGAAAATAAGTAAAATACTTCCATTGTTTAAATCAGGCTGTAGAAATAATCTTGGTAACTATAGTTCGATTTCTGCACTTCCTTCGATTAGTAAGATTTTCGAAGAAATTATGATTAAGCAGCTAGTGGAGTATATTAATAAACAAAAGATGTTGGACTGTCGGCAGTTTGGTTTCACGAAATCGAAATCCACCACTGACGCTTGCGCAATGTTACTAAGTCATATTTTGTGTATGGGAAAAGTCGCAAGATACAGTTGGTGTATTCTGTGATCTTGTGACTGCGTTGATTATACCACACTGATACTTAAACTAAAACATGATGATGAATTTCTAATCTCTTGTTTAACATCCCGCTGTCTAAAAGTAAATGTAAATGGGGCGTCCTTTAGGGATTGATTTTGGGACTATTTTTGTTTCTCGTTTATATAAAAGATATATCGCTGGTGGTTGAGAACGGTGCTGGCATGTTTCTTTTTGCTTTTGACAGTTTCGCAGTTTGCAGTTGCAGTTTTTGGCGGAATCTTGAAGTGACATGTTGTGGTTTTTATTTTTAATTCATTAACTTAGATTTTTGACCATTTATTAAGTAATATTGGTGGCGTTTTGCCTGATAACGTTTGGTTTTTGTGCATAAGTGAAGTGGATTATAAATATAAGCTGAAAGCATTCATTCTGAGATCGCACAAAAATTTCCTAGAAAATCCTAACAATGGAGCCACCATCTTGTTAGGATACTGAATCGTCATAACACATAACACTATAATTCACTCGATAATGGCAGTAATGATTTTCATTAAAGAGGACTAGTTGCCAAGTTTGGAAGAAGAAGAAAAAGACACTTCACTTATATTCAAAGTGAAAATAATTAATTTAGAGCTTAGGCAATTAAACTACACTTTAACTAAACCTAATGTATGAGATTTAATTTGGTGGTGTTGATAGAAGTACCAAGGTAGAAGTGAATTTAGTGGGCTTAATAGATGATATCTTCTTTCTTATTACACTTGATTACAAATTACAATGGAGTCCGCACTTTAGCGCTTTGGCGGGTAGATTAAGCTCTGCTGCATCCGCAGCACGTAAAATTCTCCAGTTAACAGATATTGCCACTGCTTTAGATTTTTCTGGTTTACACAGATATCTAGTATATTGTACAAGAAGGTTTTTTATTACAAATTTGTATTGTGTTTCTATTTTCCTTTATTTAACAGCTTTGGCAACTTATTCCAAAAAAACGCGCAAGCTCCAGGAAATCTTTCCCTGGTTGATTTTATATTATCATTACTTATTTCTCCTTATGTTTTGTTAAACGTTATAAAACATAGCCTAAAATCTTTTCAATTAAAACTTCTATAAAATAATAAATAAATATTGACCGAGTGATCCTTGAGTTATAAGTAAATTAACAAACAGATAAACAGCAGATTGCAATATATATATATAAAAATTGTATTGTGTGAAAGACTGTACAATAATGTACGGTAATTAATGTAATCATTTCGGAACACGCAGGGCGCAAGTTTTACTAGCTACTTGTCCGTTTTTTCTTTACTATTTTAATAGATTTCTAGTTATTACAATTTTTGAACGTAATTAAAGCTTGTCATAAAAGTTTCCAAGAAATTTCAGTACTGAAGTTTAGTGAGATTTGAATTATATACCAAAACTCATTACTTATATAAAGAAAAATGTTTAATGTTTGTTTGAAGTTTTCTTCTTCAAAAACTAAGGCTTAACTGGAATCTTAAAAATAAACAGAACAAAAACAACTCTTGTCCACTTATTTTAAATTTGAAGGGACTCAGTAATAAGATTTTATAACTAACTCACAAAACAAAATATAACGAGGTAGAAGAATATTAAACTATTATTTAATTTTTTTGTTTGGGATGTAAGCCAAAGCGATTTGTTTTTAACGTTACTTGCACATATACATTGTTAATGTAGGGTGCGTGGAATGGTGCCGATGTATAGTTCAACTGAATCACTACAACTAAGCTTATAGTGCAAAATCCATCATAGTGATTCGCTTATACACTTCGCATTTCAGGATAAGCCAATGCATATCTAGTTTCTATAGTTCAAAAATCATATTAAGCAAGTTTTATTGGCGAAAAGATAGAATAGGATGGATCATTACGTGAATGACGGTGAATGAGGTGATACCCTCGCTGTAAATCTGTTCGAGTTTCTTGTCAGTTGACAACTTATTACACCGTCAACAGACTCCGATACAACACTGATGTAAATGACGCTATGCGTAGACGCAGTGAGCAGAAGAGAAGGCACTGGAAACTGGAGTTTTGGCGTAAGCTGGACAACGAAGAAGCCATGCAAGGTAAGTTGAAAAATTCAGAAATATGATTCTTTAAGACTTTTTCGGTATCATACCTCTCAGGGAAGTAGTAGATCTGTAGGACGAACAAGCTCGCTTTTGGTTATTTTCACTGAATCCGGAATGTAAATAATCCGATCTATATATTGGCAGTTAATAAACAAAACTTGAACTCTCTAGATTCGTCTCTTTATTCAAATATCTCGACCGCTCAACTATGGAGGCGGACTGTATAACTAATCACAATCCGAATCTGAAGTTAATTAAATTACCTTTTTCTCAATTGTCGTCTCTAGATTTATATGGAACAACATTTTCCAGTGCAAACATTCACAAATCTTAGTTGCAAAAGTAAAACCGCTTACAATCTTGCACGTATATCTGAAGCTTTAGTGACTTAGAAATATTGTATTGGATCAGACTCCTAAATACTCTTTAAGAGCTTATCTGTTGACACCTAAACAATGCCTTAGGCTTAATTTCTGTATTTAGAAGTAGCTCATGTGATTTGTCTAGATATGTTAGGGTTTTAAGAACAATACTTATTCGAATGACTCATAAATATCTTTTGAAGTTAGTTTATTGCTGTAAAAATATTTTCAACATGCTTATAACATGTTGCATGTTTTCGTTTTTTACTTTTTACTAGCTGTGCCCGTGGCTGCGCTAACAATTTTTTCCCCGATACTAAAAGTATCCTATGTCTTTATCCGGGTTATAAGCTATCTGTATGCCATATTTCATTCAAATTCGTGAAGCCGTTTTTACGTGATTTGGCAACAAACAAACACACGCACTTTCGCATTTATAATCTTAGGGCGAATTCCAGAGCCAAGCGCCTCCGATAACGGAGACACTCCAGCTGGAGTTCCTGCAGAGGCTCGTGGGAACTTTATTCCCCGACCTTCCGGAGTTTCTCCCACCGGCGATTCCGCCCCCGGGAGGTATTGCTATGGAGGAGCCGGACGGGATTCCAGGCCAGGTGTTATCGGTGGCATAGGGCCACATGGGGGGATGCTTCGGGAGCTGTTCGACCAGTATTTGTCGGTCAGACATATCCAGAGACTCTGGAAAGAGAGGCAGCTCTGCCTTCTAGCGAAGCCGCCCGTCGGCGTACCAGCCCTTGGTGTTACTGAATGCTGTGGGAAAACTGTTTGAGCAGATAGTGGCTTCCCGTATCATCCGGCTTATTGAGGAAGTGGGGCCGACATTGTCCTACGAGCATTTCGGCTTCCAGAAAGGGCGTTCAACGCTGGAACGCCCTCACCCACTTGAGGAGACTGTCTGCGGGGGTGATCGGAGCTGGAAGTAGGTAAGTAAATGGAATGCGCTCGTACCTGCGGCGGCTATTGGAGGACTATCTCCGGGGTAGGGTGGTCGCCTACGTGGACGGCAGAGAGGCAATCGTCCGCCGAAGTGCGGGATGTGGTGTTTCACAGGGGTCGGTGTTAGGGGCCGCTCCTGTGGAACTTGGGCTACGACTTGGTACTCTGCATAGCGCTCCCTCCGGGGACGTGCATAATTTGTTACGCGGGTGACACCCTAGTCATGGTCCGGGGGACGACCTGGTCCCTCGTGGTCAGGCGCATAGGAATACTGGGCCTTAGAGTGGTGGTCGAGAAAACCAAGGCCCTGTTGTTTCACGGCGCCACAAACAGACACGTGCTGCGTGCAGGTACTGTCAGGACTTGGTTGTTTCGGATGGTAACTGCACCAAATTCCACGGAGGGAGGTGACCACCACGTGTCACGACTGTGGTGCTGCCAATGATACCGCGCACTCTATCAGAGTGTGCTGCGTGGGAGAGCCAGCGCCGGGCTCTGACTGCGGTGATAGGAGGTGACCTCTCGCTGCCGATTTGGTTCGCGCCATGCTCGGCAGCGAGAGATCGTGGGAGGCGATGGCTTCCTTCTGCGGCAATACCTCCTTGCAGGACAGGGCACGCGAAGACGATCCTGTGTGCGGTCTTCTCCACCAAAGGTGAACGGGTGGCAGGAGGAGGCGATTTATTCGCCAACTCCCGCCACCTTAGCCGAACCAGGGAAGACGGGTCAGGGGGGCCGTCTTTCTATTGCACAGGTTTGGCGACCGTGGGAGACAGTGTTGTACCGAACTGTCTCCCTTTTGCGGCGGCCTGGCAGTAGTAACTGGGCCGGCTGCCGGGGTGACGTGGTTGAATGCAATCCCGAACCCACGTCGCCTGATTACGGCGGCGGAGGTACACCGTGGAGTTTTAGTGAGTAAGAGTCTCACATAACAACTCGTACCCCCGGGTTTCTCCACATTATATACAAAAAAGGTCTGGTATATTGTATCCTATCTTGCATTGAATCCCTGCTCAATTTGCTTTGTTATAGATATTCTCCACCTTTTAAACTCTGGCACTCGGCTTTACGGTTTTTATTGACTCAACGGCTGCACGTGTCTTTTGTATCTTAGTACAGTAGTTCCCTATAACTATAACCTAATCACCGAGTATATTGAATCAACGTGAACTGGTTCAATACTTCTACCCTCTGAAGGTCCACATAATATACTTTTCCCGCCGATGTTAACTTTCCCCAGAACCAGGGTGACACGTCGGTTACGTGTTCTTCGTTTGTACTTTATTACCGCTCTGTACTCCTCTTCCAATGTGTCATTCAGTCATTCCACAAATATTTATTTTAATTTTGCAGTGCCCTTAGGATGTAGTCGTCCGTGTAAATTGTTAGTACATCCTTTACAATAAACAAGGGATCTTTGTTCCGCGCCTCTTCTACCTTAAGTATTGGGGCTGTAAAGTTGATTCTCAGAGTTATTTGCTCCACTTCCTCTTTCGTAATATATTAGAAAGTCTACTCTAATTCTGGGTTTATTGGATCAACAGAAGTCCCGTTTAGCACGATTACTTTCTTTAGCAACATTTAAAGTGGTTGTTGTACGGAACTTTTCAAGCTTTTTTATTTGAAGACGACTAAAACTAGTTAAGGTTGTTAGCAGGAGTGAAGATTATGAAAATTTACAACGTGACATTGATGCATTATCAGAGTGGTGCAATAGGAATGCGATGGTGTTAAATGCTACAAAATGTTATCACGTGAAGTTTACAAGAAACCATCGAATAGTACAATCAAGCTATAACATTGATAGTCTTAACCTTAATGAATTTAATTGCATCAGGGATTTGGGAGTATATTTTGACACCAAATTAACGTTTATACCTCACATTGACACTATGGTATCCAAAGCTTTAAAAATGTTGGGTTTTGTAATAAGGAACTGTAAAGCTTTTAAAAGTCAGACTACTAAAATTACACTATTTAATACTTACGTAAGAAGTATTTTGTAATATGGTAGCGTAGTATAGACCCCCATTGTGTAAAAAATACCAAATACGAATTGAAAGACTCCAGAATAGGTTTGTGGGTCCCTTAGCATACCCATCGAATAGGTGTAAATAAAAATTTTCCTACCAGGATAACGTACATTATTTTAAGACGGAATCTCTAATTACTCGCAGACAATTAAACGACTTGGCGTTCTTGTACAAAGTCTTGCATGGTATAATTGACTATCCCCATCTTTTACAAAAAAAATCATTAATGCACCGTGAAGATATCCTACGTACCCTATTAACTTACTCAAGACGGTAGCCATAAGAACTATAATATAGGGTTTAGTTCACCAGTGTGTAGGTTGTCTAGACTATATAATAATTTAGGAAATACAGTAGACGTGTTGAGAGAATCATTGAGAAATTTCAAAGAAAATGCTTTGGTATTGTTGAGGGATGTACAATGGAACTTTTGATTTTGATTTGTTTTAATTTGTTTTTATTATTGTTATATTTTCTTATGCTTTAATTTAATTTTTATTTTATTTTTTAGAAGTTTTGCAATATGGATTTTATAGCTGATCCTTGGTTTTTGTCAATGATAGCACAATTTCTTGTTTTTATAGGTTATATCTGCTTAATTCTGTTAGTAGGTATATTTTTAATTTCTAACTACAATACTGTCTACCATACTATAGTGCATGCTGTGGGGCAGCCTTCAAAGGTCATTGTATTTAAATGTTGTGTTATATTTTACCTTTTACTCTTAATGTATTGGCCACTGGCCATCCTAATTTAAATAAATAAATTTGCGATAGATATCCTTTACTTATTTGTTTTATATGGTTTCATGATATATTTTTTTTTATATTTAGTTCCTTTACTCCTACTTTTGTTTGCGTCATCATCTATGATAATGATTAGGTTTTTAATTTATAATTACATGGGACCTAAAAACATACCTTGACAACTGGAGGTGTACATTATATAAAAGTACACTTTTGCCTTACTCTTCGAGGATACATGCGTCATGGTATGGTAATTTTTACATTTACTTTGTCCTAATAAGTTTTAAATTTAAAAATCCAGCAAAGTCGAGTCTGCTCTAAAGGTATCTAGGATCAATTTTATATGAAAAACATTGTTAACCATTTACATTTTAATTGGCACTCATGGAAAGGTCCAGTAAGGTATTTTCGTAAGCACCACGTGACCTGGAACGGGTCAGTTTTCAATTAAACCGGATTTAGCGAAACCGGTTTATCCGGTTTTATTTGTAGATTTTAGTATTTATTTTATTTTTTATTTAAAAAGTGTAAGTAAGATCAAAGAACATGATTGTGTTCGACTGGCGACTACCATATACCAGGTGAATCATCCGCCATAGATAGATATTGACACGTGTTGTGATCCCACTATCAGTAATTAAGTGGGGTGACTGGATCACAATCACCATATATATGGTGATAAAATCGTCATAGTGACTGTCTTTTATTTTGTCGCATTTCGGGATCAGACAGTGCATATCCAGAGAGGCAAATGATGAATTGGCGATCTTTTGATTGTTGCTATAGTGTTTAAATTGTACTGTAATTACCATCAGGTACAGTGCTATTACCAAAGTAAAGCTGAGCTAATATATAAACAGGCGAAGTACGAGTACGGCCACATTCACAAAATAATTAAGGGATAAACTTAACTTTACCGTTGGAAAACTATTGTCCTCATACATCGATACATGTCGCAGTCAGTTTACCAACTGCAAATGGGTTTGTAATCGCATAAATAATAATTTTGTGATATAGTTATAAATTTACAGTTTTCGGATTTTTCTTTTTACTTGTGCTATGAGATATTGCTTCTTGCCAAAATTCATGATTCTCGGTCAACTAGAATCCCTTTGCAAGTGTTAAAGTATACGGCATACACAGCTGTATCTTTTGTTTACGTGACTTTGAAGTTTCATTTTTTTTCACAGCTCCAAGGAATTGCAGACCTGAATATTTGATTTTAATTTCAACTTGATACATCCACACTCTCTTAAAAAATGGTCCAGATAAACACACGACAGACAGACAGATGGACAACGAAGTACGAAACCCTAAAACAAACGAACGAGGCTTGCTGTAGTCGCATATAATATGTAACAGTTGATTTAATATAGTTTACACATATAAATTAGTTTACAGAACAGCACTATTTAATACACAAAACAATATGTTAAGCGCATAGCTGATGCGTTCTCCTTCTTTATTTCTCTTTCTCTTTCTCGTAACGTACACGCACACACTGTTGTCTGACAGTACCAACCTCTCGAAAAATGGGTTGGTACCATTTTGACGGCCAACTCTACCACCGCGCGCGCTCATTGGTAAAGTTATTACCGCGCACTTCCTCGGCTTCCTGTTACACACTTCCGTCCCTTTTCAGGAAATCACTCCCACAGATTGTAGTAAAGCGAGAGGAAATATGCAACCCATCAAAAACTATCGTTTTATATATATTGTTGATGTTCAAATGTTTTATAACATTTTTGCATTACAAACCCTTCAGTATTTGACCATAACCTAAATCTATTGATTTTTTTTTTATTTAACGCGTTAAATCTAGAATAAATACCAACTTTCAAGTGCCAATATAGGAAGACATCGATATACAAACTTGAAGGCGGCAATAAACAAGGCGGGTGTTAGAAAGTATCTTACCGTAGTCCATCACGTCATTTGTTTTCAACGAAACAACAAATTAAAACCCACATTCTACAACGCGGTAATCTAGACTTCAGTAAGCCATGGCTTGTCCAATAAGGTAGTATTAATGAACTCACTAATATGACCGGCAATTTTATTCAAGTGATACGTAGCAAAAGTCTGAACAAACTCAGTTCTGTTAGAATGGGTTACAGTCACACTGCGATGGTGTATACTAAGAGTAATCAGTGAAATCCGTCTTAACTAGGTCACTGAACAAATATTATAAAATAAACAGAATTGACGAATACATTTGTACCTTCACTCTCCGTGTCTCTTGGAGGCAACATAAATAAATTAAATACTAATGCGGTCACGTGAAAAAGCTTTCGATGATCCATATCATGTGGATTGAAAGTGATTTGTCTTTTTTTACTGTACCTAATTTTATCATTACTTAGCCCAATAGTGAAAGTGTGATAATATTAAGACTAAGTTTTTTGTATAATTTAATCGTTTATAAATATGAAAACTTCATATAAATTGGTACAGCAGCTTTCAAGTGATACACATTCTAAAAAGGAAAATGTACGATTTTAATATACTCGTGGTGCCCTGCGGCTCTGCGCCTATTTAATATACAGTAATTATTGTCATTTCGTAATTTTACTTTTATTTATATCATTAAGAATAATTTATAACATATAAGTTGAGGAATGACATACCATAGTTATTTACATATACAAATTTTATCTACATTGGTTAAGCCGTTTTTGGGTTAAATCCGGACATAAAAAATGTCATATTCGTGACTAGCTTACATTATAATAGATATTAACAAGAAATTTTGAAAAAAAAAATACAGGCAGCATTACAGCTTTATTAATATAATTAGATACTCATACCGTTAAATCAGTTAATTAATTTGATGAATCTAAGTATTAAGTTGTTTTGTGTATTTTATAAATTTTATATTCTATTTTATAATGACGGCGACGAGTAAGATATAAGATAGAATATGATAGGTGATTATCACAGATTCTTCATAAATCATATTATGCGTACGTGATTTACTATCGAATGCGTTTAAAAGCAATGGAAAAAACTGTCTGTGAGTTTTTGTATTCTATGCCATTGCAAACTAGCCCGCTCGGAGAGATCGATAGGAACGGTGAACGACCGCGCTTCGCCCGGGATGCAGAATAATGCCAAGGGCGACGTAATAGTGTAGAAAGGCTCCCCTCGTGACGTGACACTAGGACGATCACCGTCGCGACATGGAGTGGCCTAACCTTGGAACATTTTGGCAAACGTATTTTTCATCTTTAATAACCTCGCTTTCCTTAACTCCCTTAATGTCATAGTTGTTATTCGCTTTTAATTATGTAGTTTTGAATGGCTAGTAAGATTTATTGTGCAGATGTAATTTAGGATTGATTTTTGAAATTATACCTGTTTTGACGTACTTATTAATTTTATATTATAATAATTTATGACTAACTTTATCATTTTAATAAAAGTCAGTATAATTGATTTACATTTAGAAATTATTATCATTCATAATGACTTCGTAATGTTTTATAAACGTGGGATAATATTTATTAATTTAAGATATACAAACTTCACAGCACATTTAAATATTTGTAAAATAATTAGAATGTAATTCTAAAGTAAACTAACCTTTTAGAGACCGACTTGAGAAACTGCATTCGACTTAGGTGGAAAATGTCAAAATCATTGAAAATCTTATTATATTGTGTAGTACACTTGTAAAGGATGGAGTTTTGAACATATATATACTTTACTTAATGTAAACTATGTACTCGCAGATATAATTTACAATCTGTTATTGAGTTAAATAAATCATATAGAAATTTCATATCGTTCATGATTTATGGAGTTTTTGTTTCGTTACGCCAATGAATTATAATTGATGTACACACCACATTTGTTATTTGGATTTCTGTTTGAGTAACCAATCGATTTCAATACTATAGCATTCTTAAATATTTCAAAAATTGTTCCCATAAGTTACCATAAATTATTGCTTACTTTATAGTCTTGTGACGAATATTATATAATAATACATACAAAGGATTCACATATAAGACTGATGTAACAAGCAAACTTTACTGAAAATTAATTATGAAAGTGCTTACATAGTTTCGCCTAGTTCATACGACGTCTGTCGCGACATATTGTCTGCGACGTTTTCCTTGACTTGTTTTCCATGTTTATCTTTCGTTTCCGGGTTTCAAGGTTCCCAATTTTTGCCAGATCGCTTGCTGCATTAAGATATGAAGGTCAATCTGGAATAAATTGTTACGGTTTCTGGTCACGACGAAAATAGTGTAATCGTTGGAATATTTGAAAGGTTACTTTTGGATTTGTTCTTTATTTTATCGGCATGGCAAATCGTGATTGTTATAATTTTAAAAATAAAAGATATGTCTCTTGGAAACACACTTGTTAGATACCATAATATGACTCGAGCATAATTTTGAAACTTCATCGATCAACGAACCAACAAAAGTCTGAACTTTTGGTGAAGAAAAAATATTTATAAAGCCATCACATCTTAGGCCATTTTCTATTGCCCACTTTGCTAGCTACCACCCACAAGTTGAAAGTCTATTGCCAAGTACTTCTAGTGTTAAAACAGTTGCACTTGAGAACCAGTCTCCTTCTAGGTTTAGTGTCATCTTAGGACACATTGTCATTAAAAAATCATTGCCAATTACTAAAACTTCAAATTATATTAAAAGCAATTGTTTCTTCAAATATCACTCAACTGTATATCACAACTCGCGGTCGCCCAATGATCGAAATTTGACTAGCAACTTTTTAATCATAGACTATTTTCTGTTTGACATTTGCAGTATGAACTTAAACAATGAATATTATATCACTTGCTGTCACTTATCATTAAGTGACAATTTCAATATTTTGGAGGATCTTCCGTGCGCTTAAAAAGGGGTAGAAAGTTTTTGATTCACGTATTATATTAACACAATTAAATGGGAAAACTCTTGCTGAGTATCAATGAATATGTTTTAGCAATTGCAGTTTTAAGTCAATTTCTAGGTTCTTAGCATTTTACCACATTCTACGACTTTGACCTTTAAGATCAAGTTGTAAATCTGCCTATCATTGTTTTCGAGCATCCCTATTCGTGAGCGATTACCATCTCTAGGCTTAGCATGTTACTAGTTTCGACTTTTAATATCACTACACTAACCGATAGAAATAGAAGAGTAAAAATAAAAAGGATTATTTATTCATCTGAAATACAGAATAATATCAAAGACAGTCGAGCTATGGATAGACTGTGATACTACATCTAAGTTGTCAGTTTCAAAATTATGAAAGCTGTCAGTCAGTAGTGCGTTCGATTGAGTTTGACTTACTTCATCTCGAGACAGAGCCCGCGCCAGGTGTGCACACCGACTACATAAAAACGATAAAATGACGGATGCCTCCAGCGAACACATAGAGGCCAAACTTTACACATCAGCGACATATATATTGTTTTTATATGCACTTTGAATACGTCGTTCTTGACCCAAATACAAAATTTTGGCTACAAAAATCAATGGCATTGACAAGATTTACTGAAAGCAAATTGTTCTGCCAAGTACTCAAATAATATATTCGCAAATTTAGGATGGCCTTAATCAAAAATATGTTTTATTACAGTTTGGTTTTTACTGATTAAAGAAAAACACTAAAACATATTACTTTTGATAGTTTATAACAATAATAGCATTGAATGGAAATTTATTATTTATTCATGTTATGGATTTCAAATTCTATCATCACTTAAGAACAATAAAAAGAACTGGGAAGTAATTCAATTGTAATTAACGTAATTATAATAGAAAGAAATAAAGAAAGAAAGAAAGATAGAAACAACATTTATTTGACACTAAAAATACGAACATAATTAACACAACACATTAAACAAGAGATTACAATAAAAATATTACTAATTAAAATTTATACATTTATACATACAAAAGCCGTACTCCAGATCAAAATAGATGACAATGTATGTTTGTACCTACATAATTTATTAAAAGATAAATACACATTTATTGAAGTGAAACCTTCTTTAGCATCGTTGTGATTTGAAAGTCGATCCAACGAAAAATTGAAAGAAACGAAAAAACCAAAGCTGACAGTAATAAGAGATAAACTATATATAATTCATAAGATTTAACGTGGAAGAAAATGAGATAGGAAAATTTTAGGCCATGGTAAAATGGTACAAAAGAAGTTAGTTGCCACGCAATAATGAATTTTATTACCTCACCAAAAAGGCACGAAACAAAAACATTTTAGACAACACTTATGACATTCTGTTACTGATTGATATTGTGTTAGGTTGCCATGGATATTACAAATGTGTATTAAATGAAAATGATATTGTGAATAATGATTGTGAGCACTTGTATGTACATTTTCATAATCTTTAAATTAGTGTGTATTTGATCATTTTCTGAATTAAAAAAAATGGCAAAAAGTATAAAAGGGTTTCGACGATCGATTAAATACAGTGACAGAACAGACCATAACATGCCATACTAATCTGGGGGCACGTCCATACCATCCTTTTCTTAAAGCGATTTAGGGTAGTTATTTGTGTCTTAAGAAAAAAGTTTGAATTTTTAAAGATCAAGTGCACACACTATATCTTCTAATATTGCTAATATACCTAATAATTATGCCTTACGTCCGGGCATAATTAATTTTTTTAACCGACTTCAACAAAAGACTCAAAATGTTATTCAATTAGAATGGAATTTTTTTTAATGGTTGTTATGCCATAACTTATTTGTTTATGAACCGGTTTGAATGATTATTTTTCATTGCATATGCGATACATCAGAACGGGACAAAAATTTAATTTAATTGGCATTGTACCTTCAACTTCGAAGATACACAAGGGAACTCTTCAAAATTATTGAAGTTGGTATTCTTTTTTTGTTAAAAATTGTCTTATGTTTAACCGACTTCAACAAAAGACTCAATTCGAACGTATATTTTTGTTTATGCACCGATTAAATTATTCTTCTTTGTTAAATAGGGAATACTTCAAGGGTAGTTTTTGT
Source organism: Saturnia japonica (assembly GCA_033032175.1). Classification (NCBI taxonomy): domain Eukaryota; kingdom Metazoa; phylum Arthropoda; class Insecta; order Lepidoptera; family Saturniidae; genus Saturnia; species Saturnia japonica. The sequence continues at coordinate 12,284,749 of CM065327.1, read as the reverse complement.
TTTATCGGCATTGGATCTTCAACTTTGAAGATACAGCAGTCAACTCCTCAAAATCATTGGAGTTAATTGGTATTTTTTTTTTTTAAATAGTAATGTTTTGTAACTTAAACAATGGTTATAACAAGTTTTATTTATGTATTTTGTTTATAAATAAATTGTACCTTTTTTTGGAAAAATCTTGTTTAAAAATTATTTTCAAAAGTAATTTTTACCGCTAGCTTATTACTGGAATTGCTTGAAGCTGAGAAATAATAGCAAGAAATTCAAGGGAGTTAAATTTTCTAGATTAATTTACTCTTAACTATAAGCACGAGCTTATTTTGTTCGTTTCTAACTTAGTTAATCTGATATTATATTGAAATAACCTTAGAGAAATCTGTTATCAAACCTACGTCCATTGTATATAAAGGTCCGAACCCTTTCATTGAATAGACGTATACAATTTTCAGTAATTAATCATTAACACTCCGTTTCCTTAAGGCGTTACATGTGTAATAATAATAATAATATATTTATTTTTAAGACAACAAAGGTCCAACTATTACATAAAAGTAAATTATAAACTAATGAATAAATGACGACATTTAATGAAAACAAAATAAATTAAAAATTAAATTAAACTATATTACAATAATCGATAATTGTTCAATCGCATCATCGCACAACTACCGATATACAGCGCTTCATGAACGCACCATCATAAATTCCCATGAGGGTCCTCATAATTGAGTTGGGACTATTACGAACCCTATTCAGGATAGATGCTACTTACTAGCTTGCGCATGATGGCATAAAAATCATCAACACGGGCATACGTAAACATTTTGGAAGCACTACAAAATCGCGGCAATACCAATAATAGCTCTAAAATCATTATTGTATTGGACACGCAATGCACTAATGGTTTTTTTATTGAAGTTAATCCAAAGATTGCTCGTGTAGAAATATTGGCAATATGATTTAAATAAACAGATCTTAACTTCATCACTACAACGAGCAAATCTACAGGCTAACATGTTCCCCCTAACTGCGAGTGCCCTGCGTTCTCTTTCAATGTCATTATCATCTTTTAAGTCGGGAGTGATAATGTGACCAAGATATTTAAATTTGTAAACTCTGTAGTAACATAGTAAGAAAAGTAACTTTTCTTTTGTAACATAGTAGTAAACCCTATTATTGGGCCAAGACGTTCGATCCATGCGTATGACTGACCATTTGTGTGATGAGCATAATTGTCAATTGTATGTCTGGGTGGTAAATATTCTATATATTAGTATATCAGCTCTTAAATCTGGAAATAAACTACCTTGGCCCATTTCGAATTTATTAAACCGACTTCGAACGAAAGTGGGCCGCTGCAAGTACAATATGGTTAAATGGGCGTTAAAACAACAAAACGAAGCCTTATGTGACTGCTGTGATATCCAAACCATGGCGCATCTCGTATCGTTCCCTCTGTGTCCCAGTGTCCTGTAAAAGTCAGTGTGTATGGAAATTATGTAAGAAGACAAAGGCGTTGTAAATGTAATCACTTGGTTTATTGGACTAACGCCATTGTAATTATTATAGAAATTAATTAAAGATTGCCAACAACTAAAAATAGTATATAAAAATAAAAGTGTTGTAAGACCTAAAGTGTTGCTACATAATAAACTAATTTATGTCCTTCATAGTCTTTAAACGCTCAGAAGATGATCGAATACTGGTCAAATTCAATTTAAAACAATCATCAACACGGTAAGAAGAAGCTGTTACTATGATACAAGCTTTGGTTATTTTGGAATTAAATGGCCGTGTGTGAATTTAGTTATAAAATTGAAGTGTCTTTTTGTGATTCTGATATAAAGTTTATTTTTAAGCTCATACGATTATTTTGATGCTATCAAAATAAAAACACGCGTTTTCAAAATTTGCTTTTGTTGTCTGTTTGTTTTTCCGAGCAAATCTCTGAAATGTATTAACCAATTTCGATGGGACTTTCATTTGTAAGAAGAGAATTTATCTGAGAGTAACTTACGCTACTTTTTTAGCGATTGTACGACTTGAAATACATAAAACAATAATTAAACTCGCGATTGTAGTTCCTCTGACTTGATCCGAAATCATGTTACATACGCGTTCATGTGTGCGTGTTCCGTTATCGATCATTGTATGGACCGGGTTATAGCTGTTTTCCTATCTATGTTATTGTTTCGACGAATAAATCTGAAAAGTACTTTATAAAGTCAATTTGTAGTGTCCCCGTTATGAAAGAGTTTCATCGTTGCCGGGCTACATTGAAAACAATTTACAAGGAGAAAGCTAACGGTTCAGTATTTTAGGTTCTTTATTTCAAAGTAAGATATTTCACGCTTTATTACAGTGCTTGTAAAGATCAGAAAAAAACATATTTCTTACTCGATTTTTTTGTTTGTATGGAAGACAATTAATAAAATTGAAGTGTCTGTTTGTTATGTCAAAATAACAGCTTTTTATTAAATGCATATGAAAGTATATACGATACCTATAACATACATCAATTTTTAAAATTTTTGTCTGTCTGTCTGTTTGTTCCAGGTAATCTCCGAAACGGTTGGACCGATTTTGACGGGACTTTCAATGATAGATAGCTGATATTATAGGGAGTAACTTAGGCTACTTTTATTTTAGAAAAAGAATTAGGATTCCGCATAAATAAAAAAAAAATGGTCATAGTGAACCAATTCGGGCACTTAAATGGCTTACACTGAGTAAACCATAAGAGATATAGTAAACTAATTCACTACGTCATAACTGTAGGCATTAAAAAGTCCTACAAAAAAGTCTGGGAAAGTATACATCTATCTTCTAAGAAACACCCACAATAAGCATTTTTGTCTTTAAAATAGCCAGGAGAGGGGGAACAAGATTTGCGCAGGCATTCCGTATTCCACGTGAGCGAAGCCACGGGCACAGATAGTTACTTTATATTTGGGAAGCACTAAGGATGCACTAGAAATCACTATTAACCTGAGGTTTGGATGAAGGAAACAATGTAATCAAACCGTAGCATTTTTTATATTTAATTCCCATCTGGTCAAATAACCTTCACAAGTTGAGGATTTGTTATTAGGCTCCATAGATGTGTTTCAATAATTGCACTTCAGAATCAGTTACCTAGGCTTGGCGTATTACCATCTTGAGTCACATCATCACACGTAAATCGCCGACGCTCACTCGATCGCTAGCTTCAGAGGAGTCAACATCGACCTGAGGATCTCTCGTTGAGGGTCGAAACGTGTAAAGGATTATGGTTTCCTTTTTGATTTTTCTTATTTTCCACCATTACTTACAGATTTACCATTTTATAATTTCAGGCGGAAGTAGCAAAAAAAATTTGGATAAAGTAATTACAATGGATTTCCGCAAAGTAACGCCTATATCACTCAAATAAATAAATAAATTTGTGCAGGTCAGCATGACAATCGCGACCGTGTGCTGTGCTTGCCATCTGGGACAGTTCTGTCAATTTTCCGTCCTGCTATAAAGTATAAAACTCCGTACCAAAAAACTACAGTTAAATTGATTATCGGCCGTGTTCAATAACCTATCGATGGATAGATTTTCGTATCTACATAATATATATCTTTAACCTATAATTTGAACAGATAAGAGAGAAGCTGATATCTGTCTTCAGTTAAACACAGTACTTATTACAAATATGTACTAATCGGTGCTAGTAAACTCAGATATGTTATTAAAAACAGCCATTAAAGGTATCACACTCTTGAAAGGAAAATCATGATAGCAATAGCGACAAACGGAGATATTAATATTAAAATTTAATAATGAAAGTGAAATAAATTAAAACAAATTAACCGTTATAATCAAACGGTTAATGCAAGTCCTGATTTTCATTACTACGATCGACGTTGAATTGGACTAGCGGTGTAACGACCACATTTGTATGGACTTTTGTATATACAGTACAGTCGACTATTAGATTAGCAACGATTTATAAGATTTTAAAAGGATATTTTTAAGTCACAGGAAGTGAGCATAACTCTTTCTCCTTACGTGATGATTTCTACAAGTCAACTCTTACTACAAGCCGTGTTAGAGAACTACATTTCACAAAGAAATACATACCAAAGAAACTTATAGTTACTCCCATATATAGAAATAAAATATGCCTAAGTAGGGAGAACACAATCTGCTTTTCCAATTTAAAGTTTGCGTGAAGGCTTTCAACGTAACCGTACATATGAACAGAACTCCATTGTGCATTGTTAAACTAAACACGTATGCGGTCTATTTACGGGATTTATACCTACTATTCTTTGATTAATAACACTAGACAATTAGAATAATATTTCTCGCTAAATTTATTCTGTACTTTTTTGTATATTACCAAGGAATTAATTTTTTATAGTATCGCGACAAAAAAAGCCGCTGCACAAGCAACCAGAAAAGAAAAATCTTTTGCGTTTTATAACCCATTTAGTGAGTAAAGTTATAACTATTTATTTATTTAAATATATCACCAATGGCCAATACATTAGACTGTAATTATAATTAAAATGTAAATAATTTATTTGTTACCTTTATATATATAATCGACATTTTTTTTAAGAAAGCATTTGTGTTGAGTTGCGTTTCACTCTTTTTTTTTCACTAGCAACGGTGTTCATCCACAGTTCTGCCAACAGCACGTGAATATAAAATTCTTCTAATTATTCTTGTCCTAAGAAAATGGGAGTTCTCTTGTTCTCTTTTTTGTGGGTGCTTTAAATGCCGCCAAAATTATATAGGATCAAATAACTTTAAGTTAAAATAAAACTCACGATAATATGACCAAACAAGATCAAAATGGCAAGGAATTAAGAACAACGAATACGTTGGTGGTGATGGTAACAACATGGTAGAAACTGTGGTGCATAACCAGCAAAATACAGTACCAATATAAACTAATACAAGAATTACTCACTTCATATATACGTTTTTACACATGGAGTTTTGACTGCCAATATAACAATAGATTGAAATCCAAAGTTTCACAGTGTTGCTAACTCTGGCAACAGCTTAACATATTTCCACGAATTACCTCTAGCGCTCGTCGTAACTTTGGTTGTTATAAACGTCCAGTTTGATGCATAGTTTCGTTTGAATAATGCAGCGTGCGAAATTTAATTCCAACGATGCATATCCTATTAACACTAGCATTGTTCATGTAACTTTATTTAACTTTGGAATCATGATATTCCCATCTTCAAATACCATAGCGAAATTTGTTAGGAAACTTGGAAGATCGTGTAATCTAACAAGCTAAATTATTAAAGAGGATACAAAAATACCGAGTGCAAAAAAACACACATAACTAAAAATTATACCGTTTCGGACCAAACCAATTTCAAATTGGACCAAGGCATGTTTCGGATCGTAATGTCTATGACGGATATGAAGTTGCTCCCGCACGAACTGCACACTCACCTGAAAGCCTTTGAACGCGCACGGCCGTTAACAGTTGCCATCCAAATATTTATTGTACTAATTGAAATTAAAATAAAAGGTAGGGGAAAAAGGGAAAAAGTTTCATGTTTATCAAAGTTTATTTACAGTATATATGTGCCGTTTTGATCGATGACTTTCTGCTATTTTGTAGGTAGAGATAAGATCCCGTTGCTGTAGAAACTTTGGGACTTATGGTCAAAAACGCGACAAATAGTTTTGGCAGTCCTCTCTTGATGTTAACCTTACAGAATCTAAAGAATTCTGAAGAAACCGAAACAGGTGAAAATCTGAAGGTGCAAAGTCAGGGCTATATGGTGGATGCACTAACAACTCTCAGCTAAACTCTCTTAATTTTTGCTGAGTGGCTAAAGATGTGTGTGGTCTAGCGTTATCGTGTTGAAAGACCACACCCTTCCTGTTGATCAATTCCGGCCGCTTTCTCTCAACTGGTTCCATTAATCTCATCAGTTGTTGGCAGTAGAGATCAGATTCAATAGTTTTGCCGGGCGGTAAAAGCTCATAATGAACAATACTTCTCCAGTCCCACCATACACACATCATCACCTTATTAAAGTGAAACGTTTATTAGATCGTCTCAAACTTTTTGGTCTGTGTGTTTCATGTCGCGTGACGGTCGGCCGCGGAGTAGGGATGGCGGCGCTCATAGTTCGCAGCAACTGACCGTGTAGTGTATAGACTATTAATCATTTGTGAATTTTTAGTTAAATGTCTATAATGTGAAAAATGTTTCACTTTATCAATTTTTTTCGAGTTAGCCCAGGTTTAGCCACAGTCTTTGAGTCTGGCCGACCTTAGACCACGACCTTTTTCGCACGTTCTTGTTGTAAGTGATCCACTTTTTATCGCCAGTTATCAATCTCTTCAAAAACAGCTCGGTTTCATTACGTCTCAATAATGAATAGCAAATGAGGACACGGTTCATTAGGGTTCTTTCAGAGAGCTCGTTTGCACCTAAATATCGAGGTTGTTGGTATAGCTACTCGAGTTGCATTTTTGCCTTTTTTGTAATAATATTTTAAAATATATCGAATTTCTTCATTAGGTTCACTCATTTTTACAGAAAGAAAAACAAATAAAAAATAGCGGGAAACAACTTATTTTATGTTTTTAATTAATAATTAAAATAAAAATCTTTTTAATGTCACCAAAACCAGCCAGACACAAATAGTACAGACAAATAAATTTTATAACAAGTTTATACCTACGTTATACGAAAACACTATTTCCCCGACCTAAATTTCCATCAATAAAGTATTCTTTTTTATACGTACAACGAATCGGTAGCGTGCCATGGCATCCGCCGCTAGATATACATTGTACGATTTTTGTTTTATATTTGATTCCCAGACATAGTACTTAAATATCACATAGCCTAGGTCACTCCCTCAATTAAGACGAATCTAACGACACCTCGTATGCTGAAATTCATCAAGCCGTTTAGGCTACAGACCGTGCCAAAGAAATAGACATACTTATGCATACATATGCTCGAAAACATAACCCCCTTTTTTCGCAGTCCGGTTAAAATGAACAGCGCTGCTAAACCTAAATTCTTCTTCAACCCTCTAATTGATACTATCTGTAATAATCGCGAAGCATATTACTGATTTGCCATACAAAAAGTTCAATTACCATTTTAAGCAGGTTTACTGACAAAAGTGTGGGTGGGTTTGAGATAGTGATGCTTGGAAGTGACTCCTTCTCTGTAAATACACCAAGTTATTTATAACTAACTCTATTAATCGATAGGTATTTACTGTAAATATTATTTGTACAGTTAAATAAAAAAAAGAAGATAAACCTTTTCGAATTTCTTGCTGACTCTTCTCCAATGAGAGGAAATGTTATAAATGATGTAAATACATCAATATAGCAGTTCGTACAAGTTTCGTTGTCACACCGCTAGACCAATTTGAGGACGAATATAGTGGTGATGAGTTACGAGGTAAATTGAAATTTTTACAAGCCCCCGACAACGAGTAACCTATTCATGCTGCTATAAGTTGGTGAGGAGTTAGGTATCTCACGGATTCCAGATGACGCTGCAGCATCAGGTCAAGGTTTCTTGATATCATTACAGTAACATAATACCAAACCTCGAGTCAATGACAACAGTGAAAGATGCTCATATTTATGTATCGACTTTAAAAGAGCTGTTAATCGTCAAAACCAAACCTTTCCAACAAAAAAAAACTAGATCACAATCAGTTCAGCCGTGTTTAAGCTACATCGCCACAGATACACACGTTAAAATTATAACACCCCTCTTTTGTGACGGGGGATAAAAATCAGGTTTACACATATGACATTAAAACCGTTTATATTCTGTATCATTCTCTCTCAAGCTAAAACTTATAAATGAATGTGTTTCTCTTAATCACATGAAACTTTGAGATTCCGCCAAAAAATCCCACGTAATTTTCGAAACGAATCGGAGATGTATTTCATACTTTACCTAAATACCATTTGGCATTCTATAGAATGCCTAGGTAAAGTATGTAATAATTCTGTTTATTTTTCCTAGAATGCCGGGTACTCTTAAACATTTCGTACATTATCTATAATATAGAAAACTTTCACCAAAACCTATTATAAGAAGTATAATATCAATATACCTAATCCACATCCCAGACGCATGTTTATTTGTTCATCACTATTATAATAATATAAGTCTAGACCAAAATGTTTATCAGCGTTGTAATTGCTTATTCAAACTGTGCAGGTAAAGTTTGTAATCTAACAAACGATTCGTTTTGTCAATATATTTTTTTAATAAAGAATATACTATTGAAATTCTTCTTAAATTATAAAGAGAAAAAGTTGCTTGTTAAGATAAAAAGACAATTTTCAACAAAACAAAAAAAAACTTCAAGGATATTGATATATTTTCTGGTGTCTCCTCGAAGTTCAAGGTTCAATACAAATGAAATTAAATTGGGACCACCCTTGAGATATGCCCTATTCGAAAACAAATCACCCAGTCTGTTCATAAACAAAGAAGTTATGGCTAAACATTCATAAAAAAAATTATATACATTCGAATTGAGTACGTATCGTAATGTGTATGTAATATGTGAGATCGGATATTTTTCTCGTAAATAATTTTAGGTGTGAAAGCACCTTTCAATGGAGTTTAAAAAGCGCTCAGAAAATAAAAACAATGCCAAAGTATCGCACCGATATTGAGCGTCTGATACTTGGAGGTTCTCGATTATATGAAATTGCTCTCGTCTCGTAGCAAAATGACGTTTCACTGTGAAAAAGTAAATATTCATACGTCTCGATGACATCGCGGGATTACAACGGACACACAGCCAAAGAGAATATCAGGCATATTATTAAAAAAAAAAAAATTCTTACTAGCCTACCCTTTTGTTTTTTTTTTTTAATGATGATATAATAAGTTTCCAAAATGAAGCAGGCTATCTATAAGATCATTACTGGATAAGGAATAGTATAATAAAAATAGATGGTGAAAATTTGTCTGAAACTCGTAAAAATCCAGAAGTAAAAATTTTCTATATTAATTATTCGGTCTCTTATACACGTATTATTCCCAAATTTCCTGATGGGTATCCTTTATAAAGGACATTCATTGATTACGAATATGACGTTAATTTTTTTGTCTGTCTGTCTGTTTTTAAGTTCAATGGCTTGACCGATACTTATGAAACTTGTACGCGGGAAACTTGTATTATTAAAATGATACTCAACTCAAATATTACTTTTAATAAATCAAAAAAGGCGTTTTAATTGTTTATCTTTTTATTAATTCTCGACCCGTTTTGATGATTTTTTAGACGGAAATTATATATTATGTCTCAATTGATATAAATTGGGTATAAAATTTTTCACCAAAGAAAATACTACACGAAAATAATTACTACGTAAAAAACGCATGCCGATCCGCTGGGCAGCACTAGTTATTTCATAAAACTTTTTCTTTAAACACTGGCCATCCTACGAGTCTGTATGTCACGGCAGTAACGCCCCTAAGGATTTGCATCTTTTATTAAAATAGTGTAAACTACTTGAAACTCGAATATTTCGCGTAATGTTGATATCTACTTAAACTGAATGTAAAATTGATATAGATCAGTGAGGAAAACTCTAAAATATAAGAGATAAAGTAATATTGTCGAAAGAGTAAAAAACTGCATTCATAGGATTAAAAAAACTCATACGCAAGTCGGGAATCGAATCTTTTGTTTTTCTTTTTTTTTTAAATAAAACTTATGTTATTTTATTACGACCATTCATCGTGTAGGTTGTAAGTAATAAAAGTTGCTAGGAGACCTTATGTCTAAAATTATAACTTTACTATGTTATCTATATATTAATACGTGAAGCAAAAGCATTCTACCCCTTTTTAAGCGTATTACGTGCACGGAAGACTGTGAGATTTGCCATGGTTAAAGTTTATATGGAGAAGAAGTGCAGAAAGCAAAATATTATCTATAATACCTTTTACTGATATATTAAATAAAATAAATTAATACTGCGAATCTAATCCCGACCAGTGCCATTGAACTTAGACCCCCCAAAATATTGACATTGTCACTCAATAAAAAGTGACAGCAAGTGATATAATATTCATTGTTTAGGTTCATACAGCAAATGTCAAACAGAAAATAGTCTATGATCAAAAAGTCGCTGGTCGAATTTCGACCTTAAGGCGATCGCTAGTAATACTAAATATAGATTCCCCTTTAGTATTTCCCCTTAATAACTCATCTCAATCTTACACTAATATTAACAGGTCAAGATTTTGTTCTTCTGTTTATTTATTTTAACGCGCTTATCTCTGGAACTACCGATCAGATTAAAAAACTATTATGTATTTTATAGTCCATTTATTGGAGAAAGTTATTAGACTATACACCTTCACGCTAAAACCCTAAGGAGCAGAACAGTAACCGTGAACGTGGAGCAACTTGGCCAGCTGTAGGCAATTAGGAGAAGTAAGAACAATGTATTTTTTTATACTGCAAATGTGGCAAACATCATACGGCCCGTCTGATGCCGGTAAGCGGCTACCGTAATCTGTGGATGCTTATAATACCATAGGTACTAATACCGCGTTGCTGACCTTGATTCCCCCTTCTCCAAGGAGCTCTGAAAATCCTACTCACCGCAGGAATACAACACAAGGGTACTTGGATTCGATCTTCTGCAGGGTGGAGGTATTCCACCAGTCGGGCTGGTCCAAGTAGAGAGAAATCTATACAATTAATAAAATTGAAGTGTCTGTTTGTAATGAGAAAATAACAGGTTTTTAATAAATGAATATGAAAGTATATACGATACGTATAACAAAAAACCTATTTTTAAAATGTTTGTCTGTCTGTTTGTTCCGGGTAATCTCCGAAACAGTTGGACCGATTTCGACGGGACTTTCACTGGTAAATAGCTGATATTATAGGGTAAGTTACTACTTAGGCTAATTTTATTTAAGAAAAGAAATTAAGCTTCCGCGCAAATAAATAGCTGGTCATGGTGAATCAATTTGGAGGCTTAAATAGCTTACGCTGAGTAAACCATAAGTGATATAGCAAATTAACGTACAACATAATTTGTAGACATTAAAAAGATCTAAAAAAAGTAATGGAGTGTATATGTCTATTTTCTAAGGAACATCCACAATAAGCATTTTTGTCTTTAAAATAGCCGGCCGCGGGAGAGCTAGATTCGCGCGGGCATTCTGTAGTCCACGTGAGCGAAGCCACGAGCACAGCTAGTCTCCAATAAGATGTCTTAAACCTCTTAAAAACTATACGCTACACGGGTTCGTTGGAAGCGGTGCAGTGGAAAGTTGATTTGTTGGTTTTCGTAGGAAATTGAACTGGGAAACCGTTGCGTAAAGCTAGTAGTTACTTCTATTTGTAAAAATACATTGCAATATGAAAAACAAGTCATAAGGAATCTAATATAAAAAAACATCATAAATTTTATAGAGAAAGACAAGCTGCTCTTGTAAACCGTAATGTATGATGACATTTAATAAATACTAACAATGTCAATTACAATTGCATTATCATATATTATAGATATTTGTATAAAAAAGGAAATCTAGTTTCATTCGTTCGTATTACGTTCAAACATTTCTTCAACACCAGTCGAAATGGTTTCCTCCGTTCTTAGAGTTGTCTTGTTCGCCGCTTGCTGTGGAGTTGTGTAAGTTCTTTTTAATTTAGCATTTATCGCACGTTTCAGTATAAAAGCAGACTTTTCTTTCTTACCGATTTTTGATAATGTTTAAAACCGTTTCGAACTCAAATACCTACAAAATACGAAATGAGTATTAATTACCGGTCAATTTACAAATCTTCAACTGAAATATTTATTGTTTTTGTTCCAAACTTAATGACTTCCAATGCAAAAGTCAACCTGAGAGTCCTTCTAGAAATACTACAATATAATATATACCTATTACATTTTAGAATCATGGACTGAACACATTTTGATATTTTTTGAAATTTTTGTCTGTCTGTCAGTTGGTATAGTTGAACACTAATCATGCAAAAACTACTGCTTATAGTCTGAAGGTACATTTAAAATGCATTTTTACGGTCGGTCTTTAAATTGCGTTTAGTTTATATACACATAAAAAAATTGTGTATTTGTAATATATTTTAAATATTTAGTGAAACAAAGTGAAAAGATAACAAATTATTTATTTTAATTTTTTTAAATACATTTTAACATTATTCTTAAATGTTTAAAATAATTAAATATTACTTACTATTCCATATAAATTTTCTACCATTTCGTTATTCTGTGTTTCGTTGTTTGCGCTATCGACATTTTTATTAAAGCATTATTATTCACTGGATGTTATCGGTTTATAAAAACAAAGTTATTAAATAAAATTAACTTAACAAACATAGAAAAACAACTAAAAATCAATAATAACAAGAAAAATTACTGTATTGGTGGCGCGGAGTTTGTCGGATAAAATTACCACTGGTGAAACCGTGGGGCACAGCTAGTACGAAAATAATGCTACAAATTCACAATGCGTTGAGTATATTTTGATTATAAATATATTCAATGTAAGGTTGTCTGAGAGTATCATGAATACAGAATTAAAGAAAATAAACCGTCAGTATGTTTGAATCTATTACATAATGATAACCATCACGTTTATTTTTTTCAGAACGGTGTAGGCAGAGACAATTCACGCTGGTATCTTCGTGGATCGGAGATGAATCTTTCGTTTTAATATTACTATTAATTAGTATCGGTTAAATGCAAAAATGATAAATTAACCAATTTATTAATCGATAATGTTAATGTAAATGATTTATTAACTAACGTATAAGTTAAATAATCATGTTTAAATCAAACTTATTTATTTGTATTTATTTTCAGCTCGTAAAGATATCTGCGCGTACTAATATAAAACTTATGTTTCAAAATAACACCAATTTTATTAAATCATAGTTTTTAGCGTTTGGCTTATTCTCACCTTATATTACGTAACGTTGTAGTCCAAAATGGTAGCACGCTAAACTTGGGGGGGGGAATGGAACACGAGTGCACCTGCGGGAATACATGCAAATGTTATAGGTTATGTTGTCTTATTTTGTATCAATGATTCTATATCGGTTCGTGTGTCAACAGAATTGAAAAGACCACAGGAAGGTCGGACGAATAAAAATATTAAATGAAACTATACTCCATTTTTAATCACGCCGAGGAAATTAAATAAGTGTTTTCAATAGTTTGAATGTTCTAGGGGTTCAGATCAGAAGCAATGAAACTCAGATTCAGTTTCAATTCCGTTATTCTTTATATTAATATTAATATAACAGGTACAATAATAATAATTTAGTGGATGCACAGGATGGAGTCACTTCCAAACATCTCTATCATTCACATAACGATCCACTCTATAATAACCTTTTGACAGTAAAACTCGCTTGACATGGTCCTTGAATTTATTGTCTGGTAAATCAGTAATATGCGTCGGGATCTTATTATAAAACCTGACACTATTACCTAAAAAACTTTTATTGGACCTGCTTAGTCTAAAACACGGTACGAGTAATTTATCTCTATTTCTGGTATTAACATTGTGCTGATCTTTGACAAAGTCTAACTTGACTAAGTTTTTACGAATATGCATTAAGTTATCAAGGATGTATTGGGAGGGCAAAGTTAAGATATTACTTCCTCACTTGGTACACTATATTATGAATTATCAATAATATAAGTAAAAAAATACTGATTTGGAGCAAGCTAGTATTAAATAAAGCCATGTACAATATCATATCAAGTGCTAAACATATGAAACTATGATAATATCGTTTAATAATAATGGGATAAGGAGACCTCTACGGACCATTCAACTTTATTACTGAGAATTCTCAAACCACTGCACTAATAAAGGGATGAGGTTTATAATAAAATCTTATGGGATAGACGGGTAACATAGATTAGGCAATAAATCCGTTCAAACAAAATCATGTATGTTTCCATTTTATTATCCTTAATAAGATAGCGTTTGAACACAATCTCATGTGATTTCATGTGACGATGTAGCAAAGACGGGATTGCGACAACCATACACCAGCTGTAATACTCAACATAGATTCTAACATTGTATTATTCAAACACAGAACTGAACAGAACAGAACTGTATTTTTCCAACATATCTAATACAATTGAGTGTTTCTTGTATATATTTATAAATGTAATTGGTTTCCCGGTATTGGCTCCAACGATGTTGATGTAACTTTGTATTTAGATAATATTTACATTCCCAGTTTATCTAGATAGGTGTTTTTTTTTTCTTTTGTAAAATAGCTTAGTTAGGTCGCTCAGATATTAATCGTAATACACTGATATTTCACAAGTTTGTTTCCTCACGATATTTTTCCTTTACCTTCAGTGGCTAATGTTACCATTTAAAATTGATATAATATGTACGCCATTTCTAAACAATTTCTCGAAATGCTGGGATTAAAATCTGTAGTCATCGAATAGATACTCCATCGGTGCCAACCAGTCGAGTACCACGATTCTTATTAATTAATCGATTTCAAAAAACAAGATTCTCGATACAAATTTTTATTTTTTATTAAGGATTTTCACCAATAGCTTTTTTATTTATGAACCGATTTAGATGATTCGTGAAAAGGAATTTTTAGATTTGTTGTTTCTTCGAAGGGTGGTCTCATTTTAAATTCATTGGCATTGGACCTTGATTTTGGAAAATACACCAGAAAACTCCTCAAAATCATTGAAGTTGATTTTTCTTTTTTGTAAAAAAATATCTTGTTTTTTATTTTCATGTTTATATGATAAAGTAATCAACTTATGATTATTTCTAATATTTTGTTTAATCTTGCACTAATAAGTATTAGAACTATGAAGTATGCCTATCTATACAGTATTTACTTTGTAGAGAATTGCAAATCCGTTTTAAAATATATAAAGAGCGAAATAATAAAACGTATTATGTATCTGGTAAGAGTTTTTCCTTCTTCGAATTCATACTTTAATCTTAAAATATTATGTGTCAATCTTAATAAAAAGTTTATACTTGAAAAGTATGCACGCCACAAAAGTTATAAATAAGTTACAAATATACCAGATACGAGATAGAAATATAATACTAAAAAATGGAGTATGCATATTGCCTATCTATACAAAGATTTACTTTGTAGATAAATTTTATATTCAAAAAATATTGTGAGAGTTTTAAAAAAGAAAAATAACGAGATAACAAAATTATGTTTCATAAACTCCACAAAATATTAATAAAGTACTAACTTATATAAAAGGTATGAAATACAATCTATTATGGATTTTAGAAAACAATACCTAGAAATATATTAATGGATTTTAAATTTATTTTCCAGCTGGTATGCAATATTCTTTAGAGAAATTTATTAGGTATTTAGTTACAAAATGTTTAGATTTTGTTTGATAAATATTAATAATAGAGATAAAGTTTCTTTCTTAAAGCAGCGTCAATTGTTGCAAGGCTGAGAAAGCAAAGCTCTAAGTATTTCATTAATACTAGTTAATATACGCTATAACTGCAGGCATACACAATTATACATACACAAATATCAAATACCCAACAAACATATTATGTGTCACGTGTACACACAAGTTTGCACCCATTCATAGTTGTGCCAATTTTATTTGTAGTCTGATATTAATTTTTGGAAGGAACCTACTGCCAAAATACAGGTTACCCTAGTTTGATAGTTGTGGAAACTTACTTTTTATATTTCTTCTTTGCTAAAGAAACTTTTTGATTTTGAATATTTGAAGTGGATAAAAATTGAAAATCAAGCGGGAAAATAAGATAACGAATATTCCGTAATATAAAATTATACTCGTGTAATGGTCAATTAATATAAGGTCCAGCGAACACAAAAGTAATCCGAAGCTTAATTCGAATACATTTTTACCCTTTTACATGATTTACGTATAAACCCTTTTCTCACCTACACAAACAGAAGCGACAAAAGAAAAAATATAATGTTAAAAGGCAACAATGATTCCAGTTCTTCAAGCCTTCAGCAAACAGAATCTACGGTCTTCAGATACGATAGAGACGGGTATAATTAATAAACGCCAGTGCGAGAAGGACGGATAATGGTAATATCGGAATGGCGTAGAGCTGTAGCGGCTACGGCAGTTAAAACGTAGACGCTGTTCGTAGCGCATCGTTGCTACGAAGGCGCCCGTTGAAGTCGTTTGAACTACTATGTTTATGTGTGCTTTGAATTTATACTTAATTGTGTCTTATATTGTTATGTAAAAGTGGATACATTTTTATCTAACAGCCAAACGTACAATACCATAGTGAAAGCGAATGGTACCAGTTTGTTCGGATTGGATGATGGTGAGTGTTTTTATTTAATAAAATAAACTATGATATAAAGTTTAGATTTTAATTATTTATTTCTAGAATATTGTAATAGATTATATTTGAATTAATTTTACTGTTTAATTTAATAAATTTCTTTACTTATTTGTGTCGAAAAATTATAACGTATTATTTATAGGATGATCCAAGTTTATTTAAAACATTGTAAACTTTTATCTTAACTTTTAATCTTTAAATGTAGATGTATGTATTATTATTTATATAATAATAATATCAACTTGTAAGTGTTCCAATCGTTGGCAAAGACCTCTTACTAAGGGTAGGTACGGGGTTATTCACAACGCCAGCTTACAACGTATTGGTGATTTCAAACGCCGAGAAATTATAAATTCTATATTTTTCACACACTACATGAACACTTCTCAAGCATTCAGGTTTCGCCACTAGTTTTTCCTTCACCGTCCGCCGATATTGACGTATTTTAATATGGAAATATACGTGAATTCCAAAAAACTCATTCATATATGCCGGGTTTGAACCTGCAGATATTGAATCGATATTCCGTCGGTCTAAACCACTCGATCACTACGACTTATACACCATATAAATACATGCAAAACATACATAACAACAGAACACAATAAAATCTAAAAATGTTACACTAATCCAGTTTATCTGATTGGAACCAAAAAAAACTCCTACCAAATTTATAAAGCGTAATTCGTTTAAGGGTTGCTAATCGTGGATATCTAGTCATAATGACTCGCAATCAATTTATATGGTTTTGAACGGAATATTTGTGGGGTAGCGTGATAACAGCGAATATCAACAGAGCCTCATATTCCAATGTATGTCGCGTTATTCATTATATCTCTGGTGGTGACATATAGTCAGGTCTTATCTTTCTATTATCTTGAATTTCTTGTAACGCGTTTTTCTACATGTATATTATGAATAACTATATTATATACTTGAAATAATAATCGAAATAATATTGAAAAGTTAAATTTTGCTAGGAAAGAATTCACATAAATATTTAATTAATTTCAAAGAACCTTCCTCGACCGATAAAACGGAACAATAAAATACAATTACTGAAAACCGTTTTTCTTGTTTTACGTTCATCCGCTATCCGCTGCGACATTATAGACCATTTTGTTTTAGAGCAACATAAATTTTTAATATCAGATAAAACTATAAACATACAATTAACAAATTTCCTGGGTACTAGGGCATGAAAATTATGTTTTCATATTTACATAGATGAAATACAAAGAAAATTTATTACGAACTGTTATTATGTAGCTGTAAAATTTTATTCCGATGTAATGTCATAAAAATCATCGATTACAATTTTATAACACATTCATCATGCATTGATAATACTTATTTTTGTTATACAACTAAGCTGGCAAACAAGTATACGGTCCGCCCGATTATAAGCTGATACAGTAGTCTATGTAAGTAATGGGTATAACTAGCACGTTGCCAACCTTGAACCCCTCTACCTCAAGAAGCTCTAGAAACTCTATTCATCGTATGAACACGACACTAATTTATTTCGCTGCGATCTTTTATAGGGTGGAGGTATTCCAACAGTCGGACAGCTCCAAGTAGAGAGAAATCTTCAAAGAAATTTAACTATGCTCTACCTCTCTTTCTTTCAGTTTAACATCATTTTTACCTCTTTCTCTCTCTGTTGATATATCGTACAGTAAGGACAGTGGATTAAAACCATTATCTCCTAATACAATAGGTATACAGTTCCTATAACTTTATATTTAAGATTATAAAGCGCAAGGGTTTTGTTTTTTCTTTGAATGCTCTAATCACTGGAACTGTTCGGGCTAATAAATTGGTTAGGGGTATGCAAAATTATTTTTATTCTTAAATTACCCCCAACAATAAAAATCGGCGATGACTGGTCACTTACTCGTGGGACTCGGACGGATACCGGTGCGGCATCTAAAATATCACGACACACTTCTAATTGTTTCGTCGGTATAGTGCATGAAAAGGTGTTGTGCATATTTCTGCTTAGTTTGAATTAATATCATCGGCGGCAACATCGGTGGAAAGGTAAGTGAGCCTTCATCCCGGTGATATAGTATATCATATTCGGAAGTTATTTTGTGTGATATCTACTTCCAACCAGTTTGAAAATATACAGTCCACTTGATCTACAGAGGTAGAATATCGCACCCAGTGTGTGAGTGGTGGTTGCCACCACAGGAACTATTTAACAAATTTGAAAAAAAAATTGCGTTGAGTAGTGTATTTATTAACAAAGTTTTATAGGCTACATAACTTAACGCTATGATTCTAAGGAATGGAGTAGTAAGCATGAAAGTCAAGCAAATTTGCATGTTATAGACAAGTACGGGAAGTGAAAGCAACGACAGGCAGTAAGTACTATGTATGCGATGTGTAAAGTCGATCGAATAAATTTAATATGAGGTTTCTTATGTGCTTTCTACTTTATGTGCTTAGATATGTGCTTTCTTAGTAGCATATTCGGACTCCACTTCAATAGACGTGAGTACGAACCCCTGAAATTAGCCTGAACTTTCGGTGATGGAAAACATTGTGGTAGGTAGGTAGGATGGTGGTAGGGCTTTTTTTAATATCCGCCTTGCTAGCTACCGCACTTGAGTTGAAAATCTGTCGCCACACACCAATAGGTGTGTTCCAGCAGCTGCACTTGAGAACCAGTCTTCCACTAGACTTAGCCGTACTCCAATTAAGATCAGGTGAGGTTGTGGAAAAAAATCAGTAAAGCATATTTTGTGTTTTATAGAAAAAACATAGGCATGTTAACCTTCCTTGCCAGTTTTATGTTACATTGTAAAAAATTTCGTCGTACTCGCTGTATCATTAAAATTTAATTGATATATAAAACCAGAATCCCTTGTGTTATTAAAACTTTAATGATTCTAAAACAGAATGAATGGAAAATAAACGAAATTCATCTAAAATCGTATGGGTCTGCGATTCCTTGGAGCTGTGAAAAAAAAAAACAAATTTCTAAGTCAACATAATCAAAGGAGACGATTGTTTATGATGCATAGTTTAATACTCGCAAAGACAAAAAACCTATAGAGTACTTCCAGTTTACTTACAGTTAAGACATTGGACAAGAAGCAATGTCTTACAACACAAGTAAAAGAAAAAATCCGAAACCCGTCAAATTGTAGTTATATTACAAAAAAAAAACTATTTTCATCATTTGTTAAGCTGACCGTGGCATGTGTCGATGTATGGGGACAACAGATATCTAACTGCAAATTTAAATTTGTCCCTCAATATAGTTTATCTATTCGATAAAATTGTTCGGTGCTTTCTTCACTAATGTTACCTAATTATTTTGGTTAATGTAGCTGTACATTTAAGGAACCCTCGGTGCACGATTCCCACTCGCACTTGGTTGATTTTTTTATAGATATAATTAGGATTTTCAAATATAATTGTAAACGATAAATGAAAACTATTATATGGTGAAAATTAAATACAAAAGTTGTTAGAATGCTACCTAGTAATGCCATCTAGTACCTTGTATATCACCTACCATTTATGAAAATAAAAATCAATTTAGGCCTTGTGTGTCCGTCCTCCATCAAGGGCTCAGGGATTAGCATTTAAGCGCAGTGGAAGATTTTACATCTGAACCCTCCATGGAGATCAGTGACAAAACAATAGCCTGCGTTTTGGCTAGGAAATTTATAATAATTTATGCTAGAAATTATTACAAGCTATAATAATACAAATAAACTAAACACTGTCGGCATCTACTCTGACGGGATAAGCTCCACAATTCACAAATAACAGTCAAGCAATAGGAATGAAATGTAAAATCATCAGTCGATCAGTCATCATCTCCTCACACCAATTCTTCTCGTGGCGAGATTACAAGTTTATACAATATCACAATACAAAAAGTGGCCACAATAAGGGGATCTCTCTTCCCTTGGCCCAAACATTAACAGGTAAAGTACAAATTATATCGTGAGCCAATCAAAAGGCATAAAACCTCTCAAAAAAACAAGTTGCGCGATGACTTAACAGAAGAAATTTACAAAGAGGCAACTTGTGTTGTTAGACCCCGGTTCCGAACGGGCCCTATGAATGCACTTATAAAAGCCAAAACACTACTACCAGTTCAGGGAACATCCTAGTCATCGAGAAGAGTTGGTAAGAAACTCGATCGTGTTAATCATTTTTTCTTCAATTGTTAAAAAATATATTTTCAGTTAATAGGTTATATTAATAAATATTTAGCGGATTCACAGATAGAGAGTCACTTCCAGACATCAGTAAAATTCAATGACAGATATCCTATTATAATATTTTGACAGTAAAACTCAACTCGTGATACGCTGTTGTATTTAATTTTCTTATGCATCCCGCAGTCCCGCTTGAATATCTCCCACTGCAATTTAGCGAATTAACCATAGACGGTGCTTGGGCAGCTTTATGTGAAATCCTGACTAGAAATCCACGTCGCAACTTCTCGTGCCAATTCATTCGGCATTATATTTCGGGCAATTCGTGTGTTCTTTCGTTTTACCACTTCAATATACTCATTTTGGAAGTGAAAACTTTTTTAACAGCGTTGTGATTCAAAACGCGATGAAATGAAAAAGCGATATTAAAAAGAGACAAACACATACATCTATAGAAATTATCTTGCGAAAGAATACTGTTTAAGCATCGGAAGAAAACTTTTTAGTTATAATTGATTTTTTTTTTTAATTTTAGACATTGTCATGTCACAATATTTTTTTTTCTTCTTTATCTTTTTTCATCAATGTAATCGTTGGAAATATTATAATTAATTTAAGACCAATCTTACTCTTATTAATAATCCCAGAAAACGAATTTAAACATGGTCCTAATCGAACCGAATGAAACAACCAGCTAAATCAATTGATATTACAACGGATGCATTAAGAAGCAATGATGTCGACGAACAACTCATCTTCCAAAATGATTGAAGAAACAGAATTAATTAGAAAACGAGGTAGTTACAAAGGGCGTTTAACGGCCTTTTCAAATTATTTTAGATTTGGTGAGTGAGAAGCCTCTTACACCCGCAGATGCAAGGGAGTTACAATTACGTTTTGGTAAGATTCTTTCATTGTATGACCATTATGATGAAGTACAATTACGGTTAGAATGTATTGTTGAAAATGTCGACGTGCAATATGCTGAACGGACAGCATTTGATTCAAAGTATTATGCATTGTCAGCAAGAGCACAGGGTCTTTTAGATGATTTTAATGAAAATAATAGGACACCTGATAATAATGATGTTACTACTTGTGTTAGTGGTAATCGTAAGCTCGTTAAGTTGCCTACAATACAATTACCGAACTTTAATGGTTCTTATGATAAATGGTTAGAGTTTCATGATACTTTCGACAGTCTTATCAATTCCAACGATGACATTGATGATATAAATAAATTTCATTATCTTCGAGCATCTTTCGAATCGATCGAGTTTTCTGCGAAAAATTATCACGTGACATGGAACCTTTTGTGTGACAGATTCAACAACATACGTCTATTAATTCAAAATCACATTTGTTCTTTATTCAATCTTGAAACTATTACAAAAGAGTCTTCTATAATTCTAAAACGGTTTGTTGATCAAATTAATAAAAATTTGAAATCTTTAGAATCTTTAGGGGAACCGATTAAACATTGGGACACCCTCTTAATTTATATTATCACACAAAAATTAGACCACAAAACCTATTATCATTGGGTACAGTTTAAAGGTAATTTCAAAACCGATTCTTCGGTAAAACTCGATGACTTCTTTGAATTCATGCGTAACCGTGCTGATTTAATTGAAACTTTAAAAATGTCTCATAACAGCCGATCAACTGCAACACTAAAATGTAATACGAAAATAAAGGCAATGGTTTCATTACAAAATCCAAATAATAGTATGGATTTACCTTTTCAAAGTTGTCCTAAGTGTGACGGGAATCATACATTAATTAATTGCTCACAATTTCTTGCTTTAAGTACTAAAAACCGTTTAAAGTTATTGCCGACTTTTAAAGTTTGTTTTAATTGTTTAAAGTCGGGTCATTTTGCCAACCACTGCAAATTGTCAGGCTGCAAAATATGCAAACGAAAACATAATACGCTTATTCATATAGATGGGCATAAAATAAACATGAATAAACATCATAAATATAATAATGGTATTACAACAAATATACCTCAGCCTTCGTCTTCGTCCACTGGTACAGTCGTAAATGAGGATGTTGCTTTATCAGCAGTAAATTTTTCATCATCTCATAAGAATGTCCAGACTGATATTTTGTTATCAACCGCATTAATTAAGGTACACGATTATAATAATCACGAACACATTTTTCGTGCCGTGTTAGACAGCGGAAGTACGGCGAGTTTTATGACAGAAAGTTTATGTCAAAAACTAAACTTAGAGACTAGACGAGTGGTTAGTTCAATCGTGGGTATAAATAATGCTACTGCTCATGTACAACAATCATGCTACGTAAGCATGAAATCTTTAGACAATAATTTTACTTCATACCTTAATTGTTTCTTGTTGCCAAAAATTACAAATTCTGTACCGAATCATAACATAAACATATCCAATCTAAACATCCCATCAAATATCTGTTTAGCCGATCTTACTTTTTATAAGCCTGCTGATGTGGATATTTTAATAGGCGCAGATTTATTCTGGGATATTTTAGGTTCGCAATTAATAAAGTTAGGCATTGGGAAACCTGTGCTTTGCGAAACCAACTTTGGATGGATTGTATCTGGTCCAGTCATTGTCAGTAGGATGACATCAAGTCTAAAATGTAATTTAGCTAATTCTAATACTACTGATGATATTAATGACATTCGCGATAATTTAACGCGATTTTGGCAATTGGAAGAAGTTAGTACTAGGGTATCACATTATTCACCAGAAGAAAAGCTATGTGAAGACCATTTCGTTAAAAATACATGCCGTCTTCAAGATGGTCGTTTTTGCGTTCGAATACCATTGAAGCAAGAACCTGAGATTTTAGGTAATTCCTATCGTAAAGCCACACAGAGTTTATTATCTTTAGAGCGCAGATTAAAAGGAGGTAATAGTGAGTTTAGTAAATTATATTACGAATTTATGTCTGAGTACCAGTCATTGGGCCATATGTCAGAATGCATGAAATCTGATTCAAATAAAAGGGTATATTTCATTCCTCACCACGGAGTACTTCGAGAAAATAGTAGTACCACTAAGCTTCTTGTAGTGTATAACGCTAGTTGCCCTACTTCATCAGGAATATCATTGAACCAAATTCAAATGGTTGGGCCAACAGTCCAAGATGATCTTTTGTCTATATTGATCCGTTTTAGACAACATAAATATATTCTATCAGCAGACATCGAGAAGATGTATAGACAAATAGTCGTTCATCCTTTTGATAGATGCATGCAACAAATTCTTTGGCGCAAAGACACATGCGAGCCGATTAAAACGTATCAACTAAACACCGTGACTTATGGTACAGCTAGTGCTCCTTTCCTTGCAATACGTTGCCTAACGCAACTAGGCAATGAGTCTAAAAATGATAAGGTCGCTGAAATTATAAAACATGACTTTTATGTCGATGATTTATTGACAGGAGGTGATAATTGTGACGAATTAAAGGTTTTACGTCAAGAAATAACAGATACACTCAATTCAGCATGTATGCCGTTACGAAAATGGAAGTCAAATAATCCCAAATTAATTTCAGAGGTTACTGAACTATCTCCTTTAAACATTGGATCTAATGAGCTAGATAGGTTGTTAGGTCTAGGTTGGTGTTCAGAGACAGATGAGCTCTATTTCCCATTATCTTCCTTAATTTCTCATGGCATTACTAAACGCGATTTGTTGTCTATAATTTCACGAATTTTTGACCCTTTAGGTTTACTTTCACCTTGTGTAATCACTATGAAAATGCTAATGCAGAATCTGTGGTTGCATAAATTATCTTGGGATGATCAGTTATTACCTGATATCATTAAACAATGGAGTAACATTGTTAAAAATTTACCTCTTTTGAATAATATTCGTATACCGCGAATACTTGTAAGTAACACATACAACAGATTAGAACTACATATTTTTACTGATGCGTCTGAGTGAGCGTACGGTGCGTGTGTTTATGTACGAAGCACTAACGCCATGGATGAGGTTTTGGTTCGTTTGTTAATAGCTAACAGCCGTGTAGCGCCAATTAAACCTACGACAATACCAAGATTAGAGCTGTGTGGTGCCTTGACTGGTGCCCGTTTGTATGAGAAGGTCATCAATTCACTACGAGCTAAAATAGATCAGGTTTACTTTTGGACCGACTCGACTATAGTGCTAGGATGGTTGCAGATGTTGCCTTCTAAACTACAGCCCTTTGTTCGTAATCGCGTTAGTGATATTTTGGAAAAGACTAGTGGTTTAACATGGAAACACGTGCCAACGGATAAAAATCCAGCAGACTTAATATCTCGAGGTGTTGATATACATAATTTACAAAACCTGGATTTATGGTGGTCTGGTCCTGAATTTTTAAGGCATCATAAGTCAAAATGGCCTACTCAACCCAAACATATTAGTAAATTACCAGAGACCAAACCAGATATTTCATTGAATATTATTCTTATCAATCATAATGACAATAATTTTATAAATTTTAATCGATTCTCCAATTTCTTACGTCTAGTACGTTTCGTAGCTTACGTTTTACGGTTTATTAGGTCTAGCAGGAAAAATGCCTGTACAACAAAATTTCTAACCGAAGGAGAATTGCAAGACGCGTTAAATGTAATAATTTCGAAATGTCAATACGAATCTTTTCGCGAGTTTAAACTACTCTTAAATAAACAGCCTTTACCGAAAAAGAGTCCACTCTTAAAATTTAATGTTTTTTTGTACGAAAATAATTTAATGCGTATTGGCAGTCGTATTGACAATTCTATTATTGATTATAATAAAAAGCATCCTATATTACTACAGTCCACTCATATATTTACAAAGTTGTTATTTGATTTTGAACACAAAAGGTTGATGCATGCTGGTCCCCTTTTGTTACTAGCATCCATTAAAGAAACATATTGGCCTATAGGAGGCCGGAACTTAGCAAAAACATGTTACCATAAATGTGTGCGTTGTGCTAGATTGAGAGCCAGGAACGTTGTTCCTATAATGGGGAATTTGCCACAAGAGCGTTTACTTCCAGGTGGCTATCCATTTCAAAACGTAAGCGTTGATTACGCTGGACCTATTCTAAGTGTCAATCGACGGGGTCGCGGTTGCAAATTATGTAAGGTATATATTGCAATTTTTATATGTTTTACTACCAAATCTATTCATTTGGAGTTGGTAGGTGACTTAACGAGCAATAGTTTTATATTATCCTTACGCAGGTTTATTTCTAGGCGGGGTAAACCCAGTAACATTTACTCTGACAATGGTACTTCATTTGTTGGAGCATGCAATGAAATTTCAAAATTTTTAAAAGCCAATTGCAGCTCTATAAGTGAATGCGCTGCTAATGATAGCATTAATTTTCACTTTATACCGGCGTATACTCCTCATTTTGGCGGTCTCTGGGAGGCGGGAGTTAAGTCAACAAAGTACCATTTGCAACGAGTGCTGGGAAACAGTCATCTAAATTACGAAGAGCTTTACACTACCTTGACGCAAATTGAAGCGATCTTAAATTCTCGGCCACTCACTCCGCTTTCTTCGGACCCTGCAGACTACACATCGTTAACACTAGGTCATTTTCTTATCGGGCGACCACTCACATCATTGCCTCAAAAAGACTACCACGACTATTCGAAAAATCATCTAACTAGATTTCAACGCATCGAACAGTTACGTCAACATTTTTGGTCAAGATGGACAAAGGAATTCATTGCTGAATTACAGCAACGAATGAAGTGGCGCTCCTGTAAGGATACTTTGAAATTAAATACTATGGTAGTTGTTAAGGAAGATCATCTTCCGCCTTTAAAATGGAAACTGGGAAGGATCATGGCAGTGCACCCTGGACCTGACGGTATAGTTCGTGTGGCGGACATCAAGACGTCAGGTGGAGTAATTAGAAGGGCGTTTAACAATATATGCCCACTGCCTACTTCATCACAGCCTGGTTGAAGGCGCAGCCTTCAACGCCCAGGGGCATGTTTAAGCATCGGAAGAAACCTTTTTAGTTATAATTGATTATTTTTTTAATTTTAGACATTGTCATGTCACAATATATTTTTTTCTTTCATCAATGTAATCGTTGGAAATATTATAATTAATTTAAGACCAATCTTACTCTTATTAATAATCCCAGAAAACGAATTTAAACAAATACTATTTATATGATTAACGAATATCTTGATTTTTACGATTGCGATCATCGTCAAATCGGCCTAGCAGTGTCACGACCAAACTTGTACGCACTGTATTATGTACAGTACGAGTGGTCGATAGTTCGAGTCCCGTTGATTTAGAATTGCAAAATAAGGTTTTGGACGAAGTACACATCTTATATTTTATTTAGCTAATCAACAATTACTGTTTGTAATATTTAAACTAATTGATGATTAGATTATGATAAGAAATATAAAGTGAAACACCCTGTTAACCTATAACAAGGATCTTTCCTGAACCCTTAATGCCGGAGGATACAAACGAGACTTTGGCAAACCGGAAACTTCCTCTTACAAACTAAGAAGATAAACTTTACGCGGAAGGAAAAAATAGTAGGTTAGCGAGTCGCTTATTTACCAATATCGTTGTGTGATCGTGTGCGAACAAACAGACAGTATTTTTTTTATGTTTTAGTTATCAGCATATGAATGAAATCTCACCTGATATTAAGTAATGTAGCAAGTTGTTTAGATATTTATAAGCAAGCTATAATTTTAGTTTGGTGGAAAGCCAATAAACTGCCATTATAAAATCGGTTAGTTCTTGAAATTTTGATCGTTCGATTACATAAAAATCTATTTTTTTACCCGGCTCAGTTGCGACTTCCATGCATACGGAAATTATTGTTGGTGAATCAATTCGGGCGTTTAAGTGGCTTACGCTGAGTAAATCATAAGAAATATAACAAATTAGTGTACTTCATAATTATTGGAGGGCTTAAAAATTCAGCGAGAGTCTATTTTCTAAGGATCAGCCACAATAAGCATTTTTGTTTTCCAAATAATCGGGGATGGGGGTGGTACGATTCGCACGTGTGCCCGATCGACGACACTTTGTAGTCAACGTAAGCGCAACCGCGAGCACAGCTATTATTATACTAACTCCATGACGACTTCGGCATCGTGGACTTCTGCTTGACGCTTGTTATACCAGAAGCAACATTAACGCGCCGCGTTGCCGACATTTGCTAAAACCTTGCCTTATGGAAGCCGAATAGTACCATTCTAAGCTTAGAAAGTTTACTTCACATACAGCAGATGGGACACTTCTGCGTTTATAAATAGATATTGAAATTGAGCTTTGTTGAAATTATATTTATCGGAACTAAAATACGTAACAATATTTAATGCCTTTAATTTTAGTAAAACCAATAAAATAAGTAAATTGGGGAAAGTCGATATTACTCAAATTAATTAAAAGGCCACAAACAAAATATCGGAACCAATTAACTAAGACATAATTGGATAATTATTTATAAATTGCTTGTTTTTTTTTGGTTATAAATAGAATTTATACTAAATACATTCAATTCAAAGTACCTCAATGAAATAATAATTGGAAATGTTTTTGTAGGCTAGCTTTTAATAACGGCTTATTATTTTTATTTTCTCCGAATTTTCTTTAATTGAATCATATTTAATACTCAGATTTACCAAATTATATAACAACAATAAATTTATCAAAATAGAAGATAGATAAATAGAAGATATTTTATTCAATTTATACCTTATTTCAAAATACTAGGACTGTGTTGGAATATATCCTAGTCATTGTGAAGAATCGGCAAGTTATTCAAACGTGTTTCTTAATAAATAAATTAAAAACCTGGTAGAAACCGTAGCCTTTTGTCGTAAAAATACACTCGCTCAACGGTGAACACCTATGGGCTGTTTAATTTATCATAATGTCTGTATTAAATAGTAACCCGTTTTGGTGAATCTCGCATTATCGATATAAGAAAATGTTAAAATCTATTCTACAAACTTCATTTTCGTATAAAATAATTATTCTGCGTTAATGACTCACGACGCGTCAGCATGTAAACTGGACAGATTAATTAAACTAAATTAAAAATTAATTGAAGTAATCATCCAGAATAGAGTTACTGCTATAGTAAGTTTTAAAACTAATTTCTCTTGAAAATTTCCCATGTGTGAAGTAAGGGGGTAAATTAATGAATATCATAATTTTTTTTTCTTAATTAGGATGTAATTACCCAAAAATTGTGAATCTCAAAATTACATGATTTTTTTTACAAATTTTCCTTATTCGAATGTTCATATTCATTCGGTATATTGTGATATGACATTGTCAAATTTAAAAGAAGTTCATATTTTGTTTTCCCTTCCTATCAAATTATCAAATTTTATTTTCAAAATTATATCAATTAATTATATGCTCCGGAAAATATAGTTTCGTAATGAAAACATCTTTATATTAGGTTCTTAAATATTAAATTAATGTTTTATATGGAAAAAAAAAGGAAAAATATATTATGTAATTATACATTTAATTAATCGAAGTACGTATCATTATTATCTATGCACTTAAGCCATTTTATAGGTAGTATAGCCATTACTATAAAAATTGTGGGAGCGAGATTCAATAAAATCGTTAAAGGGGTTTTGGACAGCCTCATCGTAATTTTTTTTTCCTTGCAAGAAATTGTCCAAATTCTGAAAAAAGTGGTAATCTGTTGAAGCAAGGTACAGGTAGTGTGGTGGGTGTCGGATATATTCCAACCGCAGTACCTCATTAACAAGCCTCGTTAGTTTAACGGATATCTTTTCAATCATGGTTTGCAATTCTTGACAATACAGATATTATGTCGTTATCGTCTGGCCAGATCTTAGAAAGCTGTAATATATGATACCAGCACTGGTCCACAAGTACAGTTTATTAAAAATGTTAGAAAAGATATAATACTAAAGCCACTATTTTTTTATGCTGATATTTTCCGAGAAATCAATTTTGAGGTTCTCGAATCCTTTCTCCAGATTTAAAAGTAAAAAGGGATATATAAAATTATTTGTGCTTTTATTGCTTACCCAACGCTTAACTAGTCACAAAGTTCACATTGCCTTTAGAACGCTACATCTGTTTTTCTTTTTATTCCCTGTGATTTTCTTTGTTTATGACTAGCGACCCGCCCCAACTTCACACGGGTTCAATTTACGAAGTGGTGTATTTTATGTTTAAAAAATCCTGATTTATAGTTTATCGCTTTAACAGTTCATACCTTCATAACTGCCTAATTAGCCTAGTGGTCCTAAACACGGTTGTTATGCTCGAGACCCTAGTTTCAGTTCTCATGTCGAGCAAAGTGCTATTGGGATTTTCTATGAAATGTTGAGTAGCAGCTTGGAGTTTGTCTTTGTATACGATTAACGGCAATAATAGAGAACGCACTATTACATGGGACATAAAACATACCGGGCGAATTGTGGGTTTACACCTCTACCTCACACTTAGGGAATACAGGCGTGATGGTATGTTGTATAACTTTATAGGTACAAATAGTGCACTTAGCTTGCGCCGCGTAATTTATCACAGGTTTGGTTTTGGTAGGATTTCTTTGGTCGCGAATAATATTTTTAATTCGTGATATCTTTTACGGTATTCATTTAAATGGAAAACTTTCAGGGACAATCTAAAACTTTCCTTTCTTCCCTAAAGGGCCGGCAACGCATCTGCGAGCCCTCTGGTGTTGTGAATGTTTGTGAGCGGCGGTGATCACTGTCCATCAGATGCGCCACGTTTTTTTTTTTTTTTTTTTTTTTTTTTTAGAACTGACTACACTGTTAGCCTTAGGGGCCCTAAAGCCGCTGCGGCTTTTACAGCTTCACCGGACTTGGAATGCGCCACGTGACCGTTTGCCCCTTTTTATCATTAAAAAAAAAGTACATTAAATTCCCAAATAAACTAACACACTTATCTGGATAAAGATTAATACTGAATTGGAGAAAGATAGCTTCGCAAATATAGTAATATTTTTAATTATTATGTTGAAAATGAAAATGGTTACTGTGAGTCACCTTAGGAAATAGACCTATGCTATCGCGAGCTTTTTGAAGAACTACAATCCTTTGGAAGATTATTTTGATTTATCTCATAAGGTTATGTAATGTTATGTTTAGCCTGCGTAAGCTACGTAAGGGACAGAAAATAGTTTTTTGAAGACTTGATTACAAAACTTTTCCCTACTATACAAAAACTTAATTGGATTGTATTGTATTTACAAATTTTTATTAAAAAAAAATCTAAATGATAGTGATAACCTTATAGATATCAGTTGCATAGTTTAGAACATATATGGGCAACAGCCGGCCCGCTGTAAGATATGATCCGGCTCGCGAGATATTCTGAAAAAAACCCAATATAAAAAAATATTACATTAATTACTTTATACTCACGGGAAAAACAGTGAGCCAGGAAACATCAAACCTTTTGATGTTTGCCGCCTCACTCTTTGATAATCACTGCCACTCTGCTTGCTCGATCAAATGTTTTGAGGTATGCCGCCTCACGGGCGACTCATCAAAAGATTTATTGCTTATCAATTATTCTAAACTAGTTTATTCCATATTATTCCTTCATTTTGCATATAAAGCGGCTGGATGGCCCGAACGTTAGTTCAGTTCTATTTGAGCTACCGAGGTGATAACTTGGACAAGCGATATCCTAGGGAACTGCTCGAGCCGTCAACTTGCTTTGTGAGTTTGTTTGCCTCTTGAGTGGTTACTAACTATAGTCTGTAAAAATGATATCTGGTGGAAAGAAACGAAAAGTAGATAAAGAGGGTCGCCAGTTTCAAGAAAAATGGACTGAAGAATTCTTTTTTATCTTACACAATGGTAAGCCTATTTGTTTGCTGTGTAATGAATCCATTTCAGTAATGAAAGAATTCAATATAAAGAGGCATTACTCAACTAAGCATGCTACGCTGCACTCACTGACAGGACAATTAAGAACAGAAAAAATACAGAAACTTACCGAAAATTTGGAAAAACAGCAACAAATGTTTCGTAAACAAAGAACACAACTTGATAATGTTGTGAAAACTAGTTTTATAGTTAGCTTAAAATTGGCAAAGGCATTAAAACCATTTGCCGAAGGAGAATTTATCAAGAATTGTATGTTAAAAATTTGCAGTATTTTGTGTCCTGAAAAGAATAATTAGTTTGTCAAGACGAACTGTTGTTCAACGTATAGAAATGATGGCTAATGATATAAAAACAACATTGACAGACCGTATGGCTGGTTTTGAATCATTTTCCATAGCATTAGACGAGAGCACCGATTTGTCTGACACAGCTCAACTGGCTATATTTATTCGAGGTGTTGATAAGGAGTTCAATGTTACTGAGGAATTGCTTGCTTTACAGCCGCCAAAAGGAACCACTACAGGAGAGGATATTTTTATTTAAGTTCAAAAGGTATCACAAGTTTTAGCTTGCCATAGTCAAAATTAACTGAAGTATGTACCACCTTCTATGATCGGCTTACGTAAAAGTTTCATCGGAATTTTGAATGAAAAAACAACAGAATTAAATGTGCAAAAATATGATTTGATAGTCCTTCATTGCATTATCCACCAACAGAACTTGTGTTCTAAGTCCATTCGACTCCAGAATGTTATGAATGTGGTAGTAAAAACCATCAACTTTATTTCATCCCGAGGACTAAATCATCGTCAGTTCAAGGAATTTTTGGATGAAATATCACCTGAATATAACGACGTAACATATTATTGTGAAGTCAGATCGCTGAGCAAAGGAAAAATGTTGAAACGGTTTTACGAGCTTAGAAATGAGATAGCAGACTTTATGAAAATAAAAGATAAACCGCTATCTGAATTAAGTGACCCAAAATGGATATGTGACTTAGGATTTCTGGTCGATCTTACAGGCTATTTGAATGATTTAAATTTGAAACTTCAAAAACAAGGACAGTTAGTAAATGATTTGTACAGCCATTTGAAAGCGTTTCAGATCAAACTACGCTTGTGGGAGGCACAGATGCTGTCTGGTAACAGTTACCATTTTAACACGCTCTCTGCGTATGAAAATATTGCTGATGCTCAATATGCTGCAGAACTCAAGTTACTGTCGGAACAATTTTCGAACAGATTTAGCGTCTTCAAAAACACGGAAGACGGTTTCAGTTTATTTGCTACTCCTACAAAATATAATGTACAAAACGCTCCAATACACTTAAAAATGGAGTTGATCGAGATTCAAGAAAACTTACTCCTAAGATCCAAATTTGCAGACGTAGAGTTGTGCGATTTCTATAAAAAATACCTAGAAGAAGACAATTTTCCGCAGCTTAGAAAATTCGCAAGAAGATTGATTTGTGCGTTTGGCAGTAATTATAAATGCGAACAGTTCTTTTCATTGAGGAAAGTTAATAAATCTGCACATCGTACAAAACTGACTGACGATAATTTGGAAAATTCTTTACGTCTTTGTATCAGTGGAATTAATCCAAATATCGATAAATCAGTTTCCCAAATTCAAGCTCAAGTGTCTTATTGATTTCGGTGTATTTAATTTTCGTAGTTTGTAACAATTGCAAATTTAACGATTTAATTGTAATGTACCATTTTTTTAAATTGCATTTTGTAATAGGAATAAATTGTACTATAATAATATTGGCGTATTATTTCATGTCTAATATCTATCGCAAAAAATATTATCACTACTTTAAAATGCACTAAGTACTTTTAAATGCGGCCCGCGAACGTATTTGCACGCTAAAGTTTGGCCCTCAACATGTCAAAGGTTGACCATACCTGGTTTAGAAGAAGTAAGCGGATAAACAGACAGGCGCAGACAGCAACTTTATACTATGTCATGTATTGTTAATGATGATTGATATTGATAAACAACAAAAATTACAATTAATTCATTGATATATTACAGTTAAAAGCCTACAGCCAAACGGTTAATAAATATTTTACAGTATGCGTAATAAGCTATAAACTGGAAATATTACCTTCGTGATCGTCGCTAGTAAAGCTAATTTTACTTCAGTTACGTTCTATTTCGGAATTAAAGTTGAAGTTATGTTGACTCAGTGGTAAAGAGCGTCGATTGACGTGGGTTGAAATCCTACAATAGTCCTGTATTTTCTACTGATAATTAAGCCCATTTAGACTTAGCGTATAGTGAGGCTGTACTTTCTATAACAATTTCTCAATGAGTGTTCGGACAGTACCACTTGAAAGCAGTTATCTAGACTTAACGTGTAGTGAGGCTTTACTTTCTATAACCATCTCTCAGTGTGTGTTTGGACAATTTTACTTGAAAGCAAGGCTTAACTTGTTGTGAAGCTGAACTTTCTACAACCATCTCTGCGTATGTTTGGATTGTTGCTTTTGAATGTAAGACCTTCTAAGCTTAGCGTGCAGTGATGCTGTACTTTCTACAAACATCTGTCAGTGTGATTGGACAGTTGCACTTGAGAACAAGGCCTTCTAGCCTTATCGTCACTCACTTGATCTGACAAATATACACCAAAATAGAGATAAGTGATTTCAAAATATTCCCTATAAAATACGATCAAGAATATAACACATCCTAATGAATTTTACAAAAAATACGTTTTCATAAAAATAATTACTTTTCACTCTTCCTCTATAATTAGCATTATTTTTATCAGAAAAATAGGTGTGCAGCCTTAAAGCAATTCTCACTGTAAAACGTTTTATATCTAAGGAAGGAAAAAGAAAAATCTTAATGACGGTGATTTTTCCACTCTGATTTCCGTTTTTCTTTGTTCTTTATTTTTAATTTTCACTGCGTCACGAATAAGGTTTATACCTCCCTCGACGACAGTAGACAGACGGCCGGCGCGATTCACGTTATATATATATATATAATATTTTTTATTACAAGCGTAAAACAACAATGGCGTAGAAAAAAAAATATGGCCGGCCTGAGATTTTACGTCTGGTGCTCATTGATTTTAGTCACACAATATTTATGTTTGAAATATATGTAACGTATTTTTTGTGATTTAATTTATTGGTGAATAGATTTTTTTTTTGTTTAGCTATTTTTTCAAATGTGATTTTAAACCTTTTCTTTGTTTTTCTGTATGTGGCCGAATGCTAGGTAGAATTTAAAAGTACAAAGTTAATCATTTTCATTGTTTATTTTAATTACAAATAAATCTGAATATAATAACAATAATAACTAATAATTTTAACATCATCTAATTACTAGTGTAGACAAATCCAGGTGACCTGGAATCATGAAATTTTGCAAGAAGTTATTATGTTTTTATAGCACAAGTAAAGGAAAAAATCCAAAAATCGTAAATTTGTAATTACATCTCAAAAAAGATAATATTTTGGGATAACAAACTTATTTGACGTTGGTAAATTGACCGCGGCATATATCGATGTATGAGACAAAAGTTTTCGAACGACAAAGTTAAGTTTGTCCCTCAATATATTTATCTTTTTGTTAGAGTTTTTCAGCGCTTTCTTCAATAATGTTACCTAATTATTGTGGTGAATGTGCCTGTACAATTACTAATCATTGGTGCCCGAGTTCGATTTGCACTTGGCCGATTCTTTATATACACGAACATTAACAAATTTATATGTATTTATTTAGTTATGGGTTGACGTTGAAGAAATATACGAAGAAACCTAGTACGTTTGAGTAATGTTCTCGGCATGTCATGAGAAAATACATAAAAGTCACTTTGGCTGATTTTTTTGCATGTGTGGTGGTCGCGAGTAAGTCAGACCTACCATCCCATTTTCGCTAATTTCCACATATTGTTTGTACAATTTTTTATGTTTGTACAATTGAGATTTATAATGTAAAAAGTACAGATTTCATGCAAATGAATTCGCGGGCGGGTGTTAGTATTGATATCTATTTGAAGGTATATATCAATGGAGCGGCGTTACCCTTCTCATTCGCAGTCGAACTCTCACGAACATAATAAATCCTGTCGTTTTTACCCTTCTTGTGACATTTCATACGATTTTAAACCTTATCTCAACGTGACAGAGCTTAAACGGGCCGTTGTAATCCATCACTGCCTTTGACAGTTGAGACAAAAAGCATTAAAGTCTTTTTGGGGAGCAGATTTTTTTATGTATTTTTAGATTGTCAACAGATGTTTGATTCAAGGGGAAGTTGGTTTTTGTGGGAATAATACGTATACCATTTCCATTTCTTTATTTTCTCGATGACAGCTCCTGTGAAAACTTGAACGAGCGACTTTTTTACATTATGTATGCATTATTTTATAAAAATATGACGTTTACACACGTACAAGATTATACAGAGTCGGAAAAACGGATAGAGATGGAGCTATATCGGTAAACGTAACACGATAACAGACCCGATATTTTTTACAAAATGTAAGAAACTAAACTACTGCCGGATACTTTTGTACAAATTTATTAACTAATATTATATTTCATTACAAGATGTTACACGTATTAATTCTTGATTGATAATGCCAACTTCTTCAAAATTTTCGAAGCTGTTGTAAGATAAGTAGGTATAGGTAGGTACCTATAACCTATACCTATAGTCTGGAACCTCCTCGTGGTGTGCCCCGGGCAACGTCAGTCTTTATGACTGGCGGCCAATACCAGACCGACGGCGTCCCTCCCCTGTACCCCTCTGCTCAACAGAGGAGACAGGGGATGGGGCAAGAGTGGACCTGCTTCGGCTCGTCCACTATGGACGGACTCGTCTTTGACGGCGGAGGAGGAAGAAAACCTCCTTAAAAAATTGAGAGGATACAACCTCTTTAAAAAATCACTGACGGCGGTGGAGTAACCACCTTAAAAAATCACGGACGGAGTGTAGTAGAGTAAACCACCCTTTAAAAAATCACGGTCGGACGGTGGAAGACAACCACCTTAAAAAATTACTGAGGAAGACAACCTCGTTAAAAAATTACTGGCCGGAGGTGGAGAAAACCAGCAGCATAAAAAATCAAGGACGGGCAGTGGAAGGAAACCACTTAAAAAAATAACCAGAGGGTTGAGGATGAGCACCTCGTTAAAAAATCAAAGCTGGATTTGTCGAGGACAGACGGGAACTTAATGACAGCAGAGGAGGAAACCTCTATAAAAAACCAACGACGGACTGGTGGGGGAGGGGGTGCGTTCATTCGCCTCCTTCTCCTGCCGTTTCATGGATGGCAGAGGACAAAACCTCGGTAAAAAATCATAGCCGGGCTAGCGGGGTGGGGGTGCGTTCATTCGCCTCCTTACCCCCGCCATATGCCAAGCATTATGGCAGAGGCAGAGGAGAAAACCTCTATAAAAACCCAACGCCGGGTGGGTGGGGGGCAGGGGTGGGTTCATCCGCCTCCTTCTCCTGCCAGGCCGAACCAAGGGGAGATGGGTCAGGGGGGCTGTTTTCCCATTGCACTGGTTTGGCGGACGGGAAGACAGTTTCGTTTTGCACCGGGCTGGCTCCGTCAGCGGGCGACCATTCTGGGCCTTGCCGCCGGGGCGGCGCGGTAGTATGCTACCGCTGGTCCCGTGTCGCCCCATTACGGCGTTGGACGGTGCACCGTGGAGTTTTAGTGAGTAGAAGTCTCACATAACCACTCGTCCCCCCGGGCGGGTGTGTCCCATGATGGGTTTCTCCACGTTAAAAAAAAAAAAAAATGGTACTCGACAACGAAACGAAATATTGTAATCTTTATTTATTTATTTTAATCAAAATCTGATGAATCGTCACTGTTGTAAATATATGCGATCTGTTATACGGGTTTCTTAGGATGCCTTTTTAAAAAAAGAAATAACTTTCACTCGCGGAGAACTTTTATTTGAATTCGAAATGAACTATGGTTCCGCGGTGGAAGAGATGATCCATAAGCAACCGTCTTGTTTGAGAGTAGAAGTCCGACTGACTGTTTTATCGTTGATTAATGAAGCCTAGCGAGGTTCTGCTGACATCGAGTTGTTAAGCAAGCATTAAGGCTTACATGACAGGGGTATAACAGATCGATATTCGTTACTTATTTGACCACAACACTACAACTATCAAATTAGAACTGTCATCGAGAAAATAAAAAAATGGAAATAGTATAGCTAAATTCGGACGGATGAATTCAATTTCTGAGTAACCTTTTTTAAATGGTCACTTTTTCTCGAGGCGTACTGTCTGATCCGAAATGCATTTTTTTTTTGCTTTGTCTTATGGTAAGCAAAATACGAGAAGCCTCTCAGCAGCCAAATGTAAGTCACTGTGAAAGTTTTATCACCAGCATGGTAGTCGCAACATAGTCGGGGGTATAGAAACCTACTACCCCGTTTGATAGCTAATTATACACCGGTTATATATATACACTAGCGGTGCCCAGTGATTCCGCGTGAATATATGACAAAGAAGTTATTGTCATTAATGTTACAAACTAACCTATTGAGCAATAGTATATACTTCCAGTGTACAATATTTCATTAAAATCTGTCGAGAATACGAAATATTACACTTTTTACGATTGCTAAAAATATTATTAACAATTGTTACTGTTATCTTTTAAGTTACAATCACATAAGTAGGATTATCATATTATAATAAGATTCATTTATTTATAAATTTATCGTAGTCATATTTCTTATATATATTAATAAATTTATAGTTCTTCTATATGTACATATTTTTTTTTCAATTTTTAAAATAGATGTCTATTATAAAGGAAACTGATTATGAAATATTTTTTATGTCTATCTGTGTATTTGTATGT
This sequence comes from Saturnia japonica, assembly GCA_033032175.1. NCBI lineage: Eukaryota > Metazoa > Arthropoda > Insecta > Lepidoptera > Saturniidae > Saturnia > Saturnia japonica. The sequence goes on along the minus strand of CM065327.1, from coordinate 12,246,455 downwards.
TCGGAATTAACTCAAAAACGGCATGACCGATTCCTATGAAATTTTGTTCACGGGAAGCTAAGTAATTGGTCAAACTAAGAAACTATAAAAACATTCAATAATATTTTTAGAGACCGTAAATAAATATAGTAATTCTCAACAGATTTTGATAAATTTTGTACACTGGACGTATAAGAATTCTAATAAACGAGGGCGGATAAATAAAGTTCAAATATATAAGTCTAAATATATAAATATAAACGTCTCAACATTACTGAATAAAGTTTTATGAAATATAATAATATATCGATGGTAGTCATTGAGCCACCTTTCAGAATTGCCCAATCAAGGTTGTGTTCGGCCAAGGTTAGACATGGCGTGTGGGCTGGAAGGCAATTTCATCGACCTTGCGAACACTATGCCCGTTCAGTTTATACTTTCAATATCTTGGAATTGTTTCGTTATTTTTACCCGGTTCATCGTGATAATAATAAAGTCAAGTCGAAAACTTACAACGTAAGATTCCACTACCAAGCTATTTTTATTGCCTCGTATACTGTACCGAGGGTTGTAACGGGTATAAAAATAATAGTTTATGAAACTGCTGCATAATGAGGGGTATTAAAACACGAGTCTGTATTCCTAGTTATATGCAGTTTGATATACTACTTTATCTTTTCTCATACCTTGGGATTAAACCTACCAAATAAAAGATCAAAAAGTAACTAAATAGTTTATTGGTTATAGTTATTATTCAAGTAAAACGTTTGATTCCTGGAGCTTCATTTATGAAATTATTTAATTTTTATTGTGTAAACACTTTAAATCCTTAAGTTTTTTTTTTTCGAAAACGCTTTTAGTTTTGTGTATTTGGACACATCGACACCGTTACATATGCTTAATATACATTTAAAGTGAAAACTTCTTTAGCAACGTTGTGATATGAAAGTCGATGAAACGAAACAAAACAGCGAAAGTTTGGTGTTGCCAGACAATAAATAATTTTATTAACTCACCAAAAAGGCACGAAACAAAAACTTTTTAGACATTCTGTTAAAGATTGATATTGTGTTAGGTTACCATGGATATTTCAAATGTGCATTATTTGAAAATGATTGTGAGTAGGTTCTTATAAACTACACTGTACATTTTTATAAACTTTAAATTAGTGTGTATTTGATCATTTTCTGAATTTAAAAAAACTTAGATATGTAGGTATCACTTCTACCACGTGTGAATCTGCACACATAATTTTTTAACATTGACTATATTTTAGACTATAATGAGGAATACTTGAACTTGTCAGACAATTCTTGAAAATAGGACAATAGCACTTTTTCTTTAAATGAAGTAGATTTTTTGTATTTCCCATGCCATAAAGTTGTGATAGCATTTATCACTTAATTCTCTCGACTTTGCGACATTTTGAAGCAAGAATAAAAAAAATCCCACAATTATAGTACAATCAACAAAACATATGAATGGCGTCAAGATCCAACACATTACTGCGCATGCGCTAAAACGGGCGCTGACACAGATCAGTAAAATTTGGTATCAAAACTGTTTTGTAATCTGTATTGCTAAATCTATAATTCTGTTTGTACAGTTAATTTTTTGTCCAAATTTTCCGATGTCTGCCTGTATGTAAGTATGTCTGGATTTAACTCAAAATTGGCTAGACAGATTCTTATGAAATTATGTACACGGGGTGCTTATAACATTGATCAATTGATAGGGTATAAAAAATTTCAATATTACTTTTCGAAATCGTAAAAAAATCACAAAACAATTCCCTTGTCTCTTGACCAATTTTGATGAAATTTATTCCCTTATTTCTTGACCAATTTTGTTGAAGATTTGTACACATCTTTTAGGAATAGTAAAAATAAATCCAAAAAAATTAAATTTCATTAATTCTTAACGGATTTTGATGAAATTTTGTATACGGGAGGTATAAGTAATTACATAATTGAGGTTATAACAATAGTCAATATTACTTCTAAAAATAGTAAAAAAAGAAATTCACAAAATTAAATTCATCAATTCTCAATCGATTCTAATCAAATTTTGTAGACGGGACATACCACAACTGCGAGACTATAAGAATCGTTAATAATACATTAGAAATCGTAGAATAGAATTCGTACGTTACGTTCGTATTACGTTTATTACTTTCAGACAATTTTTACACGGGAAATACATGTCTTTCCTCAATTTATACGGCATATGAATTGTTAACAATATATAGTAAAAATAAAATTACCAGGATGTAAATAACCACTTCGTAGTAACAAACGCGTGCGGAGCCGTGTGCAAACAGCTAGTGCTGTATAAATTATTCCTGTATCGCTTTTGTAAAAAAATTGTATTATAATATTATTTTTTTAGAGAAAAGGTGTTATAATATGATTCTATTTTTTAATTGGCTTCAAAAAATGACGGGAGGTTACTCGATTCGAATGTACATTTTTTTTTTATGGACGTTCACCCGTATCTTGTTTGTTTGAGAACCGATTTGAATGATTCTTTTTTTGTTGAATTGGGAATACTTCAAGGGTAGTAAATTTTTAATTTCATTGACATTTTAATTTGAACTTCGAAGATACACAAAGAAACTATTCAAAATCATTGAAGTCGATTTATCTTTTTGTTAAAATATGTCTTGCAAATTTCGATATTGTGTTTATAAAGTATGTCAATTTAAACTCGTTTTGAATTTAGTAATTCGAATTTTACGTTATCAGAATAGTTAAAATATAATTATTGCCTTATTAACAGTAAATATTTAATATAATAAATAAAATATTGGTCACAAAAGTGCTGTCAATGTAGGAAATTAAAACAGAGTTGTATTATTTTTCAACGGAAGTGACCATGATTTCTCTGATATGGGGACGAGATAATTTCAATTGAAAAAAAAATCTTCTAACAATAAAATAAACACGTGTACCTACAAATATTTACGCGACAAATTACAAAACGCGCACGTCAAATTAAGTCAAGCATAAATTCTAAGGTAAATGTCGCGAAATGTTTTCACCGAAAATCCCATCGCTTAATGAACTGAGCAACATTTACGAAGATTTGTTTTTCTTATCTCACCTTTTAAATATTTATGAAAGGTCTGTGTATAATTTTACGCAATTTATTTTGATTTTATAGTATACAAATGCCTCAACAAATTAGGTAGTTTTATAGTTAGTTAGTATAGTTTATATATAACATAATATATTCGCACTAGGGCTTAATAAGTAAGGAATTGAAGGGGGTTTTTTTTAAACTGACTGTTAGACATAAGGGCCTAAGAAAACTCGAGATTCTTTTACAGCTTCACCGGGCTTGGGGGCGAGCGCTGAAGGTATTCAGCCACGGAAGTGTTGCAACATGCTTAAGGATGGCTAATTGACCGAACCTTGGCTTGGGCTATTGCCGTAGTTACAACAACATCGCGATCAGACTAATTCTATATCCTTAGAATTCGAGCTGATCTAACTTTTACATGTTTCTGCCTCCTGAGAAGTAAGAGATATGTTTATTCGTACATATAAAGTGATCTATTAATTGTTAACCTATGTACCTGAGTGGTGTTTACGAGTGTGGAGTGCAGTGTAATTGTGTATGTTGGTAGCTATTGAATGCAAATGCAGTGTCGCCCCAAAATCGTACACACCATACAAAAGTGAAGAAATTATGACTTTATTGGTGGATAGGTAACATAGGTAGATAGGTAACTTTATTGGTAACAGATTTTAACGAAACTTGCATATGACAAGCACAATTCCATATTTTACAGTTAGATAAATTAAATTTTAGTTAATGGTTTATTTAAAATTCCTAAGTATATTACCAAGAGTTCATAGGTTACGGTAGCCTGCCTGACGGGCCGTATACTTGTTTGCCACCTTAGTAATATAAAAAAGATAATTACGTGAATGATTGTGGTGTCTGGAAGTCGTTCCCTCTCTCTACATCCACTAATAAATATAATAACTGTAAATAATATATATACAATAAAATAAAAATATAAATAAAATGGATAAACACGATCGAGTTTCACGCTGGTTCTTCCCGATGACTGGGGTGTTTTCCGAATCGTCAGTAGTGTTTTGATGTTCATAAGTGCCTTCTTAGAGCCTAGATTGAATAAATTATCAAAAGACGTAAGACGGATTTAATTCGGATACCGCACACCAGGTTGTTTTTTTTATACAACAAAGTTAGCAAACAAGCATGATGCCCGCATAAGGGTTTTTGGAGTAGTTTTATTAATTTTTCAAGTAACTACCAGCGGAACCTTTAGCGGTAAAGTAGAGAAACTAAAATTTTCAGTACAAAAAACGAAAAGTTTTATCATGTTTTAAAAATAACAAAATTATTTCATAGTAGAAGCATTCGTCACAAACCATAATAAGTTGATAGTCATGATTATTTCTGTCGTGAATATAAAATGAGCTATTGATTTTTCCAAGAACCACAACAACACAAGGGCGATGCAATCTATACGTATAAAGGTTATTCTTGTAAATAAATAACGCAGGGGACCGACTTCAAATCACAACTGCATCGATATTTCTTTAAAAAACAAGAGACAATGACCGTGATTTATACAATTTAAATTTCTAAAATACTATCTGTACCGGCGACTCCACTCGCGTTCACATGCGTGAATCGTGCTGCTCCCGCTCCCACACATGGCGATGCTTATTGTGACTGATACTTAAAAAATAGGAACATGCTGTCGATCATTTTTTTTAAGGACTACAATTATGTAGTACATTATAATGGTTCATCACTTGTGGTTTATTCAGCGTAAGTCATATTTTAAGCGCCTGAAAAGCGTCTTTTTCCTTAATAGAAACACCACACGCCACTGCTTATTTCATGTGTTACAAACAAAATATATCTTATAACCTGGCCAGCATATATAGCTTTGAAATAAAAATGACCATGTAAATCGGATAATTGGTTCTAGCGTGAAAAGAACATAAACGGACAGACATAGAGACGTTTAAATTTATAATATAACTAGCAAACCCCGTCCCGCGTTGCTGTGCCATTTTGGAGTCCATGAGAATATTGATCTGATCGCTACCACACTTTATAGGATCACCCGCTGGGCTAATATGAAAATTGTCTGAAAACTCATCAAAATCGCTCCAGCCGTTATAGAATCCTTAGCGATCATGCATACAATCATCAATTTTTATATCATAATAATAAGAAAAAAGAAGATATAGAAGATTAGCTGACCCGTGCAAATATTCCGCACATTTATCTATATTAGCAAATCTGTAGTCTTGTCTGTACAGTTAATTTTTTTTGTTTACTGTCTGTGTGTTTGTATATTCGGATTTAACTCAATAACGACTTCACCGATTCTCATGAAATTTTGTTCACGGGACGCTTATGTTATTGGTCTAAAACTGTATCTGTGTATCTGAGTGTCAGTCTGTGGCATCGTAGCTCTCAAATGGCTGAACTAATTTTGATCAAGGTTTTTTTGAAAGGTTACTAAATCGAGAGTGTTCTTAGCTATGATTCAAAAAATCGGTTCAACTGTTGGCAGATTATCAGCTCTTTTCTAGTTGATAAGTAAATTTGAGCACCTTCCACAGGTCTGATTGAGTCAAAATTTGGTGTTCTGTTACTTCATTGATATTAGAAGAACATTACCACCTTGACCTAGTGCTGCAGCGTTATCTGGTATCTGCAGGATACCTAGCTTCTTACTAACTTGCGGCAGAGATATCGCGTTTGGATTCATTGAAATGGCCTCGGTGGATTGGTTACTTTTGTCTGGGACTAATTACTTAAATATACCTTGTTTTATGGATGTTCAAGTGTAACTTCTTTGCTTATGAGCCGATTTGAAATATTCATTTTTCGTTGAAAAGGGGAGACCTCAAGGGAGGTCCCATTTAAATTTCATTGTCATTGGACCTACTATTTGGAAGATACATCGGGGAACTTTTCAAAATCATTGAAGTGGTTTTTTCTTTTTGTTAAAAAATGTCTTATAAATAATATAATAGTTCGTATAAGAAAGATAATGTAATAAAACCAAGTTTAAATAGACCGCATTCGGAAATCTCTTACATTCTACAAAATTGTGAGCATTTGATATATTAACGTCTTAAATTATCTCCTTACCCTATAAATTACTTTTATATCCCTTACAAGAGACTTATTAAACTTTGGGATCCATCTGAGAAATTCTTCTTTTCGATATAAATTTAATCATATTTTTATTACCGTACATATTGTGATAGAATTGAATTTTATTAAGGCCATCGCGAATTAAATGTATGCAATACAACATAAAACTCTAGATAAAGAAAAATTTGAAGTTTAATTTTATATACTTTTGTCGGATTTGATTATAAAAACTATTACAAAAATAGATACATAGTTTCTGAACGAACGGTACGGAAGTTTGTTAATAAATAAATAAAGATGGCGTTTGTAGATAACTTCAGGGTATAGATTGTATTGCGTTGTACTGTGGATGACGCAACTATTGGTGCAGCAGTGAGCCTGTAATCATGACCAGCATTATATTAATACGTGAAGCAAAAACTTTGTACCCTTTTTTAAGCGTATTGCGTGCACGAAAGACTGAGATTTGCTATGGTTATAGTTTATAAGGAGAAGGAGTGGAGAAAGCTAAAATGTATCTATAATATCTGTTACTAATATATTAAATTGCATTAGTTAATACTGAGAATCCTAACCAAACCAGTGCCATTGAACTTAACCTCCCAGAATTGTCACTGAATGAAAAGTGACAGCATTGTTTAGGTTCCATACTGCAAATGACAAATAGAAAAAAGTCTATGATTAAAAAGTCGCTGGTCGAATTTCGATCATTAGGCGACCGCTAGTTTTTATAATAAGATTGGTTGAGTGTTTATCAAGTTCAAAAGGCGTTTACTTCAGAAGATATAACAGATTACTAACACTACATTTTTTATAGTAACACGGCAAAGGTCGTGACCGTCGCAACTCAAAGTTGCATTAAGAGACGCTGAGTGAAGTATTTTAAGTTTTTAAGCATCATGGTTGAAATGGAGAAATTTGATGATGGACAAAAGTTGAAGACATTAGACAAACGAGTCACATGGTTAAATCGGAGATAGACTACGCACTTAGCAAGACGAGAAAATGACCTATTTACCAAAACATTTTAATAATAGTTACCCAGGGATGGAGATTACTGCTGAGTGAACCACTAGCCCAACGAACGAACTGTTATAAAGAGAAAAACTCCAATCTTTTAAAAAAAATTTTTTTAATACACACTGGAATATAATTGTTTAAACTTATGCACAATAGTTTATAATTTATCAACGGAAGAGATTCAGTAAGTGTTCCTGATTCGCGGCCCGATCCGAACTAACTGAAATCCCTATACATATAATGATGGTATATAGCTATTATAGAAGTACTGATTAGGTGCCTATTCATCAATAGCTAATACAGTTGAGAGATATAACAGAACGAAGTGCCAACGAGATCATGAGGAATATTAAACCATATATTAAGTCATTTATTGAACAGTAGGTAAATGTGCTCTGAATGGATGGATAAAGTACAATAGAAAAACAGAATAAAAACTACGACGCCTAGAAAAGTTACTTGTCGTTCCGTTTCTTTTTCCTTTCTCTTTTCTTTTCGTTCCTGTACAATAACTGTAAATAGTACTGTTAAGTTTATATTTTTATATTGGCAACATTGCTTTAGTTAAGTAATAAAGAATGTTATATCTGTGGCAACCCTGCCGGGCATTGGCATGGCATACCGAGTACGGCATAATTAAAGTAAATCAATTTATATTATAATTCTCTAAGTTTAATTCGCTGTGGTCTACCTTAACAATTACTAGTGTAAAAAAAATACACTAAAAAAATTGATAAACCCAACTTTCTTGTCGGTTCTTCTTGATGATTGGGACGTTTTCCAAATCGATAGTAACCTTTTAACTATATAAAGTCATTCCTTACGCCTTAGATATAATAATAATAAGATATCTATTCAGATATTAATATATTCATGTTAATTATAGTAAGAATTTTAAGAGTTCTTAATTAATTAAAGTTTTAAATAATTCCCGCAACATGGACGCGAACCCAGTGCTGCAATATTGGAGAGTCGACTCTATTTTCAATCACCTGCAGGATGCTGCTGGTACTGGCCCTCAAACGGGTCATCACAGATGCAATTCGTTTACGCACGATTGCATGAAAGCTATCTGTGACATTATCGACAAACATCTGTGATGCACTATAGTGCCGAGCCAGCCCCAACAGCACTCTGAAGGCGTTATTATATTGTACTCTTAAGGTATTTATAGCCTTCTGCGAATAGTTGACCCACAGGCTGAATGTATACAATGTCTGGCATTAAGCTTTAAAAAGATAAATTTTCACTAGCCAAGAGCATCGTGCAAACCTGCGAGCCAACATATTGCTTCGAGCAGCCATCGTTTTACGTTCTCATTCGATATCCATATTGTCAGACAGATCTGCGGTAATCCAATGCCCCAAGTATTTAAAAGTAAAAACACGTTTAAGGAGACATCCGTTGAGAGTTATTGCTGGTATCTCGCCAATGTCTTTACTACGCTCCTCAAATATCAAAAGTTCACTCTTACTTGCATTATACTTGAAGCCGTGAGCCGCCGCATACTGCTCACAAATAACTAACAACTTTCGGATTGCACTGATTGATGGGCACAAGAGCACCATGTCATCTGGTTAACTAATATTTTTAATTGTCGTACCGTCTAATGAACAACCGACTATGGTACTGCTTAACTTCTCAGTCAGGCCATTAATATAGAAATTAAAATGTTTAGGCGAAGTTAATCCATCCTGTCCAACTCCACATTTCAATTTGTACATATCAGATAGCTCGCCGCCCCATTTAACATAATTGTTTGGTTCAGCGAACCAGAAGCTAAAAATGTTAATTATTTCTCTAGGTAAGTCTGTGAGATTAATGAGTTTATACTATAGTATGTCATAAGACACTGTATCGAAAGCCTTATTAAGATCTAGGAAGCACGCATACACAGGTGTTTTTCTGTCAGTATAGTATCTTACAATGCTTTTTAAACACAATACTGCTGTTTCAGTGGATAAACCAGCTTTAAAGCCAAAGTGTGCATCATGTAATTCTATGTGCTCATCCAGAATACGATCAAGCACACCGTCAAGAACCTTTGCTATGATAGTAGATAATGATACACAGGCCTGTAGTTATTTTTATCTGCCGTGTGGCCGTTTTTATTTTTTATAATAAAATATTTTTAATTTTGATTTTATGACCTTCCATTACTTCAATAAAAATTTTCCTCTTAATATTTACTTCGTTAAAAAATTATGTAGATAGATACTGTTTAAAACGTCCATTAAATTACATTTTCCTAAGCACGAACATTAAAAATTATATTAGCAACGTTCAAAAAGCACTTAAAGGCACGACGTAGAAGTTTTCACCGCTGTAATGATCTACTTATAACATTGCCATTAAAATACTCTTTCAGATATTTTAGAAATAATTTACGAATTTTATTGTCAATTATATTTACTTTATAATAATATTAGTAAGAGCTTCTCACACATTTATTATCAGTAATAATTTTCATCTCGTTATTTTACTTTTACTCATATTATTGACAATTTATTTAGCCTATCAATTTTGTTGTGGAATGACAATAATTTATATGTACAAAATTTAATCAAAATGGACCTAACCGTTTTTAAGTTAAAACCAAAAATACAAGCAGACATACAAGATAAGAAAGTATGTTAATTGTTCTTTGTTATATAGGAAATTTGGAAAAAAGCATGAAATGTACCGGTTTATTAATATAGATAATGTTAGTTATATACATGCGCAAATCAAAGGAAGCAATTACCACAAACCAGTTAACACCACAGCGTCGTTCAATTCAGACAATTTCACTTGGAGAAATATATACGCTATTTCCATTATTCAACCTTTTCAGTTTTAATGAGTATTATTATTGGACGACCGCCAGCGGAATATCATTCGGAAATATGGGGAATGTTTTATTTTATGTCATTCAGGATTTCACGTTCAGAATTTTGAGCTTATTCTAACGGTATGTTGTCAAAAATTCGCTTTCTTAGTAGATTAGGTCGGGGTTATTCTCTGTACAAAGACAAAACAGTTTGTAACCCAAGAATAAACCCAAAGATTTAGTAAGGGCAGAATGTATTGTCAGGATATTTTTCTTCTTGTTTTCTTTGTTACCGCACGCTATAAACGAATGTGAATAAAACAAACATGTTTATCTTTTCTATATCAGTGCTATAGATTAGATATACCTACTATAAATTTAGATACATTAATTTAATTCAACTTCTACTATATTTGTATTCTGCAATACTTTCTCACTGGCTGGCTAATATTAATTGCTATGTATGTAGGTTATTGCATATCACCGAGGAGTTTTCAAATCAAAATTAAAATATTATTTCTAATTTTTAAATAGGGCACAGTTAGGCGGTATTTAGGGAAATAATTCAAACTGGAGACGAATTATAATAAAAATTGTTTCTGAAACAAGATGAAGGATAATAAATATCATCCCCATGGAATTGATGTAAGTTACACCACAAAGTTTTAGACCCTAAGGTACTTATTTAACCTGTCATAGATAATTGATTTATAAGAGGCGCTATGTAAATTACCACAAGATATAATATTACATATACAATTAATGAAATTGAAGTGTCTGTTTGTAATTTCAAAATTACAGCTGTTTACTAAATGCATATGAAAGTATATAGGAAAGACACCTATAACAAAAAAAAACATTTTTTAAATTTAAAGTTCTCCGAAACGGTTGGACCGATTTTGACAAGATTTTCACTGGCAGATAGGATGCTGTAACTAAGGCTACTATTCTAAGGTACTATTCTATGACTTTATTACTATGTTTTCCTTATCAGGTTAATTGTAGGATTCGTACCCAAGTCGATCAATGCTGCATCTGATCCATTGAGCCATCATCGTTTCATTTTTAGTTATTTAAGGTAATGTTTACATATTATAATATCATAAAAATATGCATAGATAGTATAATATATTATAACTTAACCCTCAACGGTGATACATAACATCGATGTAACGCGATGGCTGGCCAGCTTCCAACGCCGCTGCCAAATGTCGGGCAGAAATGACCTTGAGACCAGATCGATAATGAATTTTGTTGGTACATGCATACTTGATTAAAACCACAATTTATGTGTAGATATTATATTAAAAATAGAAAAATAAGCTGTGATACCTTTGACACATTGATTCAGTTAATAAGAAAAAGCCGATAAGGAGGGCTATCATATTTCTTTTTTTATATAGTAGCAGGATAGGTAAGTAAAGTACAAACCAAAAACGACGGCGACCACCGAGGGGACACGTCAGTCCATCACCGGTCATCACCATCATGCCGACCTGCAAGCCTCTCTCGGCAGCTGGGTAAGCACCAGCTGATCCCGGAATGCAACAAAACAAAAAACAATCACTCTGATGGATTTATCGCCATATACATGGTTGTTTTCAAAAAAAAAACAAAAAATCTTTATTTAGACCCTAAGAAGGCACTTATGAATGTCAAAACATTACTGCCGGTTTGGAAAACGTCCCAGACATCGAGAAGAACCGGTAAGAAACTCGATCGGTTTATGTTTTTTTTTGTCAACTGTACAAATGTTAATATAACCAGTACAATAATAATAATTTAGTGTATGCACAGAGAGGGAGTCACTTCCAGACATCACTATCACTCACATAAAAATTCACCCTATTCACCTTTTGACAGTAAAGCCCGCTTGCTTGCTTACCTGTTGCGACAATAACAGAAATCCTACTACTCCGCTTGATTGATAAACACCGGTTGATCTTAGAACGCGATACTCCTAAGCGTGCCACGATAAGGGGTTTTACACCTAGTTTCACCATACACCACTAGGACACAATTATCATTTCCTACGCATACCTATAACCAATCTGCTATATTTATATATAATAAAAATAATCAATGCAAAATAGACACGTACCTATAAAGTTTCTTCAAACGAACCTTTTCGTAAAACTTAAATAGAAAAATTATCGTCTAAGTTAGTCTATTACATTTTTATAAGTAGGACATAATATTTGTTATTGTGGGACATAATGATTTTTTTTAAGGGGTGTTTTAATAATAGATTAAAATAACCTAAAAACTAAAACAATGAAGATAAGTATACGAGAAATAAAAACTTCCATCCAAAGTTGCTCGCCATTTTGTATACAATATTTCTCTTACTTCATTACGAGCAGAGTGTGTAGCAAAGATTACAAGAACACAATTTTCTTATTATGCATAAACTCCTCTATAAAGAAATGAAACAGCGAGAAGAAGCTATCTGGTACTCGAACAATATGTAATCAAGTTTAATTAAATGTTCCTGTGAAATCAAGTGAAAATTAATTTGATTAAAGACTAATTTAACATTCAAGCTAGAATTTTCCATTACAAATTACATTGTGAAACCTGTAGACACATAACTTTATCATTAACATTAAACTTTACATTATTAAACTTTTTAGCAAATCTAGTTTTGCTCATAATTATGCTTACACAGAAATTTGAAATTAGATAAAACTAGCTGTGCCTGTGACTTCGTTTCCGTTAATATTAAAATGGATAAGGTTAAAAATAAAAGTATTCTTATTTACTGAGAATTTCCAAGTAAATATTGTAAAGTCAATAGGGTTATGTGAATTTATATAATGTGCTAAGTGAAAATAAGACCAATAATAGTACATTCTAGCCCATAAAATCCTTTTGATTTTTCCGCTTTTCTTTTTAATCGTTATTGCTCCGCAAGTCATCTCGCACGTCCTAAACGAATATCACGCGAGATTAGTCGGTGTTCACTGGTTTATGAAAAATTCAACGATAGCGCAGTATTATAAGAATAAAAGGATTATAATTAATCTTTTTGTGAATCTAGAATTACAGTTACAAAGTATTGCAGCGTTTGGTGAGTTAGCATTTTACTGAAAATATTTACACATACTTACTTGGAGCTTAAAGCGATTTTAATCTTTACCAATTATTAAAACCGCTAGGAGCTGTCATACTATAAGTAAATATTTGTTAATTATCAATGTGCTACATCCGAAGACGTTTTATAAATAGACGCGTTGTACACTCACTAAAACAATTTGAAAACGTTACAAATTTTGTCACAATCTTGTTAAAACAAAAGAGATAGGAAATCACAGTGTAAGGTGGAACTTCTATTATAAAAAAATATTTCTATCATTGGTTAGATCGAAATAAATATAGTCACAAATACATGAAACAAATCTCAATAAACTCCATGGCTCATTTACAAAGGCGTCTCTTGGCATTTATTTTCAACACGCGACTATTAACCACGAAACCGAATGAGACAGGTACCATTTGCTTCGTTTACTCTGTGTAGCAATAAAACTTATACTTAAATATTTTAAGAACTTAATTAATTACTATATTTTCTTAATTATCTTCTTTTTTTTTCAGTAATTTTCAGTGTTTGATTTGATAGCTTTCTTTGGAATTAATTTGATTATGTATTAATATAGGAACAACCATCGATGAAGTTATTTAAAAGTAATTACGGTGTTTCACAAAAGTTCCTTTATGTCACAAAATTGTAATAATTATTCAATACCGTCACGGGACGCCCTGGCACATGTGACACATCGACATTATTTTGTATAAGTTATATGTATATAAGAACAGATTACGACAGGAATCAGATATGACGTAATGAAAAGATAAAGCATTACAAATTTATTCCATAAAATAATGACTGTTTATTTATATAAATATACATATTTATTAAATACAAAATTAAAAAGTTTATTTGAAATCGCAACTACTCAATTATTTTCATAATTGTATATTCATAATTCATAGTACATATATTCCATCATATAGCGTGGCGATGTGTCGCCACGGCCTATATCGCCACGCTAACAATCAGGTTTACCCTCGCCTATAGATGTTTCACATCAATAAAAACTTATAACGTTGCACTAGCTTTTGCTACAAGTTTCAAATATATCATTGTTATAAGATTTCTCCATACACATTTAAAACATATGTTACACCCCTTTACGAGTTTGAATTCTTATAATTCTACTCCTTGCAGATGGCTACTTCATAATAACTATCTGCTGGTAAAATTTCAGCCCAATCCACACCGTGGTTTAAGCTATGTGTTGATATATAAGTCAGTCAGTCAGTCAGTGTTCCCTTATAGATTAGAATAGCTTCATCCCCTCTGTCTTATTATATCACGTTTAGTTGGAATTTGTAATTTCTTACTTTGGAAACATTAGATCTATAGTGATTATCACTGTATAGTTTCAATTAAGATTTAGATAAAAATATATAACGGCAATCTTAAAAACTATTCATATAAAATCAAATAGAAATAAATGAATTTAAATTAGATAAAACAGTAGCAATTTATAGTTCATTTGAATTAGGTCTAAATCGTAAATATGCCTAAATATATGAAATAATATAACCGTATTAAAAAGTAAAACAAGTAAAATATTTAGCTAAAGAAATTAATTCCAACATCGTGACTGATGTAGTCAAGTGAAGTTCCATGCGGTTTTAGGTAGGATTTAGGGCTTCTGCGGTCGGAAAGTCAGCACGGAAGCTCAGTCGAGATTGCGGTTGGCAAGCTCTCTGTGGTACTTCAAATGTATTTAAATAATATTTAAATAAAATCATTATTTAGTTACTTGGTTGTTTCTTTGTCGAGTTCCAAACAATATTAGATTTTTTTAAACCAATACTTTTTTTAATAATTATAAAGAGCAAATTAAAAAAAATGTGTTTACATATAATTAAGGAGTTATACTTCTTCGCCATAATAAAATAAAAATAACTCAAAAAATGTTATCCATTGTGCCAAGAACATGATTAGTTAAACATAAATTATAATGGCATAAATTAATTTTTAATAGTCTAAAAATAATTTAACTTTGTGTACATAAACCAATAACATTATAAGTAATGTATTAGATAAATATATTATCATATATTGTTTGATTTAATCTAAATATTAAATTATTAATATAAATAGTATTACTAACGAATGATATGTTAACCCATAAATAACATTAATTGGCACAATACAAAACGGGTAGAAATTTATACATAATACCTACTTAGTAAAATATAAAACTACGTAATATGTAAAGCAAATAACTAAGAAGCATAACTATAAATAAAGACACTAAATATTTCAATAAAAGTTGTACACATAATATGTAAGTAATTTATCGACATTAGTAAGACGAGAAATATTATAAAGAAGAAGATCATTTAAGGAATAAGATAATTTGGGAGAAATAAAAAATATGTTTATTTTAGCGGTGGACGATAATATCTCTATTATAACCATTAGTAATGACTAATTTCAATCAGTGTGTTGGTAGTCCGGAGTACCTTTTTTTGCTCATCGGTGTACAATTTCTTAGTATTAGAATTATTAGAACTTAGTTCTTAGTTCGATATTACTATCTACTAATGAATATTACTAATAAGTAAATGTGTCGCGATAATGTAAGTCATTCATGATTGCCCACCACTAGTTTATTTATATCATTATAATGTGGTCTTACCTTTTAATAAAAACATCAAAATAAGTTATTGAACGTAAGTAAAAATAGAACAACCAGAAAATAAGCGCTGAGCAAACAATTAATTATCTCGGCTACACTAATAACGCTGAATCTGCTTCTTATACTTATGTACCTCAGTTGATTGTTCTCTCTCTGACCATAGACAGCCATGTATTGTTCTAGTATTTACTAGCGTTATTTTAATACCTTTAAATAATCTGAAAGGTACAGAATTATAAGGACATACCGAGCTTTACTTTAAAAAAACAAATATTTTCCAGTGAAACTTAATCGGATAAACTTGGAAAATAAAATATTATCTAATTACAAAATGCCATTCAAATTTTTGTACTCGTTTTTAGAAACCAATCAATACTATAATATGTTATTATTTAGAGGTAAAGTTTAAAAATATGATTGAAAGATGTTAATCTCTAGGACCTAGGAATAATTAAACCGGTTTAAAAAAACATTCATAGAAAATTAAATTCTCTCGGTGTTGCATAGGCTTTAATTCAATGTTATAAAATTTTATATTGCAATTAACATGAACTAACGAGCGGTTGCGAGTATATATATACAAGTATTAATCGTTTTATAATCAATAATCTGAGCGAGGGAGCTGTGTTCGGTGTCTTATAAAGAAAAACACCTATCTAGGTAAATTTGGTACCTATGTAAAACATTATCTAAATGCAAAATTTAATCGAAATTCGTTGGAGCCATTTCCGAGAAACCAATTACATATATATCACTTAATAGTATCATTATATTAATACGTGAAGCAAAAACTTTGTACGCCTTTTTAAGCGTCTATTGCCTGCACGGAAGACTGTGAGATTTGGCATGGTTAAAGTTTATATGCAGAAATGTAGAAAACTAAAATTTATCTATAATATCTATTACTAATATGTTAAATTAATACTGCGATTTTTTGCCCGACCAGTGCCATTGAACTTAGACCCCCTAAAATATTGACGTTGTCACTCAATGAAAAGTGACAGCAAGTGATATAATATTCATTGTTTAGGTTCATACTGCAAATGTCAAACAGAAAATAGTATATAATTAAAAAGTCGCTCGTCAAATTTCGATCATTGGGCGACCGCTAGTAAGATAATATAGGAGAAATAATGTCTAATAATGTTACTAGTTATTTTTTATTTTACGCGAATTTTATCTATTGAAATAGAATAATGAACGGGTTTAAAAAAACCTTAATTGATTTCGAGATAATATGTAATTTGCTAGTAGATAAAACTGATACTGCATTAAAAAAACATCGAATGTAACTATTTTCACTACAATAAAACAAGATTTTAGAAAGCAACTTCACTCGGTAGACTTTTAATTAAAATGTGCAAAAGTTTTACTATAATATTTTTTTATAACTTAAAAAATTATTTACCATTTAATTGCAAAAGTCACATAATAAATATTTTTAGACCTGAGGTACATAGCCAAAAACTTTTAAAATTTAACAAAACTTGACAAATGTGTGCAGTATAGATTCTAAGCACTCTTAAATGACGATCACGTCCAGAGCTATATAGGGTTGATTTATACCACCCTATAATAATAATAACAGTATTACAAGCACGTATGATGTGGCCGCACAGTTGGATTCACTTGATAGAAGAGATAACAGCCTAACATTACACGTACGCACTACTTAACTCTGAATTTATGTGTTGTGTTTATTACATACCGAGTGAGTAGCTTATAGAAGATGTGATTTATATATATATAAACTAAACGACCATGTTATATAAATAAACATTCTGTGTTGCTTGCTTCTTCTTCTTTTTCCTAATTTAACAACTAGTCCTCTTTTTTGAAGACCAATACTGCAATTACCGAGTGAATATTATAATGTCCTGTCTCATGATAATTTTGATATTCTAAGAAGACGCTGGCCATGGTCTATGTTATTATCTAGAATCTATTTCACTCGTGCATAATAACTAAGCTTTATAATGCAAAGTGACGCTTATATTAAAAGTGTACATAGGCTACGGTAGCCGTTTACCATCAGGTGAGCCGTATGCTGGTTTGCCAACTTAGCTTGTGAAATCAATCAAAATGTAACGGTTGAGCATTTGGATTAGAAATGGAATTAGGGTAATAATTAATCAAAGAATAAATTGTTTTTATGTTGTCAACAGATGGCACTTTCCGGAGCGAGGTAGAAGCACGAGGGCGCGGTACGGAGCCAGCGTTCCTCCACGAGCTTCACTCAACGCTGGCGTCCCCTGCCGCGCCCGACCACCACTGGCAACATACCGTCATCCTCATCCTCAAAGGGCTCGTCTTCGCATCTATCATACTCGGTGCAATATTCGGAAACGCTCTCGTCATCATTTCAGTCCACAGACATCGGAAGCTTCGGGTCCTCACCAATTATTACGTGGTCAGCCTCGCTGTTGCCGACATGCTCGTCGCTTTATGCGCGATGACCTTCAACGCTAGCTCAGAACTAACTGACGCCTGGCTCTTCGGTCCTTTAGTCTGTGATATATTTAATTCGCTAGACGTTTATTTCTCCAGCGCCTCCATCCTCCATCTCTGCTGTATATCAGTCGACAGGTACTACGCTATTGTTCGGCCTTTGGAATATCCTGTCACCATGACGCACAGGACAGTCTGCTTTATGCTGGCGAATGTCTGGTTATGGCCAGCTTTTATTAGTTTCGTACCAATTTTCATGGGTTGGTACACGACAGAGCACCAACGGCAATACAGAAAAGTCCATCCTGATGTGTGCGAATTCAAAGTAAACATGATCTATGCAATCGTTTCTTCAAGTGTGTCCTTTTGGATACCGAGTTTGGTGATGATTTCTATGTACTGTAGAATATTCCGTGAAGCAATAAGGCAGAGAGAAGCTTTGACTAGAACCTCTTCAAACATACTCCTGAATTCCGTTCACATAAAACACACATCGCATGCAGCGCATCATTCCCATTATTTACATCCAGATAGAAGGCCGTCAGATATAAGCCCCAACTATTCTACCTTTACTGAGGTTGGCCCTGAGGAAACAGAGTTTGGAGAAGTCGTTATGGCTTTAGGTGATATATGTCCAAGCAAAGAAGCAAGCCCGAGGAAGTCAGTGAACGTTAGCTGTGATACAGCGAGCTCGGGATATTGCTCTGGTGGTTCTAATAAGAGGTCGTCAAGTGGACAACCACCAGCTGGGTGGCGTCCGAGTTGTTCTTCTGGTGTAGCAACGAGAGACTTGGCTAAAGCAGCAACGGAACTGAACGCACAAGGTAAATTAATAACATAATTATTTTTTAACCTGAACAATTGAAAAATGTATGTGACAGCAAAAACATTCATCAGAACAATTATTTTAAAATATCTAAAATACTAAATGATGCAAAAGTTATTTTCCCTTTTTTGGTAGGACCTTGTTATATAAAATGCGGTAGGCAGTTAATTTTCCTCCGTTTTTCCGCTTAAAAATAGTTTCCCAACCACACAATAGACCCAGGGGTGGATTGCAAACTCACTCTAAAAAGTTTTTGGGATTTATTTTCCTTTAACTTCTCCATAACTCACTGTTAACATCAATCGTAACTATTGAAAGGAAAATACGGATTTGATGCTATTTATTATTTTGCGTCTAACAGTTCATACCAGAGATTTAGTATATACAAGCGATCCATTCACGCAATACGCTTAAAAAGGGTTAAAAAGCTTTGGCTTCATGTATTAATATATAGATAGATCGGAAACTTGAAACAGAAATAGCCTTGCCTTTCATGCTATGTGTTATCGGCCTGTATCGGTCCAAGTAAATATTTATTAAAACAAATCTTAGCAAAGCGTATTGCGTGCACGGAAGGAAGATTGTGAGATTTGGCATGGTTAACGTTTATATGGAGGAGGAGTGCAGAAAGCTAATATTTATCTATAATATCTGTTACTAATATATTAAATTAAGAAAATTAATACTGCGAACCCTAACCCGACAAGTGCCATTGAATTTAGACCCCTCCGAAATATTGACATTGTCAATTAACGAAAAGTGACAGCAAGTGATGTAGATAATACTCATTGTTAAGGTTCATGAATACTGCAAATGTCAAAAAGAAAATAGTCTATGATCAGAAAGTCGCTGGTCGAATTTCGACCTTAGGGCGATCGGTAGTTACAATAAAAATACAACTCCAGAAAATTAATCTAGTATTCGTTCAAGGAAAAAATCATTCATTATAATTTATCGCTTCGAACAGACTAATCACGAAATGACTTTGATTGAACAAAATTTTACGCATTTTTCTTCAGATCAAATTTTACACTTGGATAGTGTTCTGCTTATATATTACAGGACATACCAAACGATATACACTCAACTGAATAATAAGGGAGAAATTTGCGAACAGCGAAGCGGGTTGCCCAGGACACTTGAACCCAGGTGGATCGTGACCATCATAAATATTATAACGAAAATCCCTTTGTGACACGCTGCGAATCGACATATTTCTGGATGAGTCAGTATTATATTCAATTTTCGCTATGCTATTTACAACCCGATATGATGACTGTGACTATCCACAGTTATAAATCTCTGTTAAACCTCTTTTGATTAACGTTCCACCAGGCGTTAGTTTTCATTAAACATCGATAGTTTGAAAATCCGATAGTATAGATTACTATGTAAAAATACTATCGATTAACCAATTAACTATCGATTTTTCTAAGTACCTAGCGTATTTAAAAAAATAGACGACCGAGCGACCAAGGCGAAAAAATTTCATTTTCGTGATCCCTTGACATTTATTTATTTGGATCGTCAGTGGTCAGTGCACAAAGCAATTATACCAAAAAGAAAAATACAATTTAAAGGATACAATGTACTAAGCCTTTTTAAGGCAATTACCACATACACATAAACACGTAAATATTAGACAACAATACAAAATAATTTAAAAAAATTTGAGTTACGTGTGTGGAGTAGAAGTGAAACTTCTCTCTCCCTCACTTTGTATATATTTCGAGTATATTGTTACTATCGATAATTTAAGTGCGACCACCGGGTATTAGATTAGTGCAAATGTGTATAGATTAATAGATAATTAATCAATTTTTAATGAAAACTAATATCGCAATTCTAATACGCCTACTATAGATTCTATATATTATAAATGCCTCGATGAAATTGATCGGAATGTGACAGAATCCGTCGACTGCTGACTCTACTAGCGTATTATTCCGTCCGTATTTTCTTCAAAAATGAAATAAAAATAACTCTTAATTCTTATACCACTGTACACTCACTTGTTCTGTTTCGTATAGTGGACACAGTTAGACATGGAACATATTTTCATGCGTTCGAGTTATTTTTCGTTTTACATTAAAAATCATCTTTCAGATAATAAATTATGAATTTCTGTAACTACTATTTTTCATACGGTATGGAAACTACAGTGTGAAAAAATTTGTATTATTGCTATATTTAGTGTTTTAAAAAGCGGAAAACTGAAGGAAATCTCATCGCTTGGTATCATGAGTTTTGTTGCAATAAAACAAACGCATGTACCTTTAAAATATAGCAGATATTCACTTACATGTGAAAAAGCGGTGATAAAAATATAATTCAACCGATATGCAACACTGTCCAGCATTTTAACTTGTGTTAAAAATATATACTTTTATTTGCATATAAAGGTATGTATATATGTTCTTGTATATATGTTAATATTGGTTTTTTATATCTATTTTTTTGTATTTAAATTTTATTACTTTTCTAGTTTTATGTTTTTGTGTTTGCTCATGTTTGTTTTATTTTTAAATTTAACTTCCTATTGCACCATCGACAATAATATTTTTTCCGCTGGTTACCCGGTAGAAAATACTTCATGGCATTAAACTCGCCAGTGTAGAAACTAAAAATGCTATAAAGAATTCATTCATTAATTCATGCAAACTGTTTTTAATTAGCAATAATTTCCACGCAGACAGTACACAATAAAGCTCATCACACTGTTGTGACCCGTCTCGTCTTAAATGGACGTTTAAATTTATATTCCAAAGGAATCATGTATGGTAATGAATTATAAAAAACAAAATACGATTTTTATTATTAATCTAAGATAATAAGTTTTATTGATAAACACTTAAATAAGTCTTAACTCTCATTTACAATTTGTTTCAAGATGAATTAAGAAACAGTTATTAACCTTCGAGGATCAGGTTCAAGAGGTGTTCCTTAATACATATTAGAAAATTGTCTGAGACCGTCTCGGTCTAAAGACCTCTTAATTATAGGCTCTAAACTGGAGTTAAGGATTTCAAGGATTATTTAACTCTGCTATATATATTTTTTTAATATCAATATTATCTTTGAGTACATTTTAATATAAAATGATTGTACAATTAACACAGCGTTATTTGGAGTAGTTTCAAATTCTGTTAAAAATATTCTATTAAATTTAGAAGCTAAAAAACCACTTGAGAATGTGACAACACTCCCACCGGTTCGGAAAACATCTGAATCATTGAGAAAAACTGGCACGGTACTCCATCTGGTTTATTAATCTTTTATTATACAAAATCTTACTATCTTACGAACGAATAAAAAAGTCACAGTGTTTGTGGTCGCAGT